>LOEQ01000054.1:764348-792549 GCA_001685075.1 Bramus lutescens | reverse complement strand
CTATCTATCTATCTATCTATCTATCTATAATGTATATTGTGTTCTGCCTGCATGTATTCCTGCATGCCAGAAGAGGGCACCAAGATCTAATTACATATGGTTGTGAGCCACCAAGTGGTTGCTGGGAACTGAACTCAGGACCTCTGGAAGAGCAACCAGTCATCTCTGAGTCATCTCTCCAGCCCCAAAATACAGTTATTTAATACACATCTCATTGGCTTTCCAAGCTAGACTTGGGTGGAATTATTTCTTTGGTTTGCTGTTGGTTTCCTATCAGGGGTGAATAGACATTTGTGAACTTCCTAACACCATATCCCAACACGAGGTTTCCCTTTTTCCTTTATAAACTGACATTTGCCTGTGTGAAATGTCCATCTCCTCTCTATCCAGAGGCAGTTCTTAGTCGCCCTGGGACAAATGTCTTCCCGCTTCCCCACTCTTCCTTGTTCCTTTCCCCCTTCTCCCTGTCCTCTATCTTCCGTCTTTGGCTCTTATTCCCTGCCTTCTGCCTCTCTGGGACAAATAAACCTTCTTTGTGCTTAGAGCTTGACCTTGGGGTGTCTTGTGCTGATTCTGGTCCCTTCACAATCTGTGGTGACTCCTGATCATGATGATAAATTGCTCTTCCAAAAGAGTTTTATACTTTTTTTTCTTGCTAGGGACCTGAAAATTATCACCCAAACTTCTATTTCCAATCAAGTGGGATGTAAGACAGAAAACAATAACTTTTATGATATGGGACCTAGAAAGCTTTGGGTTTAAGGCTGATAATTAATCGCAAAGAACTTTTGTTTTCTTTTTCGAGACAGGGTTTCTTTATATAGCCCTGGTTGTCCTGGAACTCATCTCGTAAACCGGGCTGGCCTCAAACTCACAGAGATTCTACTGCCTCTGGGTCCTTAGTGCTGAGATTAAAGGCATGAGCTACCACCGACCAGTTCACAGAGAATTTTTATAACAAGTAAGCAGTAACAGTATAAGCTACCAGTTCCTGTCCAGTAGACCATTTCCAGACCACTCGTTTAATGAAAGCACTGGATAAATTGGGTTAAACACAGTACTTCATTAACCACACACACAAAAAACCCCATAAACCACCTTCAGCTTTGTAAATCCCAGGTTACTCTTTGTTCCAATGAAAATTATGCTTTGGTTGGGAGTCAAGTGCTCATCCCTAGCTATTAAGCACTGAGGAAAGAGGCTGCCAGGCACCTATTACTGATATGAGCATTCAATTAAGAGCTTTTGGAAAAACCAAATTCTTTTTATGAGAGTATGAGTCAAACCACCTCTATTTAAGGCATTGGTGGTTTGATCAATGATTAATTACAGTACTTGTATCTTGCTCCAGAAAAAAAAGAATACCTTAAATTTATGGATCTCTGTGTGTTCTCCATGATATGAGAATCCATGCAGAAGTTCCTCTCACTACTAAGAGTTGAGAGTGATGTCAGCCTGAGAGCAGAGGATGGAGCAGCAAGCCGAGGAGCCATGATCTCAGCTTTTCGAGGGGATCAAATTTATTAATCCTCGCTTAGTGTTGGTGGTCCATGTCTTTAATCCCATCACTTAGAAGGCTTTGGCAGGCAGATAACTGTGAGTTATGGCCTGTTCTACAGAGTGAGTTCCAGGATATCAGGATATCCAGGACTATATGGAGAAATCCTTTCTTAAAAAAACACAGAGAGAGAGTGTTGAAAGTCAGTAATACTTGAGAGGGTTCTTTAGGCTAGCACATCCCAGTGTCCTAGGCCAAGTCCAAGCTAATTACAAGGTCATCTCTAGGGGTATCTTACTGTCTACCAGTCTCTTGAACATTCAGAAAAAAGTATCTTTCCCCTCCAAACTTCTCATTAAAAGTTATTGTCTTCTGCCTCAACCCCTTTCTTAGGTATCCCCCCTGTTGGCCACTGAGGTCTTTGAGTCCACCGATGTTGGATGGAGGAGATAAAAGAGAGTTTCATTTTCTTGTTGAAATAAGGATACTCTATAACCCTACCACATCTTGCATGCAGATAGCAGCATGAAACAGTTCACCTCAGAACTTCTTTGGACACCACCCAAACCTGCAGATAGCTCCTTCTGTTACATTATTGTGGTTGCTTGAAAATAAAACAATCTGTAGGCATTAAATAGGTCCCTAACTCTTATGGCTTAGATGTGTCCTCAAATGTCTTCAAATGTCCATTTGTTGAAGTCTAGGTTCCCTATTGAATAACAATTCTCACCTTATGGGTCAAAATCCCTTCAGTATATTTGAATGACCCTTTTATAGGGGTCAGATATCATATATCCTGCATATCAGATATTTACATTATGATTCATAACACTATCAAAATTACAGTTACAAAGTAGCAACAAAAATATTTTTATGGTTGGTGGTCAACACAACATGAGTAATTATATTAAAGGTTCACATCATTAGGAAAATTGAGAATCACTGGTCTAGAAGATGGGACATAGTGTGTGGTCTTACACCACTGGAGATATTCTGAGAAGGGTGTGGAATATTCCCTTATACTGTGCAAATAGATATCACTGTGATTGGTTTAATAAGGAAGCTGACTGAGCAATAGCTGGACCGGGTCATGTTAGGCAGGGGAATCAGACTAAAGACACTGGGAAGAAGGAGAGCAGAATTAGAGGAGTCACTAGCTAGATGGGAGGGAAGCAGGGCATGCAGGGGAGGTAAAAGCCATGAGCCTTAGGGCAGTACATAGATTAATAGAAATGGGTTGATTCAAATTGTAAGAGCTAAGTAGTAGACCTGAGCTATTGGCCAAGCATTCATAACTAATAATAAGTCTCTGAGTGGTTATTTGGGAAGTGGCTGGTGGAGCAGAGCTGATCATTGTCTCCCTACAAAAGGGAATATTGAGAACCAGCCCCTTCTGCTTCCTTAATGTTAAGCATCTTGCCACCAGGTGAATGGTTTTACTGCATGCTGCCACCATGATCTTCCTTGTTACATATTTGAGAGCAATGCAGTTTACGAAATATGAACCTGAAATGTAGACACTCCAAAACTATGAGCCTTTTATGTTTATAATTTGTTTATCACAGGCATCAGTTACCATCATAGAAGTCTGACTAACAATTAGTAGCCCAGGGTAGCTTTGCTTGGGTCATAGTCAAAGGAAGACAGCCACCTCCCAAGGGCCACAAGTCATACTATACTTAAATTGGCCTCTGGTCCCTACATGACTGTATCATTTTATTTTCTATTGCTGTAATAAAAATACCATGACCAAGCCAATTTACTGAGAGAGGGGTTTATTTGGCCACACAGTTCCAGAGGAATAATATTCAATCACCATCCTGGGGGAGAAGTATGGCAGTAGGCAGGCATGGCACCTGAAGCAGTAAGCTGGGAGCTCACATCTTAATCCACAAAGGTGAGAGAGAACACAAAATGGCTTGAAACTCTCAAGGACCTTCTCTAGTTACACACTTCCTCTAATAAGGCTACATCTCCTAAGCCTTCCCAAACAGAACCACCAACTTAGGATCAAGCATTCAAATCCAAGCCTTTGGGGTGTAGTTCTCATTCAAACCACTGCAACGGCTCTGGGTAAGTGTCCCAATCTTTGGTTGAAATGAATCGTTTATATTTCATAAAATCCTGTCCCACTTATCACAGTCTGTACTCGAGTTTCATAAGATGGAAGAGGCTCTGTACTTGGGACTGACGGCCTTCTACTGCAGCGTTTTTAGGAGTAAGCACAACTTGCAGGCACGGTTCATGGTTGACAGCTTATAAAGTTAGTAAAGAAAGATATCCATGGTTTCATATTAGTTACTCACTGTTGCAAAATATCCCAAAAAGAGCTAGTAAAGGAAGGGAGGGTTTGTTTTGGTATAGAGTTCCAGGGTACAATACATCATCATTGAAAAGTTATGGTGGCCAGGCAGTGGTGGCACACGCCTTTAATCGCAGCACTTGGGAGGCAGAGGCAGGCGAATTTCTGTGAGTTTGAGGCCAGCCTGGTCTACAAGAGCTAGTTCCAGGATAGGTGGCAGGGGCTTGAGGAAGTTGGCCATACTGCTTCTATAGCCAAGAAGCAAAGAGAAAGAGACAGAGACAGAGAGAGACAGAGAGATGGTGCTCAACTAGCTTTCTCCTTTTTAATGTATCCCAGGACATAAGCCTAAGGAATGGTACCACCCACTATAGGATGAGTCTTCCCACTTCAGTTAACCTAATCAAGATAATCCCTCACAGGTATGATCAGAGGTTTATCTTCTAGGTTATTCTAGATCCTGTCAACTTGATAATATTAACTATCATAGTTTGCTCAGTACAAATACTAAGAAAAAATGCCTTTTCAAGGATGAATTGGTGTGTGTGTGTGAAGACATGATGCTGTCTGGTCCTAGGTAGATGCAGGATACATCCTGATAGGAGTTCATGGCCTCCAGAAAAGAGGCAGGAATCTTTTTCATTCTCTACTTATTGTCAAGTGTGACTTCAATCCCCTAAATCAATGTTTAAAAAGAAAACAAAAGACAAAATGGGTGTAGGAACATGCTCCTATAGTCCCAGCACTGGGGAGATGGAGATAGGAAGTTCCCTGAGGCTCTCTGATCAGCCTACTTGCTGAGCTCTATGCCAGGGAGAAAATATATTCGAGGTTGCAACAAAATACCACTACCAAGACAATTTACAGAAGGAAAAGTTGATCTGAGGTTTTCATTCCAGAGGGAAAAGAGTCCACGTGGGAAGGTGGGGCAGCAAGCAGGCCTGGCAACTGGAGTAAGAAACTGAAAGATCATGTTGTCAGCCACAAGCACAAAATAGAGAGAATGAGCAAGGGATGCGGAAAGACTATAATCTCAAAGCCTGCTTCCAATGACATACTTTCTTCAGCAAGACAGTGCTACCAAAACTTCCCCATCAACTGAGAACCAAATGTTCAACTATCAGAGCCTGCAGGGATATTTCTCATTCAAAACACAGCATAGACTCTGTCTCAAATACAAGGTGGATGGTACCTGAGGAATGACACCTGAGGTTGGCTTCTTGTTTCATCATGTACATGTACACACACATCTGCATGAACATACAGCACATGTGCACTCACTTGAACACACACACACACACACACAATTTAGATGCTTGCATGGTAGTCATGTAGCTTCATTTATAGTAATCCAATTGTGGTGAAAGAGAGTTTCTCCATGTTAAAACTTTAAAATGAGCCTCCATGGAGAGTCCTAAGACGTGCAATAGATTGCCTCATTTCCTTTCAACAAAATGGTCAGTTAGTGAAGGAGGATTTGCTAAGCCAAAAGTATCTTCAGTTGACCAAATGCAACAGAGAAAACTGCTTGGACTTGGTTATTTCTAAAACCCATTCTTCCTTTGTGGAATGGAACTAGCCCAGCCATCATCTAGAATGTAATAAAGTTGGAAGTTGTTCTGGCATGACAAGCCCTTAAGAGAATGTGTTTTGATGCCAGTCCTTGGAAAGCTATGTGATAGTTAAAGTTCTACAATCTTGGTTATTTTTCTGAGATGGGAATGCTGGTAAAGGACACTGCTTTGGTCGTGGACTTACCCAGTGTGCGTCTGGGTATCTTAACCAACACCATCCAGTGAGAATTGGTTCAAGCTGCGGTTACTCCACTGACTGTCTTCCCTGTTGTTAGCTGTAGTAATGAGTGTGGGGCCCCTTTGTTTCATTATGCACCAATCTGTTGTGAGAGAGGGCCTGCTTTTGGTCCATCTACCCAGCTAGCTTAGCCCCAAAATAACCACACAAAACTGTATTTATTTAAACACTGCTTGGCCCATTATCTCTAGCCTCTTATTGGCTAACTTTACATATTAGTTTAACCCATCTCCATTAATGTGTATCGCCACCTGACTGTGGCTTACTGGCATGAGTCTAATCAGAGTCTGTCTTGGGCAGGAGAATCATGGCGTCTCCCACACTGCCCTTCTTCCCATCATCCAGTTCTGTCTTTCCCACTTATCTAAGTTCTGCCCTCTCAAAAGACCAAGGCAGTTTCTTTATTCAACCAATGAAAGCAACACAAATACAGAAGTACCTCCTATACCAAAAGGCCCATACTCCCCAAAAATAGACTATGAATGTTTTCCTTTGTTTAAAAAAAAAGAGGGGGAATGGGTGCAGGAGAATTGTCTGTATTCTGTCAATCATATTTTAAATAAACACTGATTGGCCAGGCAGGATATATAGGTGGGTCAACCAGACAGGAAGTAGAGGTGGGGGCCAATGAGAACAGGAAAATTCTAGGAAGGAGGAAGCCCATTCCTCCCCGTCCTGCCCAGACCACCAAAAAAGCAAGATGTGATCTGCTCCACTAAGAAAGGTACTGAGCCATATGGCCAACATAAATAAAGCTACAACATAATATAAGCTACAAGAGCTAATACAAAGCCTGAGCTAAAGGGCCAATCAATTGATAATCTTCTGGAGACCTCTGTATGATTTTCTTTGGGGCTAAACGTCTACAAAAACTGGATAGGACAAAAACCCCAACAAACAGGACCTAATGTTACAATTAGCTTCCATGTGATACATAGCGAGGCAAAGAAAGGAAAATATGTCATATAAATCCTGTCAGTCTGATAACCTGTCTGTCTGTCCTGAATGTTATTATTTCTTTTTTTATAATTTATTTATTTTATGTGCATTGGTGTGAAGGTGTCACATAAGATCCCCTGGAACTGGAGTTACAGACAGTTGTGAGCTGCCA
The DNA here is from genome assembly GCA_001685075.1 of Bramus lutescens. Classification (NCBI taxonomy): domain Eukaryota; kingdom Metazoa; phylum Chordata; class Mammalia; order Rodentia; family Cricetidae; genus Bramus; species Bramus lutescens. The sequence goes on along the minus strand of LOEQ01000054.1, from coordinate 785,826 downwards.
TGTGGGTGCTCGGAATTGAACCCAGGTCCACTGGAAGAATGGCCAGTGCTCTTAACCACTGAGCCATCTCTCCAGCTCCCATGTTATTATTTCTTTACGTCTAATGCTTTTAGGTTTGGATTGTTCTAAGACCTTGAGGTGTATCCAATTATTTGTCTGAGATCTGTCTGTCCTTCCTTCCTTCTCTCCACCTTAATGTATTTTTGATTTTATGAAACACAGTTTCTTTGTGTAGCCCTGGCTGTCCTGGAACTCACTCTGTAGATCACGCTGGCCTTGAACTCAGGGATCCATCTGCTCTGCATCCTGAGTGCTGGGATTAAAGGTGTGCACCGTCACTTCCCAGTTTGTCTGACTTTTACAATGCACACACCTACGGCTATGAACTTTTCTTTCAGAATTACCTTTGCTGTATTTATAAGGTTATGATAAGTTGGGCTATCATTTTTACTTGTTTTTAAGAAGTTTTAAATTTATTTCGTGATTTTATTGATAATCAGCCAAAGTTTTGTTAGTCGATCTCCAAGTAACTGTGTAGTTTCTATGGCTTCTTTTGATGTTGATTTCTATGGCCTGATGAGACTAAAGAAAATTTTCTAAGTTCTTTTCTATTTGCTAAGACTAGTTTTATGTCTTAGGATGTGATCTATTTTAGATAAAGTTTCATGGGTGTCCGAGAAGAATGTGCATTCCAAAGCTGTTGGACTCAATAAATGTCTATTAGATTCATGTGTTCTATAGTGATTTACTCTGAAGATTCTTTATTGATTTTCAGCCCTTGAGATCTATCTATTAATGTGAATATGGCACTAAGGTCACCAAATATTATTGTGTCAGGAGATAGTTGTTATTTTATGTTCATTAATATGTGTTCTATGAAGAACCCTATAACTCAGTGTATGTTTATTTCCTAGCAACCACATGGTGGCTCACAGCTATCTGTGATGAGATCTGGTGCCCTCTGGAGGAAGAGACCTGGCCAGTCATCCTCATCAACTCAGACCATGAAACCCAATATGGACAAGTTCAACAGAACCACCATATATGGTCTGCCCATGCATGTTTCGGCATTGCCAGGACAGAAATTTCTATTTTTTACCCCACTGTAATATAATGTAATATGATATGGTGTAATATATTCACAGTTGTTATAATCTCCTTTTTGTTCACGACTGCTTTGTTATCCAGGGTGTTTTGAATTACCCATCATTTCTCCATAAAATATTGTCTATATTCAGTGTTTCTTGGAGATGGCAAACAGATGCATCCTGTTTTAAAATCCAATTTTCTACCCTGTGTTTTCCGATTTGGGTAACTGAGACCACAAATTCAGAGTTATTATTGAAAGTGTTAGTGTATTCATTTCATTTTATTCATTTTTGTGTGTTTGATGTATTCTTAGTCCTTACTTGCTTAACATTTTAACATTGTTTCCCCTCTGAAGTCTCTTTAATTATTCTTCTTAGTCTGTAGAATTCCTTCCAGTATCTTCTGAAGGGAAAGTTTAATGGTCATAAAAATCTTACAGTTTACTTTTGTCATGGAATGTTTTTCTTTCCCCATCAACTATAACATACAGCTTTGCTGGGTTTATTAGTTTGAGTTTGTAGCTGTGGTCTTCCAGAACTTGATAGATAGAATTCTATCCCTTTTTGGTTTTTTCATGTTTCTGTTGAGAAATTGGCTCTTATTCTGATGGGTCTATCTTCATGTGTGAGTTGGTGTTTTCTCTTAGCTTTCAATGTACTTTTTTGCTGTTGCATTTTAACTACATGATGTGAAGGGCCTTTTCTGTTCCTATTTGGAATTCTATATGCCTCTTATATTTTGATGGACTTCTATTTCGATTTGGGAAGTCTTATATGATTGTTATTGAAAATATTTTTAATACCTTTGGTATGGACTTTTTCTTGGATCACAATTAACAATTTATTTTTTCCCCCTGGTGTACTAGAAAAAGTGCATGTTACATTTGTAGAGTTTTCTCATTGCCCTTGACTGAATATGCCAACTCTTCTACCCTGACTTCAAACTCTGTCCCACCATGATCCATTCCATTAATGAGAATTTATAGTGAGATTTAAACTATTTAATTTTTTTATTTAAAGCACCAATTTAGTTTGATACTTCTTCAGTATTCATCTTTATTTAATTCCATTTTCCCTTCTGTATTTGCTGCTTTATTTCATTTATTTGTTTGTGTTTTCTTTGAATTTATTCAGGAGTTTATCAATATCCTCTTTTTTTGAACATATTCATCATTGTTATTTTGAATTATTTGTCTGGAATTTCATGTAATCATTCTCATTGGAGGGTCATTATTATGGAATTGTTAGACTTTAGATGATATATATTACCTTAAAAATATTAAGGAATAAACCCAGCCAAGGAGGTGAAAGGTCTGTATTGGAAAAACTTTAAAGATACCAAAATAAAAAATTTAAGAAGACTTTAGATGACAGAAGAACTATCTATGCTCCTTGGTTGGCACAATTAATACCATGAAAATGGCTTTACTATTAAAAGTGATCTTCAGATTTAATGCCATTTCCATCAAAATTCCAAAGACATTCTTCACAGAACTAGAAAAAATCATAACAATGACAAAAGACTATTATTATCCAATCCAATATTAATCAGAACAAAGCTGGAGCAATAACATTACATAAACTCAAAATGTACAACAGAGTCATAGTGAAAAAGACAGCATGGCAATGGCACAACGTTGTCAACATAAAGTGCTATGAAATGCACTAAAAGACCCAAAGATAAATCCACACATTTAATAGACACCTAATTTTTGACAAAGGTGTCAAAGTATTCACTGGAAAAACACATAGCCTTTTCAACAAATGGTTCTGACAAAAATGAATGTCTAACTGCAAAAGAGTAAAATTTGATTCATATCTATCACTATCTACAAAAATTGAATCAAACTGTATCAAAGATCTTAATTTGAAAATGTATGTGTTGAAATTGATAAAAAAAAATACAGGGAAAACTCCCCAGGACATGGGTATTGGCAACAAATTTCTAAGTAGAATCCACTAGCACAATTAATAACCCAAATTACCAAATGTGACAATATTAAATTTAAAAGATTTTGCCTAACAAAAGGAAATATCAACAAAATATAGTGTTCATAAATGGAGAAAATCTTTTCTAGTTATACTTCAGATAAGGGCCCAATACCAAGAATATCTAGCTTTTTTTCTGCCTCCCTCTGGAAGAGGCTGCTTATGTCTCTTCCTTCTCCCCACTTCTCCCCTTACCTATCTCTCTCTCTCTCCCTCTCTCTCTCTCTCAATCTCTTTCTCTCTCTCACTCTCTCTCTTTCTCTCATTCTCTCTCTCTGCCTCTCTTTCTGCTCTTCTCCCCTTCTCCCCTTCCCCCATAACCAACTAAATAATTTCCAACCTCAAAAAAGGATATCTAAAGAATTACAAAAGAATTAAACACTCAAAATGCAAATGGGATTCTTTAGTCTACAGCTAAAATATCTTCCATATTTCTCCCACAAGTCAGTTCCAAAAGCAGAACTGCATGATCAGCTTTATTCCATTAGTGACCCCACTTCTGGCACCAAATTTTTGTATTAGTTTCTTTTCCTATTTCTGTGGTAAAGTACTCTGACAAAAGAAACTTAAAAGAGAAATATTTATTTTGGCTCTTAGTTCAATGATATGTCTGTCATGGTAGAGAATTCCCAGCAGTAAGGGTTTGAGGTGGTTTGTCACATTGTACCAACAGTCAGGAGGCAGAAAGTGATTAATGCTGGTGTTCTACTAGCTTTCTTTCTGCTATGTAGTCTAGAACCCTAAGCTAGGAAATAGAGCTGCCTACATTTAGGGTGGGTCTTCTCACCTTAATTAAACCAGTAAAATAATCCCTTACAGTATACCTAGAAATGTATCCCCAGTATAAAATTCTAGATTCTGTTGACAATCATTACAAAACATCACAAGTTTAATGGTCACCATTAAAAAATAAATACTGGGAGGAATATGGTAGGAAGAAGGATCTTTATTCACTGTTCATGGGAATGTAATCTAGTATAGCCACTATGAAAATCAGTGTGGAGGCTTATCACAAAAATTAAGAAGAGAATGACCATACTATCTAGCTATGAATCTCCTGGGCATATGTCCAAAGGATTCTACATCTACTGGAGGGATATTTGCATAGCCATGATTATTATTGGCCTGTTCACGCATCAAAAAAAAATGTTTCTAGCCCGGGATGTCCAACAACACAGGAATGAATAAAACATAATGGAATTTTATTCAGATGCAGAAAAATGAAATTATGCACATTTTAGGAAAATGAATGAAATGGGAAACACATTGAACAAGGAAACTCTGGGTCAGAGAGACTAATACTGAATATTTTATCTCACATACAGATTCTAGGCTCTGTGTGTCCAGGTAGAAATAAATACGGGCAAATCCTAAGAAACTTGAAGGGCCCATGAGTCGGGAAAGAGGGGCTTTAAGAGAAGGATGTGGGGAAGACCTTGGAACAAAGCAGAAGAAGAATGCTGGGATAAAGAGGATGTGGAGAGCTTGGGGGCAGGGAGGCTAGGAAGGAGACAAGTTGGGGTGGGGGACCAGTCCCAAATCAAATAGATATGAAATTCTCATAATTTACTTTGTAAACCAATTAAAAACTAAAAACTAATACCTAAAACAACAATATAGTTTTTAAAGTTCAACTTTGCTACAGTATTCAGCTCACCAAGAGTCTATTCATGCATGATAGCTTAAGGCCTCCTGGGAGGTGAGCAGAGAAACATATCAAAGCAGGTCTGATGCTCTTCCATGTTATATCACTCCTGAAAACTCAGAATTTTCATTATTGGCCATATCATAACTTCTACTGATAAAAATATAGGAATTGAAGGTAGGAATATAGGAATTGAAAGGGGAAAGCCAGAGTTTATTCTTCAGCTCTCTGTACAGATTTGTGTGAGAAACCAGCTTGGCTCCATTTATTAATCAGGAACCATTTTGATGCTCTAGTTCAGTAAGGTTTCTGTCTACTGTGCAACATAAGTTTCTGTTTCTCAGAACTGGGCCTTGCCCCACCACTGTAACCATTGAATGTTCTGTAACAAATGTTCCAGGAAGATTTCCTTGACTTCTGGTCTCTTCTCTGTAACCATGTTTGCTCACAAAATCCCCTTCCCTATGGTTTTGTCCTTTTAAAAGGGCTTGAGAAATTAGCTCAGGGTTGTTTTCCTGAACCCTGCATTGGGTGAGATAGCCGGCCAGCTCTCTGGTATGCACAGTAAAGCTTACTTTGATTTGGCCATCATTTGTGGTCAGTGGTCTTTATCCTCCTTTGGTGTGATTGACATGTACTCTGAGGATGCAATTCAACTCTATGGTAACAAGCTGACCATTATTTCTGAACTCTGTAGAATTTATTAACAAAACAAAACAAACAAAACAAAAAAGGTTGATTAGTTTTTGTCTAAAGGGACATGATTTTTCATGTCTGCTAGAGGGCCAAGAGATTTACTATTAAAAGTGTTTTCATGTTCAGAGAATAACACAGATCTGCTCTTCTGCTTTTAGGAAGAGCAGGACCTGAGTCCTTACCTAAACATTTAACAGTGTCCTTCAAATCTTAGTTTGACCATTTAATTAAGTGACACCAATGAATTAAGAAAGGAAATTTTAACGTAGATCTAGGAGTATGCCTGAAAAGAGAGCTCTACATTTTTGCCATTTTCTCTGCTCTGCTTCAGCATTGCTAGCATGCTTGGAAGCTTTTCATCTGTGCTGGTTAGGTTTTTATTTTATTTTATTTTATTTTATTTTTGTCAGTTAGACACAATTTAGCATCATCTGGAAAGATGAGACTTCATATTGGCCTACAGATAAGCCTTGGAATATTTTCTTGATATGTGATTGATGTGAGAGGGCCCATCCCTGTATGGGCCATCCTGGATTATGAATGAGAGCAAACTGAGTAAACCCATGGAGAGCAAGACAATCAGCAGTGTTCCTCTGTGCTGGTGGCTCTTAACCTGTGGCTTGTGACTCCTTTGTGAGCTTCATGACCCTTTGACAGGGGTGACTTAAGACCAACTGAAAACACAGGTATTTACTTTATGATTCATAACAGTAACAAAATTATAGTTATGAAGTAGTGAAGAAAACAATTTTATGGTTGGGAGTCACCACAACATGGGGAACTGTATTAAGTAGTCAAAGCAGAAGGTTGAGAACCACTGTTCTATGCCATAGTCATAGTCATATGCTTCAGTTCCTGTCCCCAGGTTCCTGCCCTGCTTAAGTTCCTGCCTTGGGGTCCCTCAATGAATGGTTGTGATTGGGACGTGTAAGTCAAGCAAACTCTTTCCTCCTCAAGTTGTTCTTGGTTGTGGTGCTTTATCCTAACAACAGAAAGCAAACTAAACTCCGCGCTTATGACCAAATACCCAAGATAACCACTTAAAGCAGAACAATTGTATTGGGACTCCTGGCTTAGGAGATTTCAGTGCATGGCCACTTGGCTTTTTAGTTCCTGACCATGGAGGCTGAAGATCCTGGCAGAAATGTGTAGTGGAGCAGAGCTGCTCATAGCAGCCAAAAAGCAGGCAGGGCATAGGGCAAGGCCTGGAAAATATGTAGCACTTCTAGGAAACACCCCTAGATTCTTACTTGCTTCAACTAGGCCCTCAATTCAAAAGTCTCAATTGCCTCCTATTAATTACACCAGGTTATTAATCCATTAAGACAGGCATGGCAGCACTCACCTGCAATCCCAGAACTTAGGTACAGGCAGATGAGTGTGAGTTCAAGGCCAGCCTAGGCTTAATATTGAGAGTCTCTGTCAAAAAAAGTAATTGTGGATATATCACTGGATCAATCCATTGTATTAGTGATAGCCCCTTGATCTAATCCCATCTTAATCTTGGAACCAAGCTTTCAACATATGAGCCTTTGTGGGGGGAAATGGTACAAATTTAGTTTCCAGAATTATAATTTCTTTTGGTACTTTCAGGACCAAGTTGATGTTGAGTTATTTTATGAACAACACACTGGGCACAGTGGGGTCTAAATGAGGTGTTCCTACAATGACATCAGAATCAAAGCAACCCAAGGAGCATAGTTCAGATTGCTTCTCTGGCAAACCCAGACATCAGTTTGTAGCCGGGAGCATAGTTACAACTCTGTAACACCCAGGGTGAGCATTAAATCCAAAGCTGTGCCTCCAACATGGTCACTTGTTTCTCAGGTCTGTGATTACTAAAGCATGAATTCATTTGTCTTAGGTTTAGTCTTCTCGTCCTTCTACTGGTTTAATCTATACACGAAGAGCAGATACTGTGTGAAGTGAATTCTGCAAACACAAGATCAAATTATTTAACTAGGCTGGAGCGAGTTAGCTGCATGTCCGAGTCAGTTTGAGAAAGGAGACTTTTTTGCTGTGTTCTTCTGTTATTATGCCTTTATATTTTTTCAAAATAGCTCAGATCTTTTCTGGACTGTGGACGTGGTTTTTCTGAGCACTGGGTATCCCTTTGACCCAGAGACAGACATTTCTAGTGTTTGTAGTTTTGAGGTTAGCATCAAGAAATCCCAGGCAGATGATTTTTGAAGCACAGCTGTCTTAGTTAGAGTTTCTCTTGCTGCAGCAAAACACCAGGACCAAAAAGCAAGTCAGGGAGGAGAGGGTTTTCACTTCAGCACTGCTGTGCATCCCTGAAGGAAGTCAGGACAGGAACTCAAGCAGGGCAGGGACCTGGAGGCAGGGACTGATGCAGAGGTTGTGGAGGGTGCTGCTTACTGACTTACTTTCTATGGTTTGCTTGGCCCACCTTCTTATAGAACCCAGGACCACCTGCCCAGCGAGGATACCACCCGCCATGGGCTGTGTTTTTCCCCCATTGATCACTCATTGAGAAAATGCCTTACAGCTGGATCTCATGGAGGCATTTCCTCAGCTGAGCTGAGGCTCCTTCCTCTCTGATGACTCTAGCTTGTGTCAAGTTCACACACAAAACCAGCCAATACAATAGCCAATTCTGAAAAATGATTATTATAATAAATAATAAGAATGGATGTTATTGTTTAAAAAATTGGTACAGCTGGGTTTCCCCTGCCCTCCTCCTCTGCCCTCATGAGTCATGCCTTTAGCAGATGGCTCCTCTGAGAGCTGGAGACTAGCTCAGGGTGGAGAAGGTATTGGATGAGAGCTGCTCAACCTTCTTGCTCAGGTTCCAGCTGGAAAATTCCAGGTGAGGAAAAGAGACCCCAGTCATCAGAGAAGAGAGGCAAGGATGTGAGCACCTGCATGGAGTGTCCTGGGGTTCCTAAAGGTCTCCAAAATGCTCCTGTGGAATCCGCAGGCTCCAACTGAGCTGTGCAGATGAATCATAGTTTGTTCAAGGAGGATCAGCCCGAGACGGAAGCCCTAGACACTCTGGCAGCCAGAGCACTTTATGCTTCCAGCCGTTGTTAGGTGCTGGTGTGGGTCAGCTTGTGCTCTTTATCCCCCCTGGTGTGTGTGTTGGGTTGGGTGCCTTGTGCTTCTGAGGTAGATAACACTGGAGGTCTCTCTTCACAGCCTCCACAGTCTTCCTGATAACATCACCTCCCCTTTCCAGGTAGCATCTACATTTTGGCCAAATATTATGAATTTAATATTTAATGTTAAAAGAGAAACTGTTTAGAAAGTATAGGATGCACTCATGTGCCTTGTGGCAATTATGAGGTCCCTGGGCCCCTTTAAACAAAGAGCTTTGTTCTTTTAAAGCAGTTACCAGAAGTAAAAAAAATACAATAATGCCAGGAAACTTTGTGGAGGCACATCTATGGGTTATGACTGCATAACCCAGGAACCTGGCCCTTTGGGTGCAAGCCCCTTGTCACTGTGGTCCTTCCTCCTGTGATGCCCAGTGGAGGTCAGTTCGGATTTGCCCTTGGTGGACGCTCTTACGTGGTTGGATAGAAAGCATGATACTGTGGGTCCAGAACATCCTCCCAGATGCACAAGTTTGGCTCCCAGTTTGCTGGCATTAGTAGCAAGCAGTAATTAGATTAGCCAAGTGAAGGAGATCAATAAAAATGATTTGAGATTTCCAGAAGTTTATCCAAGTTCCCCTTCCTTGATGGGAAAGAAAGCTCACTTCATGGCATCGACACACAGGCCATTGGCTCCACTCTGCCTTCTGTTTCAGCTATACCAGAGTCCTCAGTTCACCGGTGTCTGCCAATGCTCACCCAGGAGCACACAGCCTTCTCCTTCCTCGTCTTGCTCTGGGTGCTAGACCTGACTTCCCCACATGGCTGTCATCTTACATTAGGCCAGAGGCTGTCAATTTGCTTCCCATTCAAGGCTGTAAAGATGGAGAAGGAAGGACCACAAAACTGGTCACTGTTGCCAGAAACTAAGTGCTAATTCTACCTCCAGACTTCTCTGGGATGTTTCCTTCCCAGCAGCAGATTCCCTCTTCCTCCTATTGCATGCTCCCTGCTAACATCACATCTCTCTCCAGCAGTGTTCTGCACTTTTGCCTTCCCTGCCCGGGCCCTGAAGAAAATGGCTTCAAATAACAAAGAGAGCTGAACTTTCTCAAAGGCTGAGACTAGGGAAAATGGCCTGGGTATGATAGGTAGGCCAATCTTGAAGTCAGACTTTCAATTCTCTTATTTATAAGTGGGCACAATAACGTGTATTTTATTTGGCTATTGTTTTTATTGAGAATCAAGGCTTAAGTAGAACATAGTGGTTCATGCCTGTAACTTCAGGTTAGTTTAGGCTGCATAAGGAGATCCTTTCTTAAAACACCACCACCGCTACCATCACCACCACTATTACCACCACTTCCACCACCACCACCACCAAAAACAACAGTAACAACAATGACAACATCACCACCAGCAGCAGCAGCAGCAATGCCATTACCACNAACACCAGCAAGGCCATTACCACCACCACTACCAACAACATCACCATCACTACTATCATCACCATCACCACCACTACCACCACCACCACCAGCAATGCCATTGCCACCACCACTACCAACAACAACATCACCATCACTACTACCATCACCATCACCACCATTACCACCACCACCACCACCACCAACAACAACAACAAAATGAGATCTAGGCTTAATAGTGTGCTTTAGCCAGGATAGACAGTCACCAAGTATCCCTTATCACCAAACTAAGCCTCAGGGATTTCTCTGAGTTCAAAGGCACCGGGGAGTGGTAAAGATGGTATGGCTGTGGGTGCCTGCTATACTAGCACACTGTGCTTCCTCCCAGTAAATCTGACCCAGAATTACTAAAGTGATAAATATGTATAATTATCTCCTGAGTAGATAAACCCTATGCTCCTTTTTACTGTCTTGAAAACCACTGTGAGCTCATTAGGACTCTGAAGACAGAAATACTTTGGTCAAACACTAGGTTGTTGGTAGGGGGTGGCTCATCAGTAGAAAGAGTCCTTCACAGGTGTGAGTCCCTGGGTTCCAACTCCCAGCCCTGGACAAAGAAAATTCTCTTTAAAAAATACGCATCTCAAGAATATTTCTGAAGCAAATCAATGTTATATGTAAAACACACATTACTAAATGGGCAGGAATGGATGATTTAGAAGTAACCTGATTGTTCAAAGAAATGTCATCCCAGCTAAAACTCCCATAAGTTTCTATATTCTCATAGTCTTTGCTTTAATTTTTAGATTATAAAATCAGCACATTATAAATGATAAAATGGCACATTTCAGTAAGTACAGAAACCATTGACAGTACCCTGATGTTATCCTTGCTTCTGTTCCCAGTCCCCAAGATGAATATGTTTGTATTCTTCTGTGTGTTCTTCTAGCTCAGAGGTCATTGTAATTATTTTATAAAAAACTGTATATATGTGTAATTTGTTTATTTGCATATTCTTTAATAATCTGTTATTTCAATTTCTATTGAATGGATTCCTACACATAGACTGAATATGAATATATATATTATAAACAAACTTGAATATTTTGCACACACATACATACATATCATTAAAAACAATCACTAAAAAACTCCACTAAACCAATCCTCAAGCCATTAGCTTAGGAGCACAGATTACTATTTTTTATGACAGTGATTAGTGATGGAACAGGCTACTTGCTGAGCATAATTTTCATCAGCAGCTATATACACTTTCTTACTCAGCCTTACCTCATATTATTTGATGTGTCCTTTCATAGTATACTGATGAATAGGGAGAGGCGAAGGACCTTCTGTGGAAAGGTCTCTTTAATTGACCTTTGGTTTCACACTTGTGCACATGTGAGGTGTCTGGACACACCAAAGTGATGGAAAAAGAACATAACCCCACATGCTCTTATGCTAACACAGAGCCTTGAAAGTAAGTTCTGTAGTTTTCTGAGTACATGATTTTGAAAGTTTGGAGCATGTCATCCTAGTACAAAATATCAGTGTGTGTAAATGGAACTGGATTCACTACACATTAACAAAAGTCATAGCACCCCTCGATTTTCCAGTCTTGGAACCCATAGTGTACTAGTGAGCACTGTGCTGGACTAGCGCCCCATGACATTTCTTTTTGCAGACAGAATTCATGGGATTTTGGGTAAAGATGAGTCAGTGAGTCACCAAAAGGTCACAAAGAGCTTTGCTTGGAGTTGAATTTCTCACTAATAAGAATAATTCTATTATTTTCTGTTTCTTATCAAATAACCTTGCTATTAAAAATATGCATGCACAAATACCAGAATAAAATTTGCTTTCTTGGCACCAGGTTTCCTCTTTGACTATCATCCTTAGAGCGCCAAGAAGCACCAATCAATGCCTATTTTACTGCATGTGCCATGGAAGATGAGGTGAAGTTGTAATATTGGAGGGTTTGCCTTTATTTTCTGAAGTTCATTTTCCAAAACCAATATGGTGAAATTAAAGCTGCACATGTGACTTGTTCAGAAGGCCCTCGGCTAAATTTTATAAAACATGGTCCTTGGCCTAACATTTTTGTATTTTAAGAGGCATCTTGGTTATTTCTGTGTTTTAGCATTAATTAGGTGACTGACAGACCTTACTAGGTCTTTTCAGGGCAAACCATGTGCCAGATATTGTTTTACATGCTTCCCATGTGTGATCCCCCTCAAAGTGTAGAGGGATTGGTCGCTGTGCACTTATCCCATGTTGCAACCAAAGTAACGGAGGCTTCAGGTAGCCTCGGAACACTTTATGGTCACACAGCAGATGATCACTGGGGGTGGAAACATGGACATCCTGACCTTATAATTCACATCCCCTAGCACCATAGTGCCTTTATGCTATATTCTTTATGCTCTGAGAACCATTGAAGACAGCAATGTACTTCTTAGAGTACCACCTTGTCTGCCATAAAATGGGTATATGTGTATCTAAGGTGTAAAACCAATGATGACGCTAAACTTGGAGAATGTAGTGAAGCCCCACAGGCTACAAAGGACATTGGAGCTGATGCAGTGGTCCACGGTGGCTATTTTCATTCATGGACAGCTCTCAGTGTGGGGATGATGATGGTGATGGCAGAGTGTTACTTTGTGCTCTTTCATGGCATGCATTCTGACGTGGCTTCTGTGTCAAGTGATTTCACTGTGGCTGGAAAAGTTGGATCCTTTCCATTCTTTGAAAGTGTCTTCTTACATTTTCATAAAAAAGTATTTTCTTCTTAAAAAATGACTCTGGAGAAATACTCTGTTCTTGGAAGACTGAAACACTTATGTGTTGGCCGATTTAAACACTAGAATCTATATATCAGCAAACAAATGTGCCATTCCTTTGTTTATCTTGAGAAACTGGTGACCTGATCCCCTTGGAAAGCACCTGAATGCCCACAAGCCTTCATTTGTTACCCTGGCACAAAGTAACTGGAAACAAGTTTAGCGTCATGGCTTTCTTTGCTCTTCAGAGGAGAGAGAGTCTCTCTCTCTCTCTCTCTCTCTCTCTCTCTCTCTCTTACTTGTTTTTTAAAATTGAAAAGTCAAAGTGACTAATCTATCCCTTTAAATTTAGGAGCAGAAACCCAATTCAACAAATTTATTGCCTGTTGCTAAGGATGGATGTGACAATGTGACCTTTTATTAGCTATTTGGACAAGAATTTGAATCCCTGTAACCACTTGGTCTTTCCACCATCGTGAGTGATTCACACCAAGTCCCAAAGCAAGTAACCCTCAGTGCAGCTGTGCCGTATATTCTTAGTGGGTTGTGTTTGCAATTCACTTCCGTTAACCCCTAAGGCATCTGAGTGATGGGAATTGACTAGACTCACAAGGTGGCTTTTGCTAAGGGTATCAATATCTTATCTAGAAAAATGTCTCCTGTATGATGAGGAAGCAAGCAAAGTGAACAGCAGACACGGATGTTAGCTGGATGAGGATGATGGCCAAAACTTGGACTAAGAGATACTAACACTGTTCCTTCTGAGTCCGAGGTGATAGGGAGGCAGGGATACAAGATTGTTTCCTAGGTTTCAAAGTTCTTCAGATGTTTGATGGAGGCTGCACTTAATCTTTGTAAATGTGTACAGGTAAAGTATTCCTTTTTGTTATCCTAGTGGACATAGCTAGGAAGCAGTAGGCTGTGTGTACTTAGTGTTAAGTCTCCATAGAGTAACTGAAATTGGGTCTAGGAATCTGGGATGCATTGTACAGCTATGGGTCCTGAGAGAGTGTGAAATTTATGAACCATAAATGAACTTGGAGAAATTACATTTCATGGTTGGAAAGAGGATGATGACCTGGCAAATAAGATGGTAAGAAAAACATGGGAGGAAAACCCAGAGAATGTTCTTTCCTGGAAACCTAAGGAAGGTGGTATTTTAAAATGAACATAACAGTCAATGTGCCAGGTGCCACAGATGGTCAGAGGAAAGCAGGATGAACAAATTCCACTGATTTAGCAGCCTGGAGAGTCTCACTCACTCCAGAAGATTAACTACAGAAGCTGAAGTAAAATCCAAGTGCAGGAAAATATAGCAGTATTTTTAGGAAACAGACTCTAAATCACAGATACATATACTTTCTTTCCAGGCTGCCATAGAAAATTTTTGGGAAGATTTGTAGCTTTCTGGGCAAACAGTGAGGTGGGGGAGCAAATCCAAGTGTGGAAAAAAATGGTCATCAGAAGACTGATCTGAATATGGCTTAAGTCATGGGTAATAGATATTTAGCAGATTTGATTGCCTCTCTGAGCTCTCACATCTTGAGGGTTGGAGCCCTTAATGTGTCAGTACTGTGGATTCTGTCCTAAGAACGTAGAAGGATAGGAGAACAGGATCCAGCTATTCTAGTTTCAGTTCCACACACTACATTGGAGACAAATCAATGTATTCAATTGTTTTTGTTTGTTTTAGTCCACTTGAAAATGAGGATGTTCAAGATTTTTGCTTCCTGTATTAGTTACCTTTCTATTGCAGTGATAAAACACCATGACCAAGACATCTTATTGGGCTTGTGGGTTACCTTCAGAGGGTTACAGTCCATGGTGGAAGCAAAGGCATGGTGGCAGGAACACCTGAGAGCTAACAGCTCAATCTGCAGGTAGGAGGCAGAGAGGAAACATATGGGACTCCAGTCTTCTGAAACCTCAAAGCCTGCCCCTACCTCCTCTAACAAGGTCACACCTAATTCTTCTTAAACAGCTCTAACAACTTGGGACCCCTGGGTATTCAACTATATGAGCCTATGGGAGCCATTCTCATTCAAACCATCACATTCAACTCCCTGGCCCCTATTAGTTCATATCATATCATAATGTAAAATACATTTGGTGTAACTTTAAAAGTATCCATAGGTTTTCATTCGTCACAATATTTAAAAGTCCAATGTTCAAAAATATTTTCTGAGAATCAAGGCAATCTCTTAATTGTAGACTCCTGTAAAATAAAAAAGCAAATTACATACTTCCAACATATAATGGCATAGGATATACATTCCCATTCCAAAATGCAGTATTGGGAACTTAGTGAGGAAATACTGGACCAAAGAAAGATGGAAATGCAGAGCCAAAATCCAAATCCTTTATCTCCACATGTGATGTCAAAGGGTTTGGCTCCCTCTTTCCTTCTAGTTTTTATGCCTGCAACATACTTCTCCCTCTTGGGCTCATACACTCTCTTTGTGCATCTCTGGTATGTATCTCTGGAGATATTTGACCTATATCTCATGGCCCTGGAAATTCTAAAATCTTTGGGTTTTGAATGCAATCCAGACTTCAATTTCACAAGTTCACACAATAATCTTTTATAGCTTCAATGTAGGGACTCCCATAGCCCATACTTACCTACAGAGGAAGAGTTTACAATCTTCTATTTGTTTATCCATTATTACTTTAGAGCCAGAACCCTGTAGACAGTATTGCCAAATTTGGTGCCCATTTGGGATGGAGACTGGTCCCATGAATCATGTTTTTAGAAGCTTTCATTTGTTGCTATGTTTTAGGAGCAGAAAAATCCTTAAACATTTTCTTTTCACAAATTGGAAGCTTGACTGGGTGGGGTCTTACTCCAAGAGCACCCTTGTCTTAATTCCATTTTGGATCAGACCTCTCCTTAATTTTCTAATCTCTTTCAGCACAAATCTTGTCTCTAGATTAAATTTCCTGGTACTCTTTTCATCTTCAAATTGTACGTTTCCTATTTCTTTCCACCACACTTGCTCTTTTTCATTATAGACATGCAGAAGAGCGGTTACTAATAACCACACCACAGAATCAATACTGGCCTGTCTTGAAATCTCCTCTGCCAAAGAAATTAGTTCCAAGTTTCCAATTTAGTCTGAGGCAAATTCTTAGGATAAGAACAGAAAGCAGCCACAGACTTTGCCAAAAGCACCACAGAAATGGTCTGTGTCCCAGCTACTAATGCTATTCTGCTCTGAAACCTCTAGAGTTGTGCCTCCATGGTGCATACTGCTCTCAGTAATACTGTCTATTAAGCTCCTACTAGGATCATTCATTAAACTCTGCTTACAGCACTGAATTACTGTTTTACTTCAACATTTCAAAATCTTCTGCTACCCTTCCCCTATCCCTCCCATATAATCAGGCCTCTTGTGGTACCCACCCCCTGGTAACAACATTTGTATTAGTTACTTTTCTGTTGTGGTAATAAAACACCATGACCAAGGCAATTTATGAAAGAAAGTATTTATTGAAGCTTATAGTTTCAGAGGGTTAGAGTCCATGGTGACCATGGAAAGGAATGGTAACAAGAATGGCTAAATGCTTATGTTGCAAGGAGAGGGCCCACTTGTTTGTCCGGGCCACCCAGCTAGCTTAGCCTCGAAATAACCACACAGAAACTGTATTGATTAAATCACTGCTTAGCCCATTAGCTCTAACCTCTTACTGGCCAACTCCTATAAATTAATTTAACCCATTTCTATTAATCTGTATATTGTTATGTGGCAGTGGCTTACTGGGAAAATTCCCAGCATCTGTCTCCAGGAGATCCATGGCATCTCTCTCTGACTCTGCTCTCTCCCTCCCAGCATTCCATTTAATTTCCCCCACCTACCTAAGTTCTGCCCTATCAAGGGCCCAAAGCAAATTTTTTTAATTAACCAATGGAAGCAACACAAAGACAGAAGGACCTCCTACACCACACTTGCATCTTGATCTGTAAGGAGATAGAGAGAACACTGGGAATGACCCCAGTCTTTTGAAATGACAGAGCCCACCTCTGGTAGTATACTGATCCAACAAGACCATGCCTCCTAATCTTTCCTAATTAGTTCCATCAATTGGAGACCAAGTAATCAGACTATGAGTCTACAGATGCTATTCTCATTCAAATTACCACATTCCCCCTAAGGCCATTATGTAGTGATTTTGTCTTCTCAAATAAAAGAACTGAGCATTTAGTACAATATCTCTAGATGAGCTTATTTTCTAAAGCTATAATATTTTGGTTTTGAACTTGCCTTTTAACCCTCTGTGCATGTGGAAGACAGTGTTGCTGTCCCTTACAGTGATGAGGTCATGCCTGCTCTCTTGGAGCTCTGTGTGCATTCATGATCTCTGTAAAACCAAGGACCTGTTTTCCAGAACAGTCAGGAGTCATCCCCTGGTTTTCTCAACCGTTTACAGAACATTGACTTAAGTTCACTAGCACTTATAGAAGTAAGCCTTGGTTCTCCTCTGTTCCTGTGTCTTGTAAGAGATTATACCAGAGGGATCACCAGATTTCTCTGAAAGATGTCTGGAGACAATACACTGATGGAGTTGTCTTTAATGCAGAATCATTTAATATTTGCTCGATGACTTAATTTGTCTATCAAAGCCACTTATCATTGTCATATTTTGGACTCAATTTAAAAAAATTAGAGTGAGTACATTTTGAAAAAAGAGCACATACTCTTCAGCACAGAAACGCATTGACTCTGGAATAATAGGAAGGGGAAGACTTACGCATCAACAGCAGTAAGGAATGAGAAGAAAACTGTGGTCCCTTTGTATATTGTTAGTGGGCTAATTAACAACACAGCCATTAAAGATTTACTGGATGATGAGAGACAATAAATTAGTTTGAATGAGGTATTTGAATTAAAAATTATATTGCAATGAAGGTAGACTATGGGAACTTTTAACAAGTCCACTGACCCTGCTACAGTAATTCAGCCTGTAGTTCCAGATACTCTGTAAGTTGAGGTAGGGAGATATTTTAAGCCCATCACTTTGACTGGGCAATACAGTGTCAGAAAACAGAGCAAATCAGAAAACCCAAATAACTTGAAAAACCTTGTACACTGGTGGATTGTGTATAAAGTATATCTTACTCACCAAGGAAACATTTCAAGAAACTCTGGGCATCTTTCTGCAAGTAATGAGCACCTTCTTTCATGGATGTAACAGACTGGGCAGAAATGCTGGCTAAGAAAGTGTGAGGACCTGAGTTCAGATTCCTGCTGGCACACATGTACAAGTAGGGCCAGAGGAGATAGGCTAATCCCTGGAGCCCACTGGCCATCCAATACAACTAATTAGTGAACTGGGTTCAGTGGGAGACCTTGTCTCAAAAGGCAAAGTGGAAAGCAAAAGTTAACCTGTGTCCTCCCCATACACACACATACATTTACACACACATGTGCACATGTGCACACACAGAATCTATTGTAAGCTGAATGTCTTCTCTCAAGCATAATGTGTATTCCCATAAAAGCTAAGTTTATTGCCCCAAACTAACTGGGCCCAGCTAGGGGTTATCTGATAGCAGCAGAGCAGAGATGTAGTTATAGTTTCAAGGTTCTGGTTGTGGTGGGTCTAGCGCTGCCTGGGTAGTGATGGTGAGAGTGTAATTACTGGGTGATACATCTTCCAATGACACATACGGGTTAGGGAAGACAGAGGGTAGGCATCAGTGAAAATGCTACAGAAGAGAGCAGAGACCAGAGAGAGTCATACTTTGATGGTTTGAATGAAAATGGCCCCCAAAGGCTCATAGGGAATGACACTATCAGGAATTGTTGCCTTGTTTTAATAGATGTAACTTTGTTGGAGGAACTGTGTCATCTTGGGGTGAGCTTTGAGGTTTCAGAAGCTAAGCCAGGCCCAGTAGTACTTTCTTCTGGATGGCTGTTGATCTCAGCTACTTCTTCCGCACCATGTCTGCCAGCATGCCACCATGCTTCCCTTCTATGACAATAGTGGACCAAACCTCTGAACATGTAAGCTAATCTTATTAAAAATTTTTTTATAAGAGTTGCTGTGGTCATGGTGTCTCTTCACAGCAATAGAAACCCTAACTAGGATACATGCCATGTAACTATGGTGTCAGCTCTATGGGTTTGGGTGTCATTGTCATAAACCTATCCTATATCTGAGGTTGTGCATCTCAAAATTTCTATTAAGGCACCCCATCCTTTGGTAGCAGTTTGTGGGAGCCTGGGAGGTCCATAAATCTAGCCCAGAGCTTCCTGCAAGCAAGTCAGTAATTCTTACATTTTAATGATCTTGCAAATTGACTTGGTTTTCCTGTTAAATCTAAAGTCTTTTTATACAGGAAGATTGTTGTCCAGATCCAATATGAAAACACACTGCCACTTGTATACAGCCATTGATTTATATAACTTGGCATATCTCTGTTTTTCACAAATGAATGAGATGACTTCACTCTTTCTGAGAAACAAGAGATAGTCAGTTGTTGCCTCTTTTGAAGACTGGAAGAAGGCCTGTGAGCCAAGGGCAGGAGCTTACTGCAGCAGGCCCTGGGACCCTAATTAGCAATCACCGATCATTGTGTCCTCTCTTTATTGGCTGTTCAGAACATCCCTTGATAGCCTGCTCTTCTGCTAGTCTACAGTGTTTGACTTAATGAGGTTTCAATTCTTCCTTGCCTTGGTTTTACAGGCATGTGGCTGAAGGCCTTGTTGCTTACAGGTGTCCTGGAGTATGGGGGCACAGAAACCAAGCTGTGGATTTGGGGGGCAGTGGAGTCACATACTGACAAGTTCAGTCTCACAGTGACTTTCACGCTCCATGATATCTTCTTCCTCTTGTCCTGTAGTGTTTCTTAGCTACATCTCCAAGTAACAGTAGAATCCACCAAGAAGCAGCTTATTTAATACTTCTCTATGGTGTCACCATGGCAATTCCAAACACTAAAATCCTATTAAGAACTATTACAAGCAAAGTTAAGAACAAGATTGTATTTCGTATTTCACCACCTGGAGCAGATGGTCACTGCCCTTCCATCTTATTGATGCGTTTCCACTTTTACTCTAAAACAATTTCAAAATTCATTTGAACCAGCAACTCAACAGCTATGTGTTGGCTTAATTAAAATATGCAGATCACTATCAGATATGAATTATTAATATATTTTCAAAAGCTGTCAAGTTGTCAGGTAGATTAGCAAACACATAAAGATAAGGTTTTTGGTAAGAGGATTTATTGGATAGAGTTTGATATATTCTCTTTAGAGGCAGAGGTTTTGTGGGACAGTGACCATGGATGGAAACACTCCCCATTCATGTAACAATCATTATCCAGGGATCACTGTGCCCTGTCAGACATGCTGTTAGCAGCTGTTAGGTACTCAAATCTAGTGGCTGGCTTTGGGGGAGGAGCACAGTCAAGGGTGAGGAAGCTGGGACAGGAGCTCTTGATCCCTGATGCAGCTGTATCCTCAGTCAGTATACATCTACCCAGAGATGCTTTGGACCCTAGATTGCTCTACAAGGCTGCCGTTCTCCAGACAGGACTCTAGGCTTCTCCAGTTCCTATCTGTGTCACTCCAAGGTACAGCGAGAAGCCATGAGAGTCTCTGGTAAGGGTTCTCAAGAATTTATTTAGGTATAAAATAGGGGTAAACACTCACTGATGCAGAATGGTTTAGATGTCTCTGCTGATCCAGTCACTCTTGTCCGGTTGTTCTGTCTAGGGGTTAAGAACAAGCCATCTGTTATGCTCTGACCATACAAGAGAGCATGAAAGCAAGAGAAGGCAAGACCCCCTCCCTAAGCTTATAAGTTGTTACAGACAAGACCATGCCCTAGGATTCATAATCTCCAAAAGCCATTGGCTAAAGGGATGGAAATCCCACAACACCAAGGGGCTGCCTTTGAGCAGGAAGCAAGGACGTGAGCAAGGTGGCTTTTGTTAGTGGAGACCGGTTCTTAGAAATGGACCACAGTGTCTACATTTCCAACAGTTGCAAAGTTAAACATGTCCAATGCCTCACTCTAACTACAACAACCAAGCCCCTACCCTCCAAATGTCATTGTCAACAGCAACAACCTCAGCAGAAAAATCAAACTGGCATCAACTTGGGGCCTATCTGTTTGGCTTAGAACATAATCTTTGCAAGATGAGTGACAGAAATTACATTGAGAAAATGACATTTGGGCAGCTAGTGAAAAAATGTTTTATTTAAATTAGTTAACAAAGTTGCTGTGGACTGCTATGGTTTGAATGGCCCCCTAAGTCCATTGTGTGAAGGTCTGGCTTAGCATGTGTTGCTGTTGGGAGGTGGCATTACCCTTAGTCACTGCACATGTCCTTGAAGAGAAAGTTAGGACATTGTCCGTCCTCTCTCTTTTTGCTTTCTGGTTGCCATGAGGTGAACAGGCTTTCACACATACTCCTGACATGATGCGCTGTGTTGCCATGGATCCAGAGCACCAGGACCAAGTGGAGATGGGCTGGAAACATAAAGTTAAACACATCTTCTGTTAAATTGATTTAATCTGGGTATTTGTTATGCCAACAGAAGGCTGATTGACACAAAGTCTGAACAGGGAGAGTGGAGTTTAGCCATTTCTACATTTTGTTTCACAAGGTAAGTCAGTATCTGTCTCACCAGGAAAATTAAACAATCCAGTGCCTACTGTGAAAAACCATACTGTTCTGGATGATGGAAGAGACCTGGAGGATGAGTCAAAAACTCTAGTAAGAAATAGGAAACAGGGGGCTGGAGAGGTGGCTCAGCGGTTAAGAGCATTGCCTGCTCTTCCAAAGG
>LOEQ01000054.1:751751-764270 GCA_001685075.1 Bramus lutescens | reverse complement strand
CACACAGACAGAATATTGTATACATAATAAATAAATAAATATTTAAACAAAAAAACAAATAAGAAATAGGAAACATATTTTTGGCAGACTTCCATAAATGATCAAAGACCAAAGCTAAGAGTGCATATAAATGACATTGTAATTGAGGGATTACTAGACACAGGTGCAGATGTGAGTGTCATTACTCCAGAATCTTGGCATCCAGATTGGCCTCTTTAAGTGGCAGATATTAAATTCCTAGTAATTGGAACCCTAGCTCAAGTGAAACAAAGTATGAGGTAGGTTGAATCTATAGGGCCAGAAGGACAGAAAGAAAAACTGAGACCATATGTAGCTAATACTGCAGTGAATTTATGGGGCCATGGCCTAATTGCAGCAATGGAATACCCAGATTAACATTCCTGCAGTCCCAAAAACTCATGTTTCTGGGAAGGATATTATAAGATATTATAAACAAAGGTCACCAGCCATTCAGACTCTACAAGAACACAATACAACTAGCAACTTGCCTTTAAACTGGTTAACTGAGAAACCCATGTGGATTAAACAATGGCCTTTAAAGGAAGACAAACTACAGGCTCCTATTTCTGTTTATAATATTTGTACACCTATACAAAGTTATTTTGTCAGATTGTATGCATGTATGTTTCTACCTCTGTTTAAGACATTTTGATACAATTTTAGGATATATTTATCAAATGGCATTATGTATTTCTACTTCTGATCAAGATATTTATACACTGTTTACAGTTTTGAGGTCATTGTCCTCCTTTAATGCATAGTTGTTTAAAGATTTTTTAATATTCTGATATGAAGTCTTAATCTTTTAGTTATATAGGTATTAAGTATTATAGGTCAATAGTCATTCTTGTTTTTTATACTTTTAGTCAAACTAATTAGGTTCTTTAGATACATAGAGATTATATTCTTCATAGATAGGTAACCTTCAACCATGTCAAAGAACTGTAGAACATGGCATTTAAATAATTTAGGATTCTTTTGACATGAGACATGATTGCTACTGGCAGCACGGATCTATTCCTGAGAGAATGTTGCATCTTCCACCATCAGTAGCAGGAACTTGATGCAGCTTGTTATATCATATCCATGGTCTAGAGTGGAGAAAGGAGTGTATGCATGCTTGCTCTCTAGACTACTTTGTCCACTCATAGACAGCCTGGGGCACAAATATAATCCAATATGGGCACCTATAAATATGTATTCCTCAAAAATCTCTGGACAATGAAATAAGAGGTCTGACTCCCAGGAAACAGTATTTACTGCTGTTAAACAAGCTACTTGATACTCAGGGCGGCAGACTTCTTGATGCAATCTCTCTGCACTATCACTACCAATATGCTTTTTTAAAAAAATGAATTTCAGTAGTTTGACATCAATTGCTAGAATCTTTATAACCACAGGGAACTGAAGTTTGTCTTAGAACGGTAATACGGCAATAAGGTGGAGTCTCTGTTTTTTCAGGATTACTGTGAAACTAAAAGGCACCAAACATGAATGTATCAAGCACAACTCTTTGGGGGCTTGAGAGATGGCTCAGTGATTGAGAGTACTAGCTGTCCTGCCAGAGGGCCCAGGTTCAGTCCTGAGCATACATAAGATGGCTTACAATTATCTGTAGCTCCAAGTCCAGGGGCTCCTCTGCCATTTCCTGTACAGTTTAGGTATTACATTATGTGGTACACAGATAGCACGCAGAACACTCATACACATAAAATAAAAATTAAACATGCACCCTTTGGTATTCTCATGGATCCCATGGGTGAAGAACTTGGGTAGGTATGGCTTGGTTTACCTGTTTTCTAATGTTTGGCCTCCCTTCTGATAGAAGCGTCGAAGCCTGCGACTAGAAAGGCCTCTAGGCACTGTAGTCCTGCTGCTGGTACTGTGTGTTGCTGCTGTTGTCAGCATAGCCTTGTTAGAAGATTTAGTTAGGACATGGACGAGTTTCTTCACGTGGCTTGGACTTTTATAAAACAAGGTGGTCTCAGAATAGCCAGATCCTGACATTGTAGGCCAGGACTCTCAAAGCAAAGGTCCAGCTAAGTGGGATGTTTCGCGGTCTAGTTTCAGGGTGGTGGCACCTTTACTATGATCCTGTATTCTCTTGATTGTAAGAGCCACCAGCCTAACCAGACTCACAGGAAGGAATGTTGGATTTTAATCTGCCATGAAGAAGTAGAGAGCCAACATTCAGAGAAGTCCACTGTTTGGGCCACTTTTAGAAAACAATCTACAGCTTCTCAAGGACAATGGAAAACCATGCAAAAACTTTAGGGTTTTCAAGCAATTTCCTTCTCTTCACATCTATTTCAGCCCTCTCTTTTTCCATCCTTGCTCTACCAGGAGGCTGAGAGAAGAAGAATATGTTAGTTCGGAGTTTTTGCTACTATTCCTTTAAAGTGGGGACAATGATTCTTCATAAGGTTTTGCTCTTGTTGAGAATTAATGATACGCTCTAGTTAGAGGAGGCAAACACAGGAAACTGAAGCAAATAGTTCCAAAATGTCCTTGATGCTCATCCAACTTTTCAAAGATGGGCCCAGGTCCTCCTTAGCTGACTTGTTTGACTTGAGACCAGGGTAGCAGACTTACACATAAACTCAGGGCCTCCTTTCAGATCAGGTGATCCTGGAAGAGAGCTTGCCAGGTTTCTTCCACTGGTTTACTTCTCCCACCTTGTTTCAAACCTAATGTCAGACTCAGTTTTCATTTCCCCATTGAAAGCACGCACCCTCCTAGAAGTCCCCAAGCACCGTTTCTATTAGCAAAGCTCCTGTGAATGAATAGTGAATGAAGCTCATCAGACTTACAACAAAGACAGCAGCATTGCTTTAGCTAAGTACTTTATGGGCATCCATTTATTTTTATCATTTTACCATTTCATTTGGCAAGCATAGAACAAACCTAGAATTGGCAAATGCCTCATTTTTCATTGCATGACTTTTTTTCTTAAAGGTCATTTTTAATTTTTTGAGATTATAATATAATTACATGAGCTTTCTCTCCTTTTCTCCCTCTAAAGCCTTCTCATGAACCCCTGCCTTCAAATTCATGGCCTCTTTTTCTTAAATTGTTGCATACACAGGTTTGACAATATATAAATGTTTTATCATATAATATATAGATAATATGTAAATAAGTTATAATATACATGCTATAAATGAATATTAGAAATATACACACAAGCACATATGTATAACATACATGTTGTATATGCCATTATATAACATATAATATATAAAATGCGCATGCATATGTATTTAATATTCATTCATAGCATGATGTGTGGATTTATGTGTGACTATATGTCTCTTCATTCCCAAGGGCTCAGAATCATTGGTCTTATTTGAGTGGGCAATATTCATCATTTTTTGTACTTATATTCCAACCCAGTTTTAAGTCAGCTGTAAACTGACATTGCAGATTTCATTGTTGACAATTATGGTAGAAGACAAACTCTACATGGGCAGGGAATTTTGTTTTATTTATTGTTGTGTCCGCTTCTTAGTCTTTGTCAGCTTGACACGAAGTAGAGTCACCTGGGAAGAGGGAACATTCACAGAGGAATTGCTTTCATGAGATTAGCCTGCTGGCATGTCTCTGGGGATTGATATTTTCTTGATGGTTAATTATATAGCAGGGTCCAGCCCACTGTCAGTGGTACCATGTTTAGGCAGGTAAGCCTGGTAGCTGAACAAGTCAGAAGAAGCAAGACAGTACGCAGCATTCCTACATGGTCTTTGTTTTAGTTCCTGCCTCCAGGTTTCTACTTGAGTTACTGCTCTGACATGATTTACCTCAATAATAGAGTGTGACCTGGGACTTGTAGATGAAATATACACTTTCCTCCCCAAATTCTTTTCAGGTCAGGGTGTTTACCATAGCAACAGAAAGGCAAATTAGGGTACTATGTCAATGACATGCAGTCTGTAACAACTACAGCAGTCCTGGCAGATAGTGGAAGCCCAATGAGTGTTTGCCTGATGTGAAATGCATGTGCAGTTGTACATGCTAAGCATCAAGGGACACTTGGGTTTTCATGCTCAACAGTTAGAAGCTTAGCAGAATAATCAAGGAGATTAACAATGATAAGCTTAGTTAGAGATGTTCCTGGAGTTAGAAACCCTTGAGTAGGAAGTTGCTTTTGTACCTTAATCCCACCTTTACACAAGCTAATCACCCTTTCTCTATTCATACTCTTGGTTTGCTGTCCTTGCAAGACCTGCAGTAGGAGGAGGGCCTCAGAATCTGGTAGTTTATGCAGATGGGGTCCAGGGATCCACCTGCATACTCATGTGTGGAAAACAGTCTTGCTTTGGTTTTTTTCCCTGAGTGGTTACGGGCTTTGCTATCAAGAAGAACCTAGTTTATATTGCCGCTTGTTGTCTTCAACTTTCTTTCTGCCTCCAATGGAGACAGCTCACAAATAGAAATTCAAGGATATGTCGTCATGTGATGTGGTTAAGGCTTTGGGTATTGAAACTGACTGCAGTGTAAATAACACAGTTCTATCAAGACCTAGGACTGTTATGATCCACCCTGAGAGGTGTCCTGGGAGACAAAGTACTGTCTGAGCACTGAGCCAGTGCTCAGAGCCAAACTCCAGAACTTTACTGGTAGTATCTCTGGACAAGGATGAGTAGAGCTGATGTGGGATTTCCCTCTGTGTGCTATGAATATGTTTTATTACTATTGGTTAATAAAGAAGCTGTTTCTTCCTATAGCAAGGCAGAATATATCCAGGCTGGAAGAGATATATATAGAGTAGGTGGAATCAGGGAGATGTCATGTAGGTGCTGAAGGAGAGAGATACCCTGGAACCTTACTGGTAAACCATGAGCCTCGTCATAAAACATGAAATAATAGGAATGGGTTAATTTAAGATGTAATAGTTTGTTAATAAGAAGCCTAAGCTATTGGCCAAGCAGTGTTTTAGTTAATATAATTTCTGTGTAATTATTCAGGTCTGGATGGCTGGGAAAAAAACAGCCTCCACCACAGAACCACAGAGCCATGGAGCCATGGAGCCACAGAGCCACAGCTCCTTCAACGGACAGATTTCTGAATTCCTGGAATTTATTTCCCGACTAGACAAACAAATGTTAAAGGTGGTATGCAGAGTTGTTGACACTAATACTAAAATTATCAGAGAAGAATAATCATTGTCTATTTTAGCATTTATACTATTATTCCCATTTACATTGTCAAATTGATTTCTTAGTTACTTATTTAGAGAGCAATGTTTCCCAAGCTTTTCCCTATAAATCACACGTCTACATAACATTCCCCCAACACTCTGTTCCAGGGAGGCCAGCTACTTGTCTGTTTCTCTTTATTTGTTTCTTGGTACTTGGAACTGAACTCACACGTACTAAGCATGCACTCTACCACAGAGTTTCAGCCAATGTCTTTGCTATTTTGAAAGGCTCAGGACCTTAGAGTATGTGGTTAGAATATATCAATGTCTTCCTCTGGTCATGGTTGCTGTTGCTGCCATCGTTTATTGAGTCTCTATTGGGAGTGGATTAGATCCTGGGNACACACACACACACACACACACACATATATTCATCCTTGCATCTTTATGTCCCACTCAGGAAAGAAAGAATGAGACTTTATTTGATCAATAAAGAAATTGGGGTTCATGGAGGCCAAACAATTTGCCCCCAAATTCATGTGAGTGCAAGTCTGTCTGTCTGCCTACTATAGCTTTAGCTATGTAACGTTGCTTTGTAAGCAATGCATTTTTTTCTTAACTCCAGACGGGGTCCATCAGTAGAAGAAGTGGCTCTTTCTCTCTGCTTAGGATGAGTAATGTTTTCCTCTCAGCGTCTCTTAATGCACTTCCATGCAGTGAGGAGTTCTGCTTGCATGTGCAACAGTGTTGTGAGGGAGAAGGCAACAGAGTGATGGATTATGCATAAGCTCTTAAATAATGGATCACAAGCCGAGCACTAAAAGCTGGTGTGTTCAGCTGCTGATGTGAGCATAAGAAAGGGATGGGGCTGCGACGAGAAGAGAGAAATCCCTAACAAATGTCTCTGTGAACTTGCCGCATAGCAAGCCTGAAGAAAGTGCTTCATTATGTCTCATGACTGTCGGCTTGCACTACCTTCCTTCAGCCTGGTCCACTGTCCCAGCCTCCCGCTGGTGCCTGCAAGGCATCTTGGCATTCTTTTTGTT
Source organism: Bramus lutescens (assembly GCA_001685075.1). Taxonomy (NCBI): domain Eukaryota; kingdom Metazoa; phylum Chordata; class Mammalia; order Rodentia; family Cricetidae; genus Bramus; species Bramus lutescens. The sequence continues at coordinate 758,066 of LOEQ01000054.1, read as the reverse complement.
TTGTTTTTCAAGGCCAGGTTTCTCTGTTTAACAGTCCTGACTGTCCTGGAACTTGCTTTGTAGACTAGGCTGGCCTCGAACTCACTGAGATCCGCCTGCCTCTGCCTCCCTAGTGCTGGGATTAAAAGCCTTCACCACTACCACCCGGCGCATCTTGGCATTCTTTAGGTATTTCTGTCGATGTCGTACTTAAACCAGGTTTGCATTTCTGTGTATCAGTTTTCTAGGTGCTGGCATATTTGAGGGTTCAGTGCAAGCATGGAACATTTGATGGCATTGGAGTTATTGTATTCTTTTCAGAATGGAATATGACGTTAGTCAGTTTCTTTTTTGTAAAAGCTTTCATTTATTTATTTACATGTATGTATGTGTTCCCATGTGAGTTTATTTCCATCACATGTGTGTGGAGGTGCCTGAGGAGGCTGGAGTGTATTGGATCCCCTGGAACTGGAGTCACACGCAGTTGTGTGCAAACCTGATGTGAATGGAAGGAATTGGGACTGAATCCTCTGCAAAAGCAGCTAAGTACTTTCTTAACCCCAGAGTCCCAGTACCCTCCTTACATCCCAAAGATTAAGTTCAAATTTCTCTGGGCTCCTATGAATTATATTTAATACAAACTATCTATTTAAAATTCCTGTGCATTGGGGTTGGAGTGATGGTTCAGCAGTTAAGAACACTGGCTGCTCTTCTAGAGAACCCAAGTTAGTTTCCCAGTACTCACACAGTGGCTCACAACTGTCCTGTCAATAATGCCAACTCCAGGGGATCTGATCCATCTTCTGGTCTCTGTGGGTACCAGGGATGCACATGATATACAGACATACACACAGGCAAAACACCTACACACATGAAATAAAGTATAACTTTAACAGAAATCTATAATTTTTATGACATTGGTGATAAAAATGATTGACGAGGGGGCAGTCATGTGTTGAGTGATTTCCTCTTCCTGAATGTTTTTATGAACTGCAATTGCAATTAGCGCCTAGATCTATCTATGGCTGAAGCTCAAAGGGAAGGCTCTGTCCAATTGGTCAACCTATAGACTGTAATATAACATGTCCTTTATGGTCATCTTTAAATTAACTCACAAAGATAATAAAGATAAAGAAGGAAAATTATTTAAAATGCATCGTTAGAGAAATTGGAGCTAGGCAGAGCGTCATACACAGCTTCATGTTCACAAAAAAATGTGAATATTTTCCCTGGTCTCATATATAAGTTATAGGTATTGGAAAGGGGTCAAACTCACTGTTCTAGTCCTAATTCTATAATTTATGTTTGCTCAAACTTATATAGAAACACACGCTCTCAGTTATTTTCTTAAAGTCACATGGTAATTTTGCACAAATGTAAGAAATGAGTCATCTGGGCAATCGTAGATGACCTGTCAGTCAGTCTCTTAAGTACTATGACAATGATGCTCTATAAAGTACAGCAGGGTCAGCACACACCTTGGACAGACATGTGTGCCTCTCTTCTTCATGGTGACTGCTGTTTTCCTTTTCAGCCAAAGTGCTTTGTGGGGACTTTGCGTTATGTGAAAAAAGATATTTGCTCCAGGGTTAAGGTATAATGAAATTCAAACTTCTACTTGTTTATCTAAAATTGTCTTAAAATAAATATTTTTAAAAACTTTGTCTGTTGGTGAAGAATACAAAGAGTGCCCCTGCAATTTTGTTTGACTGCACCTGTTTGTGCAAAGTACAAATATCAATACAGTGAGAAAGGGTAATTATGTCTCAGTGGTATCCTAAAAAATTACAAAATAAAGTTATTCCATGATTTACATGCTTAGACTTTATGTTCTGAGGCTGCTGAAAGGATTAATTATTTAATGTAAATAGCATATATAGTACAATGGATATATAACGCAATGGGAGTCTTAGAATAGCAATAATAATTTTTTTTAACATTGGGGCAGCAACAAAGAGGCCTCAAGCTCTCAGGAGTGCTGGATTTCCTTTGGGAGAGCATAGAGACAGAAGGCAAGAGGCCAGGAATGTAGCACAGTGGTAGAGCATTAGCTCTGAAGGTATGAAGCTCATCATCCTGGCCTCCCCCTCCCCACTACCATACTGCAAAGGGATAAAAGGAAGGAGAACAGGAAAGGAAGTACACAATTGTGTCTGTGCTCAGAATCACTAAGTCCCCAGTTCACTTTACATTAGCATTTAACACTGTGAGGACAGAGCTAGCACACCTTAAGAATGCTTTCTTGGCCACTGAGGTGAAGAGGTCACAATGCTAGCTGCTTCTGACTGACTCTGAATCCTAGTTTTTCTTCTCATCCGAGTGGTGGTTGGAACTTAAGAAAATGCAGCTGCACACATCCAAGAAAATGGTTGCAGCACAGAAACAATTTGTGACTAGAGCTGGGCCACTACTTTTCCTTTAGGGATGGTTAGAGATGACCTGCATGTACTGGGGATACTAGAGTGCTGTTTTCTGAAAGGGCAGCTCCTTAGATTAATAAATTATGCAAAATCAGTTCTTGAAAAAATAGCGTATTTTCAAGATTCCTTTATATTTGGAGACTTCTCAGGAGGCCTGGGCTCTGCCTTGACTGTGTGGGCAATAGAGGGTGCCAGAAGAGCCTTGATTTCTCTTAAAAAGTCTGCAGATTTTTTGCATCATACACAACACGTCTTAGGGTTTCTACTTCTGTGAGAAGACACCATGACCCCAGCAGCTCTTTAAAGAAAACATTTAATTTAGGTGCCTTGCTCACAGTTTCAGAGGTTCAGTCCGTTATCATGATGGGGAGCATGGCAGCGTGCAGGCAGACATGGTGCTGGATAAATCGTGACCAGAGGGCAGGAAAAAGTCAACTGACAGTCACAATTAGGAAGCTTGAGCAAAAGAGACCTCAAAGCCAGGTCCCACAGTGACACACTTCCTCCAACAAGGCCACACCTCCTAATAGTGCCACTTGCCTTGGGAGTCATTTTCTTTTAGCACAAGCTAAGACTCATGTTCATCAATGAGATCCAGAGACCAGAGCTCAGCGAATTGAGCTGTCCTCTCTTCCCTGTGCCCAACGCAGCTTTGCTTTCTCTAAGTGAGCTGCAGAGCTCTTGGAAGTCATTTGATCAATGGGACTTCTGATTCGAAAGTAGCATTTCTTTCCCGGCTAGTCATCAAACTGAGTGATCAGTGCCCTTCACTGCTTCAGTAGATATCACACATTGCTTGGGATGCCTACCCCCATCTCTTAGAGTCTGGTTAGTTTCTCATTCACCCCTTGTTTTCTGTGACTTGACAGTTTTGAGAACCATCAAAAGGTGCTTTGTGTAATTCTGCCCAGTTTGGGGTTCACGTGCTTTTATTGTTGTTGTTTAACCCCTCATATTATACTGGGGACAAAGAATTCTAGAAAGAACATTGAAGGGATCTTTTGGAGTGAACTAAATATCCGATATTTTATTATGGTATAACAATATATGCTAACTGTTACTTGTATTATAAAATAAGAGCATTTTGCTATGTGGAGATCATGGCTCTGTGAATTTTTTGAAAATAGTTATTTAATACTTATTTTTATATATACATACACTTACTCAAATACAACAATTAATCACATATTAATACAAAGTATATAGTGTTCAATTAGCTCTTTAATGCTCAGAATCTTTGAGATGCTCCATATATTGTTTCCAGGGTATCATTTCCAAACTTTCTAGACCGTGAGAGATCTTTATTTATTCTTTACTTCTAGTACTTCAGAATCTGGGACACAGATTGGGAAGGCTAATTTTAATAAATCATATTTACTTGCGTCGGAAATATAAAAGTGCTTGATTTTTACTAGTATTTACTAGGTCAAGGATTAGAAAGATGCTTTTGTTCACTGAAGTAGAAATATCTTTCAGGTTTAGTATACCATTGTTAATGTGCCTGTGAATGTGAAGATGTCATAAGATTTGAGAGTTGTAATTTTTTGTTTAGTCTAGTAGTTATTTGTTGTTCTAGTTTGATTTCTATTTATGTGATAAACACCAGGACCAAAATCAGCTTGAGGAGCACAGGGTTTATTTCATCTTCCACTCTCACATCACACTCCAACACTGAGGGAGTCAGGACAGGTGCTTCAGGCATGAACCTGGAGTCAGGAACTGAAGGACAAGCCACCTCTGCTTAACTTGTTTGCTCCTCTTGCCTCATTCGGCCTATTTTTTTTTTTTTTTACACTATCAGCAACCACCTGCTCACAGTTGGAACCGCCCAGAGCCTGGGCCCTCCCACACCAAGCATTAGTCCAGAAAATGTTCAACGGGTATGCCCACAGGCCAATCTGAGGGAGGCAATTCTTAATTGAAGTTCCTCTTCCCAGGTGCCTCTAGTTTATGGCAGGTGTAGGAAACCAGCCAGCACATTTGTGTGCTCGCTTTATTGCCACAGGGCTTCTCAGAAACTACAAGGAAACAGTAAGGAGGGAGGATGTCAGTGGATGCTGGCCGCTTTACCGACCTGCTGGGATGGATGCTGGAAGGTTCTCACATCGCGGGGGCCAGTTGCTAAGGGCCTGAGGGCCTGGACTTTACCTCAGAAGGGGCAAAGATAAAGTGTGGTGATGATGAAATCAAGAGGAGGTGATCCTGCCCCTAAGATAACTCTATAGTCATGCAGCAAAGAAAGTGGCTTGTCAGGTACCAAAATAATTTATCCTTTCACCCAATAAAATACTGTGTCTTTGAGCTCAAACAATTCCTTCTTTAGACACTAACTTGATGCTTTTTACCTCCTGCTGTGTTTTGATGCTTGATTATACTTACTGGTAGGTGTAGTGATAGGGGAGAAGGCCCTGCTTTTCGTCCGGCCCAGCTCCCGCATGGNCCACAAAGTGGTGGCTTACCGGGAAGATTCTAAACTACGTCATCTTGGGCCAGAACTTCATGGTCTGCCTCGGAGAGGAGAGTCATGGCGTCCGCCTGACTCGGCCTTCTTTCTCCCAGCATTCTGTTCTGTCTACTCCAGCCACCTAAGGGCTGGCCTATCAAAGGGCCAAGGCAGTTTCTTTATGAACCAATGAAAGTAACACATAGACAGATGACCCACCTACATCAGGTAGGTTATGACTTATGATGTATTTTGCACGATTCATGTGTCATGTTTGCATTTATATTGGTAAAAGAAACATTCCTTGCCCCCGAAGTTCCATTATGTACTGAAATATGGAGACAGTATCGAATGCTTTCAGGTTTTTCTGAGCATGCCCCAGACCCAAAGTCTATGCCAAAACTGATCTACAGTGTTCGGACAGGTTATACAAGCATTTGAAAGTATTACGTCTATTAGAAATTGTGTTGCTTTCATCCTGACCAGCGCTGCATCTTGATAGGAAGTCAAACACAGCCGAGGGAGCTGGCGTGCTGAGGCCATCTGGCTGACAGCCAGCACCTGCAAGTGAAATTACTGACTTGGTGAGGCAGGTAGACAGGTGGCAGACATCAGGCTTTATGAGCCAGCAGGTGCACCATGCAGTTCGACTTGAAGGGAGCTGGAGGCTCTATGTAACAGCTGAAGAGAATGTGTAGTAAAACCAACGGTGTCCCTGAAGAAGACAGCCGCAGAGTTCCAAGAGCTGGAGTTTTAGGAGTTTGTGAACTGCCTGATACAAGTGCTTGGGAACTCAGGTCCTGTGAAGAGCAAGTCCTTTAACCACTAAGCAATCTCTCCAGCCCCTAGGTAGCCCCTTACAAATGTGTCTAAGGCCCTACCTCCCTATTGATTCTAGACCCTGTCAAATCGGCAGCATTATCACAGAGAGCTAGCCAAATGAAGGATTGCAGTATTGCATGGTAGATGTGTGGAGCTTTGTTGGAGTGGGCATGGCCTTGTCTGAGGAAGTGTGTCACTGTGGGGGTGGACTTTGAGGTGTCCTATGCTCCGTCTACTTCCTGTTGCCTGCAAGATGTAGGACTCGCAGTTATGTCTCCAGCTCCGTGTCTGCCAACACACTGCCAGGCTCTTCCCCATGATGATAATGGACTGAGCCTCTGAAACTGTAAGCAATCCGCACCAATTATATGTTTCCTTTATAAGAGCTGCCATGGTGATGGTGTCTCTTACAACAACAGAAACACTAAGACAGTAGGCCCATCTTTAGTTTTTTGAGGGGCCCTTCTACTGTCCTCCATTTAGCTGTATTAACCTATAGTCACACTAGCAATGTTTCAGTTAACTTTTCTCCACATTGCCACCAGCATTTTTAAAAAATTTTTTTGTTCTCTGTGTGTGTGTAGTAATAAGGGAGCGGGCCCTGCTTTTCGTCCAGCCCAGCTCTCGCACGGCTAGCTTATACCCCGAAAT
>LOEQ01000054.1:736990-748208 GCA_001685075.1 Bramus lutescens | reverse complement strand
GTAGATAGAGTGAGTGAGTGAGTCGGGGCACCAAAATTCCCATCAAGGACATAGCCTTAATGATCTATAATCCTCCTACTAGGCCCTGTCTGCTAATAGTTCTACCACCTTACAGGAGTGTTCAAGACTTGGGAATCAGCACTTTGACACAAGGGCTTTGGGAGAGCATTTAGGATCCAAACTACAACAGCACCACTACTCCCTTCTCCATCAAGGATCAAATGGAAGTCTAGAAGCAACAACATTTCCCATGAGCGCATCACAAGAATCATTAGGTCACTACCAATTTCTGACCTGAGTCTGATCATTACTCAACTCTACTCTCCACCGTGAGATATTGTCTTTAACATACCTCAAACTCTCAACAGTTGCAGCGGCAGGTGACAGGAAAAATGTCCCCCAATGAAAGACAGGTTAAGATTCCTTCATTTGCCTTCAGTAAAGACCAGGCTCATGCCAGAAAGGACTCTTGACACGGGGAGAAACAGTATGGTTTACAAAGCAAAAGCCACAATTAACGTCATACCAGGTTGGCCTGGCAGCAGTCATTTCCATTCTGTTGATAAAACAATTTGTTTTATGTTGTAAAACAAAGGACCCCCCCACCAAAGTTGCAGGTGTGAATGCATGAGATTGCTCTGCTCAGCAGGGTGTGCTCAGGGGGTGCTGGGGAGCAACAGAGGGAAAGCGGAACACAAGATGGAGTTAGCTAAAGCTATGACAGTGGCCACTGTACTGCAAGTGTCTGTATTACATTGGGTTTCAAAGGGGGAGCTGGCTGAGCCAGTTTTTCTAATCTCAGCCCCGCATGTTTTCAGTTGCTGTGTTGAGTGATGTTTCTGTCACGTTCACGTCCGGTGTGCCCAAGGATTTGACATAAGACCCTCCCACTTGGCCAGCATGTGAGATTATAATTTATTCAAATGGCGGGTGATCCGAGGAAGTGTTTGGGGTGAGTGTGGTCTTAGCGATTAAATGTTGAGATGTATGTGATGCCAGTCATGTTGGGCCCACGGCTGCACTTGACTATTACTTTATAGTCAATGTCACTTCGCTGACAGGCTTCAAGCAGGAAGATAACACAGCATGGTTCGATGTACAGACTTAGTTGGTTGCTATGGAGGGTATAGCAGAAAGGAAAGAACAAGGGACCCGTTTAGAGATCATTGAGTGATCCATATTAGATGGCAGAAGGTGGGGATAGGATGGCGGCGATGAAGGAAGATAACGGCTTTTTAAAGATGTATTTAGGGGAAATGAAAGGACTTAGGAAAGTGGATGATAATCAGGCTGTTTACTAGACTTTAGAAGTCTGAGGGAAAGAGATGGTAGAGGGAAGAGCTCAGCAGCTGTTAGGCACATAGTGACTGAAGGACCTATTAGGTGTTAGGGTCCTATATTAAGGGGCACACATATGATACATTTCTCCTGGTGTTCTTCACAGCAGCTAATAGTGTTAGAAACATCATAAAAGGGGATGTTAAATAGCCATGTAGTGACATGCACTTAGGTAGGGCATAAAGTAAAGGGAATTGCTGTACCTGAAATGCTTGTATGACATTCAGACTCTGGAACACCATGCAAAGTGCCACAGCAACAGTGAGTGTAGAATGCGTTTTGACCCCCTTGTAAAATGGCAGGTGGATATGTTGAGTTTAGCCAGAGTTCTGGATACAAACGAAGAATTACAACTGAGAATTTGTAACTACAGGCCTGTTCTCATGTGGTTTGTGGTTGGCATATATATTGCCTATTTGGTCTGGTAAACCATAAACCTGTAAGCCAATTAATATTTAAACATAGTTCTTGAAGTTCTAGATCCAAAAATAATGGAATCCTTTTTGTCAAACTATAGATGAAATACTTTTCTAACCACAACTGTTAGAGGCTCCTGAGCAATGAACAGCAGTGGGCTCAAACTGGGGGAAAGATGATTGATTGACCATTGAAAGGAAAAAAAAGGCATTTGCCCTACCCTCTGGCAATGCAATATTATGAAAATATCTCTCACTTTCTAAGAGACTGGAACTTTGGCTGAACCTCACGGCCAGGGTTAATACAACTTAGGATCACTTAAAACTTAAGACTGCTATCCTACTACGTACCCAGTCTGTCTGTTTAACTTGATTTTAAGAGAACAATCTAATAATTAATCTTATTTCCTTGGATTTCCCATGTAACCAACTTTCATTAACAACCTAAGTTAATGCATAGCTGCAGTCTTAAGCTGTGAACTCTTCTATGCCACTGACCCAGATGATGTGTGTGTATCACTTGCTGGATGCAGCAGATACAGAAGTAGAAAACAACTTGCTAAAATCTACCATAAATGTTGACAGCAAACAATTATGGATATTGACTGATAAACAATGATGCCCGTTATCTGGGTCAGTTGGGACCAGTTGGAGCCAGCGACTTATAAAAACTCTATTAAAGATTTCTGTAAAGTATCCCAACCCTTTCCATGTGGTATCTTTTCTTCTGCTCAATGAAGACAGAGCAAAGATTATTGTTAGGAAAAAACACACAGACACAACAGGCACACAGACACAGACATGTTCAAGCTCACCAGACAGCTCTTAGGAAGACATGGATTCAGACTCATAGAACAGTCAGAGGACAGAAAACATAGGGAGCATGAAGTAGAAAATTCAAAACTGAACTTGATCTTGGTTAAACACCTCAAAGGGAAGTGCTTCTATTTTGTTTTTTAATGCAATACCAGTGCATTATTGGTGACTCTGAGCTAATCATTAATGTGTATTATACACATGCCATCGTCTTCTGAAACTACTACAGCCATGTCCTTTTGGAATAACTAGAACTCAAGCAGGATGACATCACTATCTTGTTAGTGTATTCTGTCACAGAAGGAGATCGTGGCTATCAGAGAAGCTAGAAATGGAAGAGAAATGTCCTGAAACAGAGGGAGGCAGAGGAAAGGGCTCAAAAATCTTAAGAACCTACTCATCTTTTCTTAGCCAAGTGAAGAACTCTTCAGTGACCGCAAGGGGCCCATAAGAAAGCAGGGACACTGTTAGAGACTAAAGGAACCTTGGAAGTCAGGTTGTATTTTGCATTATGAAATGAATGCAAGACTTAGGGACCAGGGTTGAAAGGCTGTGACGTAGAGTACTGTGTTTTGTTGTCAAATTGTAAAGGTGAGAAAGGAGTTGTGATAGTTGAATTCAGTTGTCAAACCTGATGCCATTTATGATGACCTTGAAGATGGGCTTCTGGGAATGACTAGAAGGGATTATTTTGGTTGAGTTAATAGAGCTAGAAGGACCAACCCACTGTGATTGGTACCATTCCTTGCATTCCCTGGGCAGGAATCCTGGACTATATACAAAAGAGACATCTGAGGACAAATATTCATTGCTATCTGTCTCCTACGTTCCTTCCTTTCTTTCTTTTTCTTTTTTGTCTTTCTTATTATTTTGTCTTTTTTTTTTTCTGGAGTTAAGGACCGGTCTTGTACTTGCTAGGCAAACACTCTGTTGTTGAGCTAAATCCATAACCCTGTTATTGCCTCTTGACTACAGACACAAAATTCTGCTATCTGCCTCAAACTCCTGCCACTGTGACTTGCTCATCATAATGGACCACAAGCTCAAACTGTGAGCCAGAATGAGCTCTTCCTTTCTGAAGTTGCTTTTGTTGATTATTCTATCACCACAACAGGAAAAAGACAGACGTCCAAAAAAAAAAATCCAAGCAGAATTATTTATTTATTTATTTATTGGAGACTGGTTTTACTATGTAGGTCTGACTGTCCAGCCTGGCCTCAAACTCACAAAAACCTGAGTGCCTCTCTCTGCCTCTCTGGTGCTGGAATTAAAAGCATGTGCCACCACACCTGGCCAACTTCTTTGTACTATAGTGCAGAGAGAATTTGAAGTTTGAATCAAGTTAGAGTGGTTTTGCCTTTCCACTGAAATCCTGGAGTCTATTACCAAAGTAAAATTAGTTCTGGCTGGACAATAATGATGGCTTAACTAAAAGAATCTTGCTGACTTTCTGGTACCCAGTGGGCTGAAAATGGAGCCTCTGCTTGTAAAAAGTAAACAGCAACCTGTTCAACTGCACAAGAACAAAAGTAAACAGTGTTTAGGATTCATCAATATAATCAGTTGAATCAAAGAATTTTGGGGCAGTATCCACAGAGCCTAGTACGCCTAAATCCCCATGCATGGGAAAACTGACAAAATGTAACAGTTGCTAGAAAAAAATACACTAAAAGCAGACTACAAAACTCTCTCAAAGTTGGAGTTAACAATGACTCAAATGCAGGAGCATTTAAAAATGTAAATTTGGTGTGACTTTAATGACAATAATAGTCATAACATGTGAATGGGCATAGCTGGTTGCAGCAAAGAGCTAGGGTTCTAAAAAAAAAATAGAAAGAGCAAAAAAAAAAAACCTAAATGTAAAGAGTTTAACAGCAAATTAAAGAGGGTAGAAGGCAAGGTCATCTTGAAAAATATCAGCAGAAGTTATCTGGTTCATTAAGCAAAAATGCTGAGAGCCTACAGATTAATGGGAAATATCAGTCAATGTCAAATATTTTCATATAGGTGTAACTGATTTCTCAGAAAGTAAGGAGAGGGGCAGCAAGGAGGAAAAACTGAGAAAATGGTAACTTTGGATTCCTCACATTTGGTGTTAAGACTCGCTTGCTATACAGAGTTTGGAAGCATAGAGAATTCCAAACTCAATAAATAAAAAAGCAAACCAAATAAACAAGCTAAATCTCCACATATCTCTAGGTAGCATGGTCAACCTGTTAACCTACAAAATTAAGGGGGAAAATCTTTGAACATTCCACATGATGAGTGTGAAACTGCTGAGTGTTCTTGAGAGGAAAAGGCTGAAATTACCTACCAAGTCAGAGATCTCCAGGTGGGCCAGTAAGAATGAGGTTTCTTGGCAGGTAAAGGTACTCGATGCCCACACTGGTGAGCTGAGTTTTTATCAGGACTCTCATGCTGGAACAAGAGAAACGATGTCCTCTGACCCCTCCACCTGTGCCACGGACAGTTCATGGTTCCTACCCCCATATAAGTAATTGTGTTATATCTTAAAAGATTACTCAAGAAATCTATATCTGGTCAAAATTTATAATAAGAACATAACATCAGGAATTTCCAGGTAAGTGAAAAGTGAGAGAATTTATTACTAGCAAATGTTTGAGGTAGCAAAGAGACTTCTTGAGGCCAGGGGAAATGATCCTTGACAGAAACCTAAAACCAGGAAGGAATAAAGACTGATGTGGACACATGAAAGTCTTCACTGTTTCATTTCCTCTTAATTTCTTTAATAGAAAGTTGGCAGCATACCAACAGATATAGCGCTCTGATTTGAGATTTATAGCACATGAGATAAACGATAAAATGGTGGATATGAAAGTGTGTGTCTGACAAGGAGGATAGCCAGAATTACTCTGAAGACTTCATGGTAGAAGTAACTGAACACAGATAAAAATGTATTTAAAAAATGAGGCAATCCCTTTATGAGCAATATTAGTGCCAACAGTACGGATGCCCGTGTTTAGCCTTAGGGTCAAAGGCAGAGATTATTGTATCTGAATGAAAAAGGAAAGTCTAATTGTATGTACTTTCTAAGAAATTCACTCTAATTCTAAAGATGCAAATTTACAATAATAGAGCAACAGACATCTTACAACTATAAACATTCTAAGACCCGCATAGGCCCAAGGCTCAGGGAAGGTTGTGGAAGAGGAGGCAGGAAGATCGTAAGAGCCCGAGGGTCAGGAAGTTTGCTGTGAGATTGTCTTCTAGTAGCATCAGAAACTATGTCAGTAACGGCTCATCAACTGTTCAAACGAGAGCTGAACCAGGATGACACCCATGACCATGTCAAACTGGAAGGGGAAGAAGGCCATAAGGCCTCAACCCTTTACAAAGAACAATAGGCAACTGAGGAGAGTTGGGAGTGGGCGAGGTGGTTCTCTGGAGGGAAGAGCACACCACCTGGCTGTTCAGTGCCAAATGCTCAGCCCTGAAAACATATACAAGCAACAGTATGTGGACCAAACAGGTTATATGTAGGGATATAAATGTGTATACATAAGCATATATGCATTAACAAAAGTGAACAAAAAGGCCATGAATTTGAAGGAGAGAAAGGAGGGGTTCATTGAAGGATTTGGAGGGAGAAAAGGGAAGGCAGAATTGTTGTAAAAATAATAAACACACACACATCTTGACAATTATATTAATGTCATACAAAGTAAACATTTTAAATAGATATAAATGGTATAAAAGATATTTCAAACTAAATATTGTTACTAAGATAAGAGTAATATTTTATGGAGATAAAGAGAAAAATACATAAAGAAAGCACGCCAGTCTCAAATGTGTATGTGTCTAAAAGTTAAACTTTAAAAATTAAGCAAAACAGCGCAGAACTGGATGTACAAAGTCCACTCAGGTTGAGCGGCTTTATTTTATTCACAATCCCTTTTCAGTAATTGAGAGAAAATTAAATATCTGTAAAATCCTAAACCAAATTGTCCTGACTGCTACTCACTATCATTGCACTAATTATTTACCTTCAGAGTGAAAGAATATCCAGTAAGATAGAACTCGCACTGTGTCATAAAGTAAAGGCCAATAATTCTTTAAGATAAAAATTCTATAAAGCATGTCCTCTGACAACAACAGAGTCCAGTCATATACCTCAATATTTGTTAATATATAATATACTTTGAGATGACTCATGGGTTACACATAAAAACAGGAGAAAAATCGTGACATATTTCATAGCACATAAAAATGTAACCAATAAAGGTTTGCAGAGTGCAGCTGCAGTAAACCTCACACAGACGCATTCATCTTTTAGAGAAAACAGTGAAATACATTGGCACTCATTGAAATAGTGCTCCAAGAGTAAGGATGAAATGGGGGTCAGGAATGGGAGCCACTGAAGAGCCACAGATCTCCACCGAAAGGACTTTAGAAGGATCTAATCCAGAAGCCCAGCTAGGAAACAGATTCAGATACCGTGATGTGTAATGACTAGAGATGTTGCTATCAATGTGGGCAAACCTAAATGTACCTTGTGTATGCATTTTTATTGGTTACCAGAAATAAACTTATATAAGAACATGAAAAATATTGACAGAAGTTACATTGGAGTAATGATTTTATAGTAAAAACTAAGACAAAGGCATTTATTTCTATTACTGTTTTTAAAAGACACAGAATGATAGCAACTATTGACACTGGAGAACTTATTGGGATAGACATGTTTGAAGAACCAAGAACAAATGTTGAAGAAAAATGAAGAAAGCCTCTAGTATTTGCATAGTGACATCGAGAAATTCAACACCGAGTTAGATGGCCTTTTGTTGATGTTATAAAAATCTATGAGGAAACTGACCTTAAGAGAGGAAGGTTTATTTTTGGCTTGTGGCATCATGGTCCATGGTTGCTTGACTCTCTTGCTCTGGGGGTGTAACAAGGCAGAGCATCATGGCAAAGAGAGCACAGAGGAGTAGAGTCACCCATTTTATGTGGGTGTGTAGGGACAAGGTACATCTCTATGTGTAGACACCCAGCCATCTACTTCTTCAACTAAGCTGGACCTTCTAGTTTCCGTGACTTCTAATAATACTATTAGCTCAACCAATGAATTAGTCCATTGGTATGATCACAGTCCTCATGATCCAATCAATTCCTGAAAGCCCCATCTATCAACATCGCATTAGGGAACAAACCTCCAATACATGAATTTTGGGGTGATATTCCATACCCCAAGCCATATTAAAAAGTGGAGGTTTTGTATATACACTTTTGTATATCCCATATACAAAAGTGGAGGTTCAAGAGAGAGAAACAACAGCTGCTGAAATACTTAAACTTAGTGGAACTCTTTAACTCACAGAAGCAGCAGCTCCAAAAATTCTAAAGAAATACAGGAAGGCAGGTTAGGTATATCATAATGAAATTATTCAAAGTCAAAAATTCAAGAAACCAAGCAAAAATGTGGAGTAAAGCAAGAAAATGATATATTACAAATAGGAAAGCAACGAATTTACTAGTTAACACCAGTGCAATAGAAATAAAGGCAGACAGAAGATATTAAAGTGTCACATTCAAAGGACCGAAATAGGGGCTGAAGAAAAGACTCACAGGTTAAAAGGTCTTGTTCTTACAGGGGACCAGAGTTCAGTTACCAGCTTCCCTGCAGGCAGCTCACAACCTCCTGGAACTCCAGCTCCAAGGGATCCAAAGTTCTCTTCTGACCTCATCTGGCACCTGTGTATACACACACACACACACACACACACACACACAGAGAGAGACAGAGAGACAGAGAGACAGAGAGACAGAGACAGAAAGAGAGAGAGAAAGAGAGAGAGAGAGAGAGAGAAGCAGAGAGAGAGAGAGAACACAAAAACAAGCCACTATAAATAATAACTCTAGGTCCATGGAAACTGTCTTTCAAAGTTGAAGTGTAAAATTAAGACACTTCCATAGAATAGCAGATTTCATTGAGTACCAACATTTATTTCAAGATGTGTGGAAGAAAATCTTTCACAATCCAGAATTTTACGTATTGTACAATCAAGGTTAAAGGAAGTCTTTCAGACTGAAATAAAATGGTACAACAGAAACTCAATGGTACAACAAGGAAACAAAACCAGCACATATGGAGAATGTATAAACATAAATGTGTATACAGAGGTGTTTGTTTGCATTTATCTCCAATTTTTATCCACTTTGGTTGAAGTTTCAACTTTTATCCAAAGTAATTAAAAATTAACTTCAAGTAGATTATGATAAATTAAAGATGCCTGTTGTAATCCCTAAAGCAATCCCTAAAAATAACTCAAATAAATGATGTAAAAAATGTCAACAGCATGTATTTATGCTGACTTGATACTTGACAAAAGTCCTTGATTGCCCATGAGTGATGGCTTCTCAATATTTAATATTAGGAAATTGTCTGGAATGGCTGCCAGATAAATTCTTTTGGAGAAACTACTATCATCCTGTTATCGATCACCAAAAGTGTATCTATTACTAAATGATACAAACCATTTGTGACCTGGAACGCTTTACATATGGTTCGAATATGTCATAAAAATGCTGCACTTGCAAGTTAACTGCCTAGAACATGTTTGAGAAGAATGCCCTGGAGGTGCCCATTACAGACATGAGCAGGTGGCTGCTATGGTTTTGATCCCTAGACAAATCTTAAAGAGTTGGCTAACCCCCATTGGTATCCTCATAAGGTTAATATTGATGATTACCAGTAGGCAGTAAATCTAGCATGGTAGAAGGCCATCTGAAGGGCATTTGCTCTGTAATCTACAGTTGGCTGGATGATGGCAGAGAAAGAGTCTGTCCACTCACTGGACAGAATTCTGGATGGTGTGCAACAAGGTATGAGAGAAACTGACCTGTGTCCTCCTGCTTTGTGTTAGGGATGGTTTGTGTGCCCAAAAGACATGCCATGGTCATTCTTTCTTGTGTGACTCATTCTGCATTGTGGTAGGTAGACTTATTTATAGGTCATCTGTTATAAAATAGGAATCATGTTAATAATATTGAAAGTAGACTTATCAGACACTATAACCATGCCAGCAGGCAACCACAGCCATAATAGACAGCTTTCCGGTTACTCCATGGAGAGACTCCAAACTTAGTCTTAAACTAGGTTGCCATTGTGTCCCCCACCCCCACATACTATGCAAGATCATTAAGGACTGGGCATGCAAGCCTGGGATCCCAGCTGCTTGTGAAGCTGAGGCAGTAGGATTATAAGTTTGAGGGGTTCCCAGGTGTCAAAGGCTAGCCTGGACAACTTCATGAGACCCTGTATCAGAATTAAAATGACAAGGAAAGGGCTCAGGGATATATGTCAGTGATGGAGTACTTGCTCAGAATGCATGACTCTGTAGGTCTGAAAGAAAGAAATTATGCTAGATAATGAGAATCTATATTTTAACATTTGATTAATTATGTCACAGAAACAGTCACTTTATTCTCAGTAGCTACACTGGCTGAGTCTGGGCAGAAACAACCATCCATGAAAAAGGATATTTTTCTCCACAATTGAGGCTGATAAAAGGAATTATCTATGGGCACAAACACAAGTGTTTAGAAATAAATGTAACAGGCATGCCATATTCATGTAGCAAATGTAACAGGAATGCCATATCCATTTAGCAAATTAACAGCAGTAGCTTTCTCCACTAAGGCCCATGACCTACCGAGTCAAAGCTAATTTTTCTTACAATTTCCTTCTTACAAAGGTCCTTTCCTGTGGAACAGGCTTAAGTACAACTGGAAAATAGTTAATAGCACCTATAACATCAGTGCCACTATTGTGCCAACAGACACATCTTGCCTGGCATGCCCATAGGGTTAGTGTGTTGTGTTTATAATCAGGGTCATTGGTAACAATTCTTCACCAGATCTGATTAGAACCTTCTGTCACTATGTATGCTAGGCAACAGAAAGCATGTCTCCAATACAGCTTTGGCATTATATCTTCATGTCCTATAACCAAAAGATATGGATTGTCAGTTACAGGTTTTATTATCTATTTCTGCCATGCAACCAACAGCAAGGACAATTACTTGTCATGTTAGCCTCAGGGTCTCCCTGACCTACATCTCCTGGATACTCGCTGAGGCTCAGAGGAGAATTTCTGGGTGGAGGCAGCAGCCTGGATCTTGAATGTGGCTCTAGTTACAGTATAAAACTCATTGGCCCAAGCCCATTGGTCAGACTCTGAAGTTGCTGGGCTTCAGTGAAGTTGTCTAAAGCAGAGAAGTGAATGAAGTTTCTGACAATGGACATACTAAATATTAAAACTTGTGAGCTGCAACTACAGTAACCTTTCCACATTTTTTGCATATATTCAAATGATTATACTCCTTAAAAAAAGGTGAGTGTGGATTCTGCGCTCATTAGACCACTTGGCACATTATCACAGAGAAACACAGGGAGATTATCCCCAGCAGAGGAGGGTAGCAATCAGCTATTGGTAGCTCTGAGCACTTAGCTCAGTGAGCTTGCGGGGCTGAGATCTTTGCTCCTTCTTATGCCTGTGTTTTCAGAAGCAGTGATACTTAACCAGTTCACACAGCAGCTCCATTCTTCTTATGAGTTCCTCTGAGGGGCAAACTCTGTACCTGAACTTATAGTGGCTACACACACACACACACACACACACACACACA
>LOEQ01000054.1:725619-736959 GCA_001685075.1 Bramus lutescens | reverse complement strand
AGAGAGAGAGAGAGAGAGAGAGAGAGAGAGAGAGAGAGAGAGAGAGATATCATCACTGCAACCCTTATCATGGTGATTTTGGGTTAGATAACCACTTAGATCCTTTCCTGCTTCAAGTTTCTATATTCTAAATACCCACCCCTATTGACAAGGATGCATATTAAATGTACTTCATTGCATCCTCATAGGGAACAAGCCAAATGCATGTCTGTACCCACACGTGTCCTTTCCATCAATGTGATCTGTCTCAAGGGAGTGTCATAAAAAGTTGGGGAAACAAATTGGTCAGTTAATTAAATGTAACACCTGTAGCACTCAGTCAACACAACAAACTACAAAGAGGCTTGAAGAGACAAGATGCAGCCTGCTCCTTGTGCAAACTCAGACATACTCAGATCCCGTGAGCCTGATCCAGGGAAATCACCTAGGCCTCAGAGAACAGAAAAATAAAATGTACGGACAGCGAGGAGGGCTCTCAGGCTCCAAAATTCACTGCCATTTGGAAAGTTCAATTTGAAATATAAAATAAAACTGTGTTCCACTTGTAACTGACTGATTAATGGTTTCAGCCCACATGAACTGGGCAGGCAGCCGAAATGAGCATCGGTCACAAATCTCCAATTGCTCTCAGTAAAACACCCCATGGAAATTGACAATAGATTTACAGATGGCCTTTTCTCTAGACCGCCTCACTCTCCACATTGCCTCGCCTGTCAGCGTGCTGAGATATCTAGCTAATACTTTTCCATCAGTGTGACCACATTTTCCTGTCAAATAATCATGACTTTTTTTCTAGAGATAAATGCTCGTGAGTGGTCTTTAAAGCCTGCCTGGAAGTGGCTTTAAGTTGAAGGTTCTTAACCTCTCTTCTTGGTGTGGTCCATTACACAGGCAAATCCAGTTGGTCTTGAGAGGCCACAAACTCTCTTTTTGTAAACTTCTAAACAAGTAAGAGAAGTGGGGATGAAGATTCCCGATGGTCTCTGTCGAAATAATAATGGGAACCTGAAGAAGTTTTTGCCTTTTTAAAATCAATGTAAGTTGAAAGAAAAAAGTCTTGGTTTCATTTCTAAGTGTTGTTGTATAATGAAAAAATAAATGTAAAAAATAGACATTCTAGCCTCCCTCTTCTTTCAATAACCTATAACTTCAAAACATTACTATAATTTAAATTCCAGAATGTCATTCATATAACTGGAACATGAGTTATGTTTCACTTTGGGGTACTGTTCAGAAACCTTTAGAAAGGGGGTCTTACTGGAGAATACAGGTTGGTGGGCTGGATCTTATTGATTGAAGCCCGGTCCAGGTTCTGGCCCAGGCCCTTTGTCTTCTCATTGGCCACTGAAACATGGACAAGTCCTTTTGCAAGCCTATCACCATGAAGAGGAGCTGTCCTCACCACAGTCAGCAGGACCTTCTCTGCCATGAAAATATGAACTGAAGGAAT
The DNA here is from genome assembly GCA_001685075.1 of Bramus lutescens. NCBI lineage: Eukaryota > Metazoa > Chordata > Mammalia > Rodentia > Cricetidae > Bramus > Bramus lutescens. The sequence continues at coordinate 735,509 of LOEQ01000054.1, read as the reverse complement.
CCTTCTCCTAACTTCTTCAGTCAGGCATCTTGTCCCATCAGCAAGAAAACTAGGCTTGAGTGCACAGGCTGCAAGCAATCAGCCAGTCTCCTATTTTTTGTGTGCCTCTTCCTATTCCCTGATTGTGAATATAACGTGCTTGGGGTGAGTACTGAGTTCTGAAAGGCTTTGGGTACAAGCAGCTACCCAGCTAAGTAGGATCACACTGAACATTATGTAAGAGCTACAAGATTAGACTTCTTACTTTTTCTTGTGATTGTGCCTAATGTCTAGCACATGGTTAGCACCTTCAGTTCAGACAACAAAGATTTGTTAACAGAATCTAGGAAGGGGCCGCAGAGGTGGCTCAGTGGTTAAGAGCATTGGTGGCTCTACAAAGGACCCAGGTTAGTTCCCATCCCTCACAAGGCAACTTACTGCCACCAGTAACTCCAGTTTCTGGGGAGAGGGTGTCCTCTTGTGGTCTTTGAAGGCACCAGACACACACAGAGTGTACTTACACACATTCAGGCCAAACACTCATACAAATGAAGTAAAGATGAATAAACCCAAGAGAAAAAATTTTTTTAAAAATTAAGAAACAATCAAAATACAGACATTAAGAAAGTTTGCTTAACCTAAGAAATCTTAACAGTATGGTTGCCTCAACAAGACTTGCACAGTGCCAACACCAGTTGCCACTGCATCATCAATGATGGGGAAAATCTCCCAAGACTTCACCCTTCGATGATGAGCTACAGGTAACTGATGAATCCCAAGAGGTAATCAGTCTTCTCCAGGGATGAACCCCTGATAGGTTATCCAATAACAAACACATGTACATATGAGCAACACTGAGTGGATTCAGACGCTTGGATTCATATCTATATCTATTATAAATATACATATATACATATATACATATAGATATGTAACAATGAAAAAGAAAAAAGTCATGAATTTGAGAAGTAGATGGGGGAAAGAGGGAGGTGTGGAAATGATGGAAACACAGAAATGTATGTAATTTTTTAAAAATACTAAAATGAATGTGAAGAAAGAAGTGTGCTTAGACAACTAAATTAAAAATAAGCTGGTTTGGCCTGTTAATTATTGTTTTTTTATCTATGTTGTTCTTTTACCAATAAAGACATGGAAGTCAGATATGGCAGCGAAAACCTGATAAATCAAAAGAGCAGAGAAGTGCCCTGCTGTCCTTCCCTTTTTCACCAGAGACCCAGCAAGGGCCTCTCTCTCCACACACCCCAGATTGAACAGCATGTGAAATCTCCAAGTTCCTCCCTACTTCTTTCTGTCCGTATCCTGGCTTCTCTATGGTTAATTCCAGTCAGGCTAGTCGCTGTCCTGGCCCCGTGATTCAAGGTTAACTTTATGGGCACAGTCTCTAGGTGTCACAGTGCCATCAAATATCCCGCAACAATTTTTAGAATCTTCATTAAGGCATTCCCACCATATGTGTGTCTGTAGAACAAATATTGACCCTGACCGCGGGTTGCCTACAGTACTGCAGAGGCAGGCCTGCTGAAGACAGACGCGGGGGATGCGTTTTCTTTGAGGATTTCAGAACAACATAGTCCTCAAAATGGAATATTTCTCAGAAATCCCAAGCCTCACTCCTTTAGCTGAGGCGAATGAGGTCTCCCTGTCTATGACGGGGCTGAAGAGCTGTGGTGACTACAGACACAGCTGTTCCAAGGGTACCTGGGGGCTGGGCTGCTGACGGCCGCAGCATGGCTGATGGTCTGACAATGCATTTGTCATGGGGTGGCTGTGGAACGAAGCAGACTGTGCGCAGGGAAATTTTCTCTTTAAATCTTTAGACAGTCATCAGAAAGCCATTACGGGCTTCAGATATATTAATTTAATTTAGAGCTACTTTGAGTGATGTTCTCAGTTGGGTTGGCCTAAGCTTTTTTGGTCTTTTCTCTGAAATTGCTTGAGTCTACTTAGAATGTATGTGTTTTGGCAGAGAGAAGTACTGCGTCTTATCTCTCTCTTGCATTTCTTGGGAAATAGCAAGGGGTGAATCTTTGAGTGCTGGAGCTCGCTTCTCCAGTGGCTTCCAGGGACATGGAGTCACTCCTGGTTTTGACCTGGTTTAGGAGTGCACTGTATGTTCTTATGAGGAGACTGATATGAAGAAGAGGATAATAGATGAGTCAGCCACTTCCAGAGCCTCACAATGGAGCCAGTAGAGCCCATGGTAGTTTTGAAGGTGACCCAGCTACTGCCTCTCAGACCTGGGGCACCATTGATTTGAATGTTTGTCCTGACCATGACTTGCATTTCATGATTGGTGTGTGCTATTGGCCCCACATGCTTTACCTTGCTCTTGCCGTATTTAAGGCCAGGCCAGGTCTAACAACAACTGTTTCCATCCCTTTGCTGGCCCGTGTAGCCAAACAACAAAGACCCTTCTTGCAGTGAACTTAAAGAATGTGGTCTTTGGTCATTGATAAGAATTTGTATATAAGCACCCTGGCTGAGAAACCATAGCTTTAAGTCCATTATCAGCTCCCACAATTCCCCAGGGCCCTGGCTGACAATGAGTGGATAATGAGCATGTACCCGATACCTTCACTGGCATATCCAGTGTCTCTATTCTCCTAGCACTGTTTTTTTTTCCACATCAAGAAGTGATGTGTGCACCCATCTCTGTTCAAAGACCACTCCCAAGGGAATGCAAACCGAGTCTGCACAAGTCAAATTACTTCCAGCAGGTAACCAGCCTGGAGCTAGGGTTTACTGAGTGAGCTCTAGGGAGTTTCTGTTCTGTTACAGACTTTTGTTTGATGCTGTGGATGGTCCAGCCTGCTGTGCTCACTCTGTGGTTATTACAAACTGCAACAAGGCCTTCCTGGATTCAGTTTAACCACGCATCTGGGCCCCCCTCACTCCAAATGCCTTTTCTTGGTCTTCAAGAGTGTCACAGACAGAAGGTTGGGATCTGATCCTTATATATGAATTACAGTTGAGCTTAAGAGGAGGCGTACACAGCAGGATCAGTCCTAAAGGATTTGGAACGATTTAACATAGCACCATGTGAAAATGAGTTCACCTCTGTGGTTTTTTACATTTTCTTTTAAAATCAGAATCCCAGGATTATGCTGACTTTCAGGTGAAAATTCACACTTAGCATGATGTCTTTTCTGACTTTTGATGATTGTCTCATTGACTGGGCAAACAAAAATTCATTCAATACTTGTTTTGATTAAGTCTGCATCAGACTCTACTGATCTATGTATTTAAAGTAAGCATTCTGGGAAAAGATAAAACTCAATATAATGGCTAGCTTTATATCAACTTGACACAAGCTAGAATCGTCAGAGAGGAGGGAGCCTTTCTTGAGAAAATGCCTCCATAAGATCAGGCTGTATGCAAGCCTATAGGGCATTTTCTTAATTAGTGATTGGTAGGGGAGGACCCAGACCATTTTTGGGTGGGGCTGTCTCTGGGCGTGTTTTCTTGGGTTCTAAAGGAAGCAGGCTGAGCAAGCCGTGAGGAGGAAGGCAGGAAGCAACGCTCTTCCATGGCCTCTGCATCAACTCCTGCTTCTAGGTTTCTGTGCTGTTTGAGTTCCTGCCCTGACTTCCATTAATGATGAACTGTGATATGGAAGCATAAGCCAAAGAAACCCTTACCTTCCCAAATTGCTCTGGTCATGGTGTCTCTTCATGGCAATAGTCAGTAACTAAATCACTTAAATAGATTTTATTTTAGTTTTTGGAGATGGGGGTCCAAAGCCCATGGCCTTGTGCTTTCTAGGCAAGCTCGCTATTGCTGAGCAAAATTCCAATTCCCTTTGAGCATCTTCTAAATTTTGTCAACCATTTAAATCCATATGTCCTGGAGGAAGATGTTTTCTCTATCTCAAACACTCAAGCTGTGCCTTTAAAATGTAACGTGTGTTTCAGTGTGCAGATGATTTTTGGACAGTGTTCTGTAAGGAGCCTTTGCTAGATTACCCTCTCCCTGAAAGAGAAGAAAGGGGGCACCAGCTTCATTTCTCTCACACTGTTTAAAACACACTCAATGTAATAAAACAGCCACACAAATGTTTCTTTTATGATATTCAGATAATGTGGCTCATAAAACTTAAATTGCTCGTAATGAGACTTCTGTGCCTCCTTCATATCCACTCATAGCTTAGGGAAATCATCTTGTTCTTATTTTTTTCATTACTTAGGCATTCATTATTTAGATAAACAAAATTGCCTGAGACAGCTGGATATTGTCTTCCTTTAGGAGATTTCCCCACTAACTTACTGGGAGGGGCCCCAGATGGGTCTCCACTCTGAAGTCATCTGCAGGCAGATGGTCAGAAGGCATCCTCCCCGGGTGAAGGTCTTCTAAATTAGTTAGTATTAATAGCTGAGCAAGGGCACCGAGAGAGAATTCTTCTTCCCACATGAAAACCAACACATCGCATTCTATCACATCTCATTTGCTATCTCACTGGCCATAAAAAACATCTTCAAATCATGGGTCCATCTAGATAATTCTGCTAAATATCTAATGTCATCGCCAGTATAGAGTTTAACTCCTCAAGCCCCATGGAATTCGGTGACATTTAACAGCTAACAGGATAAACTACTGTACTTTATGGATGTCTTGAAGAGATTTGCAATCATTTTGTTTATCTGGATTTTTAAAATATTTTGAATCTGGGAATCAGTCAGGGTAAGGCAGCTTTGAGATAAATGGCAAGAGTCTGAATGGTGGACTATCTTTATTACACATATTTGTCATATTTCTCCAACATTGGTGTTTGGATTCATGGCAGCCAGGGCAATTAATTCTCACAGGAGCAAGAAAATTGCTGGGTCAATATTTCCAGTTGTCATCTGTGGTGATTCCTCCTAGCTTGGCCTCGAGGTCTGCCTGTAGAATATCCAGCCTCAGTAGCTGCTTTCTGTGAGAGCCGGATGAAGAGAGGGTGAGGCTCAGGGGTGTGTGTCATGGTGAGAGACAGAGCAGAGGACATAACAAAACAACAACAGTTTGGGACAAAGAAGAGGAGCTGTAGGGCCAACAGAAAGTCCAGAGGTAGCAGATGCAGAACCAGGAGTGAAAGAGAAGGGGGGGGCAGTCACACTATGGTTTACTGTGCCCACAATTATTGTTCTGGACTTTTCCATAGAAATGGAGGGTTGACCAGCCTACGGAAAACGGGTGAGAAGCAGAGACCACTGCCATCTGATTCTAGTATTGACATTAGGCTTTGCCATAGTGGAAGCTGTGGGCTATCCTGGGCTTTGTGTAACTGGGTAAAGGACATTTGGGCTATATCATAAATCGCCTTATGGGAGTGGGTGGGAGAGATTTTGATTAGTCTGGAAGTGATGGGGTATGGACGACTGGCTTCCAAAGGACTTGTTCAGGCTGAAATGGATGCTGAGATAATGTAAAAAGAAGGCAAGAATTCTTTATGTCCTTATGTATTAACTAGAGAATGTGTTATCTCAGATCAGGTCAAGCTGCACAGAGAAATGGGACATAGGAAGAAAGGCCAGGGGAAGCTGGAACTTAGAAACAAACTCATGGCCCAAGCTTGCCAGGCGCTGCCACACATAATGCCATTTGATTGCCACAAGACTTTGAAAGACAGGCATCTCCCTGGCTTTGCCCATGGGTTTGCTACAAGCTGGGATAAACCCATCGCAGGGCATAGCTTGTAAATGGCGCCCTCCCCTGCTCCCTCCCCCCGAGATGGCTACCTCTAAATTCCTGGATTTCCAACAAGAGAGAAAAAGGAAGGGGGAGGGAGATGGTGAGGGATAGACAGGGAGACAAAGATGTAGGGGTAGAGAAAAGAGAGCTAAGAAGCATGATGTACAAAGGAAAGGATAATGTTGATGCCTAAGAGCTCATAGGGATGGTGGTGATGGGGCAGGGAGCAGGAACAGGAAGGTGGTAGGGGTCAGCATTCACACAGCCTGTGTGGAACCTTTTTGTGAAATCTCAGAAACAAGAGAATGCTATTTCAAGTCAGGAAAATGGAGTGGGAAAGTATTAGGTCTTTCTTGAGGTGGGAAAATAGAGGCTGAGGTGGATGGGTGATGAGGGAGGGGACGGCTTCATTTGCGGTGGATAGTTTCACTTTGAAGTGAAATGTCTGTGGTGCCTCCCTTGCTGTATTCCGTTTCCCATGGCCACAACACAATCCATCACATTCTGGAGAAAAATATTTAAGGATCCCTCCTTTGAATGAGCCAACCTAGCTAGAGTCTCAGTGTCTGCCACGGGGCTGGGGGACTTGACACCACTGTGGATTTTAACGGGCGGTGGCCAGCGGGCAGTTACTGCGTTAGGGCTCGGCTGATCTATCTCNTGTTGCCTCTGTGGCTGCCAGGGTAGTAGGCTCTCTGGAGGCCTGGGAGGCCTTGATGGTTAATGTGCAGTTTGTAAATGCACTTGCATCCACGAACATCGAATCAAGATGCATTATTAATGCTGGATCGAGAAGAATAGCGAGGGGCTCTTGTGGTTTATGCAGTAAACTATGTTTTCACTTGAGTGAATATAGTAAATACAAATTGATGATACAGGCAATAATTATAATAAAACCACAGCACAGGCAGGCTGACAAGGGAGGCCTGGGGTGAATTTGCAGCTGATTCGTTGGGAAATGTTTCCCTGTAAAAAGTTCTTGCTTGAATAAATGAGTGTCACAAAGACTAGTCACAAAGAACTCTGCATTGTAATAGTCTAGAAAAACCAATTTGTCTTTCAGATATAGTTAGTCCTATTATCTTATATAATAGTTATTATTTTGGGACAACAAGTGGTGTTTTTGTTTCTAAGTACTATAATTAGACTATTATACATTGAAACAAAAATTATTTCAGTATTTTCAGCAATAGAAAGACACTTGTTTTATCCAGACGAAGCATTCTTGGTTAGCCTCTTGCTCTCCTAAAAGATCTGGATGGGGTACAACCTACATGGTTTCGGTAAATGAAAACTATCCCATGTTCAGGAAGAGCCAGCTCAGCCGGGCAAACTCTAGTTCACTGATCCTTGATGGATAAACCACTGGAGAGCACGTGCTGACTTTTCTGGCTGCTCCCTCCTCGCTGTGTCCCCACTTAAAGGAGATGCTACCCTGAGTCATCACCATTTAGAGGCATCTCTTACCTAATGTGTGCCTGGGCGTGGGGGGAGTGGGCGGGGTGGGCAGGGCTTAATAGCAAGCACCCAGGAGAGAAGAGGGTAAGGAAAGAGTGCAGTCCATTTCTGGTGGGCAGCTATCCTTAGCGCAAATGCACTCCTCCACGCCAGTCACCTGCACGCTATTACCCACTTACTGCAGAAGAGTGTCTCCCCATGAAGTCCCTGAAAAAATGCTTAAGGTCAAGTCATGGAAAGCTGTGTAGCTATTCCCGTACAGTTCTTAAAAACACGGTAGCCATTTCTCTCTGAGTGGTATCACCCTCCAGCTGTGTCCCTCAGAAGCGCAGCACTGTGAATGTGATATTCACAAATTATTTTCCCCATAATCATATAATGCTCCATGATCTTTAGAGAGAAAAGACACGTACATGTATTCAAAAATTCCACCTTCATCAGACTGCAGCAATTATTAACTTACAAATTGGGAAAAGACGATGTGCAGAGGGGCGGGTAAATGGAACATGTATTTCAAGTAAAATTTGAGATTCTCACTTGGGTAGCATCACTAGGAGCTCTGTTGTAGGCACTGTCTGATACAGATATTTGCCTTCTCCTCCTTTTTCACAGACAATGGAGGAGGATGAAGAATGACAGTCACGTATTTTGTTTTGTTCCTCTGGTTCAGGGAACCTGGTAGTGGCAGGTACTGCTGCTTTCTGAGGAGAGGTGACTGTTTAGAACCCTAGATCATAGTCCTTCATGTTAGGTTATAGCATTCTTCACTTTGCTATGGAATTTACTGCCCGGCAGATTGATCGCATGGTGTTTCAAGATTAGGCCCAGATACACACGCATAATGCAAAACTGCATAGGGACAGGTGTAACAATGGTGTGGGATTCTCAGGCAAGTTAGAACATTTCTGGCTCTTGAGAATGTCTATGAACTAGATGTTATGTATCAAGGTAGCTTTGCACACATTTGTTCTCTTTCAGGATAGCTGTGTTGTATAGCTGAAAAATAATCAACTATTGGTAGGTTTAGCGTAGACAGAAGTTTCTGTCCCACCTCGTCTAGTAGCCATTCTGTCCCAAAGAAACACATGGAGGCTTATATTAATAATGAACTGACTGGCCAGTAGCCAGGCAAGAAGTATAGGTGGGGCAACCAGAATAGGAGAATTCTGGGAAGAGGAAAAGCAGAGAGTCAGTCACCAGCCAGATGTAGAGAAAGCAAAATGAGAATGCCTTACTGAGAAAAGGTACCAAGCCACATGGCTGAACATAGATAAGAATTATGGGTAAATTTAAGTTGTAAGAGGTAGTTAGTAATAAGCCTGAGCAACAGGACAAACAATTTATAATTAATGTAAGCCTCTCTGTGTTTATTTGGGACAGAATGGCTGTGGGACTGGGTAGGAGAAAAACGTCCATCTACAGATGGTGCCCAAATATTTGGCAAGATTTTCCACATAGAGACTGAGAAAACTTCAAAAAGGATTTTAGACAGACAAGAACAGAATCAATTGCAGCTTCTTGGTAATCATTTTTACTCTGGTAGGCTCTGTTTGCTAGTGGCAAGCAGAGGAGCCATTCCTTTAAGAAAGACTTCCTGACTCAGCATTAGCAGCAAAAACTGCATGGTGCTCTTTTAAGAGGTCCCGCTACCAAACAATTAATTGGTCTTCATGAGCAGTTAAGGGCATGCTTCTTGGTGGTGGCCTGGACCTAGAAACTCCACAGAGTTGTGGCAATAAACATGGCTCCCGCTGGTACCTCCACCATGAAGCTAGACTCTCAAAAAGCTAAGGAATGAGGTAGAGCCAGCCGCCACAGCCACAGCTTTAATCCTAGCCATATTGTTTAGCAGATTAAAAACTTATGTGCTCAGAAAAGATAGAGATACACAGTAAAGACAGATTCAGATGAAAAAAAAACACTTCTAAATGGTTTACAGTGTGTTTAAAAACATATGTAGTCTTGGGAGAGGAAAGAAAAAGGATAGAGAATGTCCTCTTAAAAAGAATAGATTAGTTGGATGTGGTGGCACAAGCCTTTAAACGCAACACTTGGGAGGCAAAAGCAGGTTGATCTCTGTGAGTTTGAGGTCAGTCTGGTCTACAGAGTGAGTTCTAGGATAGTCAAAGATACACAGAAAAGCCCTGTCTCAAAAAAAAACCCACAAAATTAAAAAATAAAACATAAGAAATAGAGTAAAAAAAGGCCATGTAAAGATGGAAAATACACAGATAATCTGGATACTGTATGTTATTATATTGTCTTTGAATTGTTTGACTGCTGAGGAAGGAACAGCAACAGCTAAAAGACATTTGATTATAAATGCTGCTGGATTAACCTAATCTATATGTTTTGACTTGGAAATTTAAGTCAAAAGATATGCTACTTTGGAGAAGAGAAAATGAGAGGCTGTGGATTCATTATGAGTTAAGAAAAACAAGGTTTGATTAAGTAAGACCCCTGAAAAATATCCAATAGGAATGGATGACCCAGATGATTCAACATTGCAGAGCACCTCTGATGCATTTTCCTCTGAGTTCTACATCCAGAACAGCCTCAAGACTCCTGGCTGAGATGATCCAGCCTCACAGAATATTCCAGTGAGGACTTGACCATAATCCTAAATTTTCTTTGGGTCCCTATAAGATTATCGGTGCCCCCAATCAGCAGGAAGTGTCCTAGAAAACTACATTCCCCAAAATGGACTATGGATATTTGTCTTTGTTTAGAATGTTGGTTACAAGTTGTTATGGATAATGGTCAGG
>LOEQ01000054.1:709112-719778 GCA_001685075.1 Bramus lutescens | reverse complement strand
CCGGATTGATCACATGCTCCATCAGTCCCAGTCCAGCTGGCCTTGGTGAGCTCCCATTAGATCAGCCCCATGGTCTCAGTGGGTGGGCGCACCCCTCACGGTCCTGACTTCCTTGCTCATGATCTCCCTCCTTCTGCTCCTCATTTGGACCTTGGGAGAACTTTTCATGATTTCATTTTCATTTGGAAGACTGTTATGACTTGAAACATTGAGTTGAAAATATGGTTTTCTCCTTGAAGATGCATGGTTAACTAAACCATTTCAATGAGCAGGTAAATTCACTAAAATTTCTAAAACTGTAAGCTAGTTTCCATCAAGATACGGCATAAGTTTGTGAAATATTCTGTGATCAGGAAGAACAAGGACTCCCTTGCAACCTCTGAATCTCACTCCCATGGTCTTTAATGTATATTTTGCTCCCACAACTTAGGCGTGTCACAGAGAGAATTCTATCTTAAGCACCTATTAGGAAGTGCGTCCTCTCCAATGTTCTCCTGAATGCATCTTTCACCTCTTTGTTCCTCAAGCTGTAGATGAGGGGATTCAACATGGGGATCACAACAGTATAAAATAGGGAGATCATTTTATTAATATTCAGGAAGGAACTAGCATTAGGTTGGACATAGATGAAGAAAAGAGTCCCATACAAGATAGAGACAGTTGCTAAGTGAGAGGAACAAGTGGAGAAGGCTTTTCGTCTCCCATTGGCTGTTCTAATTTTCAAGATGGCCATCAAGATGCAGATATAGGAGACCAGGATGATCAGACCGGTAATCACACCTACTGCTCCAGCCAAGATAAAAAGCACCAACTTATTGATCTGGGTATCCGCACATGCTAGAGACAGCAATGGGGAAATGTCACAGAAGAAGTGGTTGATAATACGTGGCCCACAGAATGGCAAGCAAAAGGTTAAGGTTGTGTGTGTCGTTGTACTTATAATAGCAATGGCATACGGTCCGAGGACCAAGAGCACACGGACATACTGGGACATAATGAATGTATACAGCAAGGGCTTACAGATGGCTGTATAGCGATCATACGCCATGACAGCCAGGAGGAAGCACTCCGTTGCCACAAAGAGACCAAAGAACCACATTTGTGCTGCACAGCCTATGAAAGAGATGATTTTGTTCTCAGTAAAAATGTCACTCAGCATCTTGGGAGCTATGGAAGAAGAGGTACACACATCTACAAAGGACAGATGACTAAGAAAAAAGTACATAGGGGTGTGTAGCCTGGGGTCCACCCATATTAAAGTGATCATTACCACATTACCCCCCAGGGTGACAAGATAAACAAAGAAAAATACAATGAAGAGGAAAATTTTCTGATAGAGGTTATCTATGAGGCCAAGGAAGAGAAACTCTGGTACTGTTGTCTGATTCTTTTCTTCCATTAGTAAGTTGGGATCTGTTAAAAGAATAAGAATTATGTCTTACCAAACTCAGTCATGTGATATCTGAAACCAATAGCAGCTTATCCTCGATAGGTGTATTACAAACAGTTGGTCAGCATGGTTGAGCTGAGTGGTAATAATATTCCTAATTACAAGATCTAGACACTTGTACAAAATCCTATGCATACTTCAGCAACTCAATCCTTGAGCTCTTTGGGATGAACATTCTCCCATCAAGAGTTATCTAACTTCATTGATTCAACAGTTCCTTTGATTTTAAGACTGCATTTGTAATGAAAATTTCTCTCCATTTTTCATCTTATATGATGGAATAGTGAAGCTCTCTTAATTAGTTTAGGAAATATATCAGGTTCTAAAGTGTTTGCCTTGTAAACATTAGGAATAAAATTTGCTCCCTAGAATTCACAATGAAAAAGGGGGACTGGATGGTATGTGCTTGGTGTGAACCCAGGTCTGGAGAGACAGAGGCAAGTAGATCCCTTGGGCTGACTCCCCCCAGCTGGTCTATCCCACTAGGGCAGTGGAGACCCAGTCTGCAAGATCAAGGTAGACAGGACTGAGGAATGGCATCTGAGGTTTTCCTCTGGCACACACACACACACACACACACACACACACAACACAACACACGCACATACACGCATGCACGCATGTACGCACGCACACACACACTCAGAAATTTTAAAAATTCTATTTGGATATCCTTTTATTGGTAACTTGTAAATACAACTGGAAGTTTAAGATCCTGTATCATATATTAGAGAAATGTTAAATATGGTGTCAAATTCTCACTGAATAATGAGCCATATAAAAATACTACAAAGGTGGTATTTCATATGAAAGTAATTCAGTCTATTTTCTAATCCCAATTATAAAGAGATATGGAAAATATAACCGCACACTTGTCAAAAAAAAGGATGGCCATTCGGAAGAATAGTAAAACATATGATTTTTATTTACTGATCTTCCAATGAACAGATAAAATAAAGTCACTGTATGACTAGAGCAAAGTCAAACATGGCATCAAGAAGAAGAATGTGACAGATTGTGAAGAAAGAAAGGGTGTCAAAATTTCTTATAACTGCATTCTTCCAATAAGTGATTATGCTGTCGTGGAAGAGCATAAGAAATGCCAAATAGAGATCATGGGGTCTGACAAACGTTCAGGGACAATAAAATTATCAGGAAATTGCACAGAAAATTAAGAATTCCCAAAGTTAAAATAACATAAAATTATTTTATATGATTTCCCATATATATGCAATCTTCTTTAAAATTAGTTATTATGATATATCACTGCTGCTATCAAATTAAATAATAATAAAATAAAATGGTAAATTTATAGCAGTTTAATAAAGGTAAAACCTTCAAGACTATATTTTTGTGTGACACATACATTAATCAATAGTAGAAGCTATTCAAATTGCCTAGATTACTGTGTATGATGATAATCTATACAAAAATATCTGATTTCTACAGCAAAGTGCTCATTCAAAGAAAAAAGCAGTTTGCCACATGATATGCCAAGCACCAAAACATTTCAGATAATTTAAATGACTTAATCTGCATGGTTTATTAGTATTTTAGTAGCATCCTTATGCTGATGCTGTCTGGGTGTATTTTATGCAGTTAAACGGACAGATCTAGTTGGGTTTTTTTTTGAGTGCTCTCCATTGTAGAAATGGTTGGTTCATGTTTTATGACCACCCTCATGCGACTCACTAGGATGTGTGTTAAGACAAAGTGTAATACAGATTGCTACGAGTTCAAAAACAGTCTATTATTTATTTATTAATTATCTGAGTGTAAGCTATTTGGAGTCATTTATTGAGTAATTGGTTTCAACTGACAAATCAATTGGTGCATATTTCTGATGTCAGAAAATTATATTTTGATGATGTTTACCTTTTCCAAAGAAGCTAACTACTGTGTCTTATGCCTCATATATTGCTTATTATGGTGTGGAAATTTAAAATTCCTGGGTGATTTTCAAGAATGTGATATACTATTGCTACCAGCATCTCTATATCGTAGTTATGCAAATAGGTTTAGGAAAAACTCATAGACCAGCTGTAAATGCTGATAATTCTGTGAGTAAATATCTTAGGGGTGGAAGACCATGTCCTCCCATTCACACCGTTACTGTTTCTCCATCATGTTTCAAAACTTCCTTCTGTCAAAGCCCAGGGTACTCACTTCTTTAAGAGTATCCTCTCTGCATCTCTTTTATCTACATTAAAAAAGTGGTCATTTTCTAGAAGATAGAAGATCTGATTTTCTTCATTCTCGCAATCGTTCTGAGACAAGTGACTTAGAGATGATGAACCTCCCACCCTGATAGAGCTAGACATGAAGAAAGAATCCCTGAACTTAACATTGAGTCACAGACTGCACAGAATAAGAGAGCTTATTCAAGCAGTATATGATAATTCAGAGCCAGATCCCCAAAGAACTTCAGCCTCCAGGGTTTACACCTGAAGGGAAAAACTTTAAATAATCTCAAAAGCATTTTGGCCAAGTATTGTTTTCTAACTGTGTGTCATTACAAAGTGTGTGTGTGTGTGTGTGTGTGTGTGTGTGTGTATGTGTGTTCCTGATCTAGGCTCCTTATCATCATCTTTTCTTCCATCATCAGAGAGATATACTGGAAGCATCTGGGAAGAAGTCATTTTCAGAGACCATCCTGAAACCATATCATTTAAGCATAAACCCCAACCCAGGTTTTCTTATTGTCATATTAAGTAAGCCAAGACTGTCTGTATCTTATTCTCCAGAATAAAGGGAACAATCTCTAGGTGATATAATTGCTAGACGTGTTTACCAAGTATTTCTTAAATGCAAAACACCAGTTAGGTACTTCTTAATGTTGTTTATTATCATTATAGATTGGGAACATAATTGAACAAGTTATTATCATATGCAAATATAAAAGAACATATTAAAGCAGCATTGGCTCCTCTATTTAAAAAAATAAAAACCACTATTGAACTGCTAAAGAATCTAGAGCAGGTGAAATCTTTTTTCAGAAATGAAAATTGTCAAGAAAGATAAGAAGGTTTTGATCAATTAAAGAGGAAATAAAGACCAGAAATAGATTGGCTGAAATAGGAAAGCAAGAATGGATGATGCAGATCACCCATCTCAATCACCACTGTCTCTGAAACTTTTATTGCTCCATCAGGAAGGTTTACCATAAAGTTCTACAATATTTCATTAGCAGCTCTTTGTTTACTTAGGGTATTGATCTCAGGAAACAGCTTACTTAGATATAGCTATATTAACTTTAGACTAAGCATATTTTGAGCCAAAAAAGTTATCAAGCAAAAAAAGATAATTCTATAGTCATAGTGAGGCTAAATTATCATGAAATGTTTACACAATACAAAATAGAGCCTCAAAATATTATGAAGCAAAAATAGACAGAAATCTGAGAAAAAACAAATGCACTCACAATTGATGTGGGAGATGTCATTATAATTCTCTCAATAATTGAAAGAACATTCAACTTTAGTATCAATAAGAGTACAAAGAACTTATACAATAACATATACACAAGTATTGGAAGGAAATTTTCACCAACAGTACTTTTTTCATTTGTTTTGTTCTTTTCTATTTATTTTTGAAACAATCTTATTTTACATACCAATCCCAGCTACCTCTCCCTCCCCTCTTCCCACTCCACCTTTCTCTCCATCCCACCCCCCATCCACTCCTCAGAGAAGGTGAGGCCTCCCATGGGGAGTCAGCAAAGTCTGTCACATCACTTGAGGCAGGACCAAGGCCCTCACCCCTGTAACTAAGGTGAGCAAGATATCCTTAGGGAATGGGCTTTCAAAGAGCCAGTTCATGCACTAAGGATAAATACTGGTTCCATTGCTAGTGGTCTCACCAGCTGCCCATGCCACACAGCTGTCACCCTCATTCAGAGGGGCCTAGTTCGGGCCTATGCAGCTTCTCCCTACTGTCAGTCCGGAGTCTGTGAGCTCCCACTGGCTAGAGTCAGCTATTTCTGTGGGTTTCCCCAACATGGCCTTGACCCCCTTGCTTGTAATGTCACTCCCCCCTCTCTATGACTGGATTCCGGAAGTTCAGAGCAGTGCTTAGCTATGGATCTCTGACTCTGCTTCCATCAGTTACTAGAAGAAGGCTCTGTGATGACAATTAAGATAGTCATCAATCTGCTTACAGATGAAGGGCAGTTAAGGCACCCTCTCCGCTATTGCTTAGATTCTTAGCTGGGCTCATCCTTGTGGATACCTGGGAGTTTCCCTTATGTCTGATTTCTCACTAACCCCACAATGGCTCCCTCTTTCAAGGCATCTCTTTCCTTGCTCTCCCTCTCTGTCCTTTACCCAACTTGATGTTCTCGACCCCCTCCCCTATCCCCCTCCCCCCTCCACCCATGCTGACAATTTACTGAGGAGATCTTGCCTACTTTCCGTTCCTGGGGCAGGGGGAGGTCTGGGGAGCTGGGACTAATGTTTGCCTCTCTTAGATTTTTTGTTTCCTATCTTCTCTGGGATTGTGGGCCATAGGCTGGTTATCCTTTGCTTCTGTCTAATACCTACTTATGAGTATTTGTCTTTCTATGTCTGGATTATCTCACTGAGGATGGTTTTTTTTCTAGTTCCATCCATTTGCCTGCAAATTTCAAGTTGTCTTTTTTTTTTTTTGGCTGAGTAGTACTTCATTGCGTAAATGTCCCACATTTTCCTTATTTATTCTTTAGTTGAGGAGTATCTAGGTTGTTTCCGGGGTCTGGCTATTAAAAATAATGTTTCTATGAACGTAATTGAGCAATTGTCCTTATGGCATGGGTCTGCATCCTTTGGGTATATGCCCAAGAATGGTATTGCTGGGTTTTGGGGTAGGTTGATTCCCAATTTTTTGAGAAACCACCGTACTGATTTTCAAGGTTGCAGTACAAGTTTGCACTCTCACCAGCAATGGAGGATTGTCCCCCTTACCCCGCATCCTCTCCAGCTTAAGCTGTCATTAGCGGGTTTGATCCTAACCAGTTTGACTCGTGTAAGGTGCTATCCCAGAGTCATTTTGATTTGCATCTCTCTGATGGTTAAGGATGCTGACCAGTTCCTTAAGTACCTTTCAGCCACTATAGATTCCTCTGATAAGAAGTGTCTGTTTACCAATCTGTACCACATTTGGGGTAGGGAGGAAAGGGTTTATTCTGCTCACACTTCCACATCACTGTTCATCAGAACAGGAAACTCGGGCAGGGCTGGAACCTTTAGGCAGGAGCCAANNCCAATCCAGAGGCCATGGAGAACTACTGTGTACTGGCTTGCTCACCATGGCTTTCTTTGCCTACTTCCTTATAGAACCCAGGACAACCAGCCCAGGGATGGCACCACCCACAATCACTAATTAAGAAAATGTCCTACAGGCTTGCCCACAGCTGATCTTTTTTAATTGATTTTTATTGAGCTATACAGTTTTTTCTGTTCCTCTCACTCACTCTCCCCTCACCCCCTTCAACTCTCTCCCATGGTCCCATGCTCCCAATTTACTCAGGAGATCTTGTCTTTTTCTACTTTCCATGTAGAATAGATCCATGTATATCCCTCTTAGGGTCCTCATTGTTTTCTAAGTTCTCTGGTATTGTGATTTGTAGGCTGGTTTTCTTTGCTTTATGTTTTAAAATCACTTTTGAGTGAGTACACGTGATAATTGTCTTTCTGGGTCTGGATTACCTCACTCAAAATAATGTTTTCTAGCTCCGTCCATTTTTCTCCAAAATTCATAGATGGTTTTTTAAACATAAAACAAAGAAAACCAGCCTACAAACCACAATCTCAGAGAACTTAGACAAAAATGAGGACAGTAAGAGAGACTTACATAGTTCTAATCTACATGGGAAGTAGAAAAAGACAAGATCTTCTGAATAAATTGGAAGCATGGAGACCTTGGGGGAGGGTTGAAGGGGGAGAGGCAGGGAGGGGAGCAGAGAAAAATGTAGAGCTCAATAAANCCAATCCAGAGGCCATGGAGAACTACTGTGTACTGGCTTGCTCACCATGGCTTTCTTTGCCTACTTCCTTATAGAACCCAGGACAACCAGCCCAGGGATGGCACCACCCACAATCACTAATTAAGAAAATGTCCTACAGGCTTGCCCACAGCTGATCTTTTTTAATTGATTTTTATTGAGCTATACAGTTTTTTCTGTTCCTCTCACTCACTCTCCCCTCACCCCCTTCAACTCTCTCCCATGGTCCCATGCTCCCAATTTACTCAGGAGATCTTGTCTTTTTCTACTTTCCATGTAGAATAGATCCATGTATATCCCTCTTAGGGTCCTCATTGTTTTCTAAGTTCTCTGGTATTGTGATTTGTAGGCTGGTTTTCTTTGCTTTATGTTTTAAAATCACTTTTGAGTGAGTACACGTGATAATTGTCTTTCTGGGTCTGGATTACCTCACTCAAAATAATGTTTTCTAGCTCCGTCCATTTTTCTCCAAAATTCATAGATGGTTTTTTAAACATAAAACAAAGAAAACCAGCCTACAAACCACAATCTCAGAGAACTTAGACAAAAATGAGGACAGTAAGAGAGACTTACATAGTTCTAATCTACATGGGAAGTAGAAAAAGACAAGATCTTCTGAATAAATTGGAAGCATGGAGACCTTGGGGGAGGGTTGAAGGGGGAGAGGCAGGGAGGGGAGCAGAGAAAAATGTAGAGCTCAATAAAAATCAATTTAAAAAAGAATTGGCGTATGATATTCCAGCCACCTCGTTTCTTGGGTGCGTTTGCTCTGACAGGCGTTTCAAACCTGAGTCAACTGATCCTAAACTTCAGTTACCTACTAGTAATTACTTTTTATTGACCACCTTTCCCCTTTGCGATTTCCTCACTCCTGTTCCTCCATTTATAAATTGAATTGTGCAAACTTGAATCATCATCTCCAGCTGTGCCTCTAAGAAAGGAAAACTGGAAATTCCACCTTTGAAACCTGGCTCATGCAATTACAACTAATTGTCAGCAGATGGCGACACATGCACACACAAAGAGCTCTCCATGGCCTTCTTGCCTGCTAATACCCCGACAGGCTTCAAATCACAGCAGAAGCCCTGAAACTGAATCACCAATCTTCAGACCATGCAACAGAACTCCTTTTCCAACGTAATTCCAAATACGCTGATTGTCAGTTTCACTCCCGGCTTTAAAACGGGGTATTTCTAAAAAGCTGACACCCTAAAGCGAAATTATAGTTACCTGGTTTGCACGCTCTAAATCACCTTTTAAAACTTTCAGAAGTAGGATTTACTTATTAAAGTATTTGAATGTCTAGCAAGTCAAAACATCATGTTTACAGGAAGGTTGCAGGGGTTTCATCGCGATGCTTCGTTTCATCGCGATGCTTGTCTCTAACACCACAGCCCCGCTCTCTTCAAACAGGAATCTTTGAAGATACAAGGAATGTCAGGACCGTACAAATTGTAATGTAATTAGTCAGGAAAACCACGATTGAGAACCAAGTCACTCTAGAAGGAGCCCTCCCGTTATACCTGACAGGAATGAGATCAATGGATGGTGCTGTCTGACTAGACCCACTAGAGGTGGAACCATAAAAGTATATTTAAAAGTGAAATTAAAACTCTAAAACTCAGAATAAAGGGTGAAAGTGAGGAGCCTGCCCGGCAGAGTACAGGGGGAAATGCTGCTGTGTCATCTGGGTATGATGCTACCAAGGGTTCCCATCACCGCAACAGCTCAAGACCTCATTTCTAGGTTAGCAAAGCTGCCTTCATGTCTGAGGATACAATACACTTTATAACATCTGGCATCAACCGTTACGACTTAGTCTCTTATGAGCTCTTTTAAGGGAGGAGGGGGCTTGAGGCATCATTATCTTGTGATATTATTTGTAAAGTTCAGTGCCCATGAATCCAATTACTCACAAGATGAGGGGTTCTGTATTTGAAAAATCTAATTAGGTCCTAGACTAAAATTCTTCAACCTAAATTGTCTTCGTGGGATCTTTTAACAACCACTTAACTTCCTTCTATGTTACCTACAGGTCATGAGACTTACCTGCCCAACCTCAAGCTATTGCTTTGGAGAACACTCCACTTATTTGTGTATATTACCCTTTTTATTTCCTCTGCAGAAACACAGATACAAAATTACCCACCTACTATGCAAACTTCATGAAGGCTTTTACTTTGTAATTTTCAAGTAGTCTTTTTCTCATCCATATGAATGGTTAGACAGCTGGGTGTTATCAGAATAAATATTAAGGTCAAAATGTAGTCCAAAAAGAAGAAAATGGTCTAATATTTATTTACGCCAAATAAAATGTCAACTAAAAATGTCACATTTTTCCCAGTCAAATGTGACTTGTTAATCCTCCATGTCACAGCTTTCTTTCCATTTGGTAAGAGGATGAAAAGTAATTAATTTTAACAAGTTCACACAAACCCTGTCCCTCCCTAGTTAGATGTCTTTGGACAATTAACTTATTCGTGACCATAGGAAACATTTAAGAAATGAGCATTCCCCAAGTTACGGAATCCAACTTCTCAAATTATAAACAAGGAAGTGAAGTTTTCTTATACTCTCCAGCCTCATGGTCACATGGCCATTTGGGGGCAGAGTTCCAGGTTGCCATAGTGAACATTAGTAAAGTGGTATCAATGCCCTAAATAAAAATAACAGATTTCATTGCTCAAAAAATGGATCTTGACTTAAATTAAATAAGTATGAACCAGTTTTAACAGATTCCAAGGCCAGTCAGTTGTCACAACTATCTACATATACCATTTGAAGTTTCTGTGAAGGTTTCTGGGTTCTTACTTCAAAATATTACAAACACCTGATCCACGTGACTCACCTCCAACCTAGCAATTTCTGACATCTGTGTTTAAAATAGCATTGCTTAACCTGGGCTCTTATGCACCTGGTATATTTGGGATGCAAATGTGTCTGTGAGATACTTTTCCAGTCACTGGATGTTAAAGTCACTCTTCAAAGCATGTTTCATGTCAAGAGCTATTATTTTTATTAATTTTTATTGAGCTCTATGATTTTCTCTGCTCCCCTCCCTGCCTCTCCCCTTCAACCCTCCCCCAAGGTCTCCATGCTCCCAATTTACTTTTTCTACTTCCTATGTAGATTAGATCTATGTATGTCTCTCTTAGGGTCCTCATTGTTGTCTAAGTTTTCTGGGATTGTGGTTTGTAGACTGGTTTTCTTTGCTTTATGTTTAAAAATCACTTATGAGT
>LOEQ01000054.1:690532-709077 GCA_001685075.1 Bramus lutescens | reverse complement strand
GATAATTGTCTTTCTGTGTCTGGGTTACCTTACTCAATATGATGTTTTCTAGCTCCATCCATTTGCCTGCAAATTTCAAGATGTTATTATTTTTTCTGCCGTGTAGTACTCCATTGTGTAAATCTACCACATTTTCCTTATCCATTCTTTGGTCAAGGGGCATTTAGGTGGTTTCCAGGTTGTGGCTATGACAAACAATGCTGCTATGAACATGTCCTTGTGGCATGGTTGAGCATCCTTTGGATACCTACCCAAAAGTGGTATTACTGGGTCTTGAGAAGGTTGTTTCCTAATTTTCTGAAAAATCACCACACCGATATCCAAAGGGGTTATACCAGCTTGCATTCTCACCAGCAATGCATTAGTGTTCCCTTTTCCCCACAACCTTTCCAGCATAAGTTATTTATAATCAGAGTTAGTTTTCTGGTTTCTTTTATGATATGTTTAATGAATGCATGCTCTTCTTGGAGACATTCTGAAAGCTTGGCAAGTCCAGCTGTCTCTACATACTTCACAGTGTATCAAACAACAGGATATGGTGGATCATGGTAGATTTGTAGAAATGTGTTTGAAAGATAGGTAGATGATACAGTGGCTAAAATAAGGAACTGAATTCAGAGCCCCAGTACCCATGTAAAAAGCCACTGCCTGTAATCCTGCTCTGGCAGACAGAGACAGGATGACCCCTGGAATTTTCTAGTCAGTCAGTCTAGACAAAACAATGAGCTACAGGTTCAGTGAGAGATACTGTGTCCAAAAACACAGAGGTGAACATGGTAGAGCAGGATACCCAGCTGTGACTTCAGGCCTCTATCTGCACCTGCACACATGGGCATCTGTATCCCTACACACATGTAAGTGCACTCACACAGCACACATACACACAAGTACACACAAGTACATGCACATACACACATACAAGTACATACACACACATACACACGCAAGCACATTCACACACACAAGCACACACACCATAAACACACAAGCACACAGAAGCACATGCACACACACATGCATATACATACACACATAAGCACATGCACACACATACACACACATGCACATACATACACAAAAACACACAGCACATGCACACACACATACATACACATATAAGCACATGCATACACATACACACATAAGCACATGCACACACACAGAAGCACATGCACACAGACGTGCATATATGGTTTTTCTGCAGAGGACTGAAAATTAATTTGTTCCAATGGAGATAGGCATAGGTGACTTGGGTGTTTAAAAGTACTTTATGAGCCAGGTGATGGTTGTGCATGCCTTTAATTCCAGCACTCAGGAGGCAGAGGGAGGAGGATCTCTGTGAGTTCAAGACCAGCCAAATCTACGCTCCAAAGTTACAGAGAAACCCTGTCTCAAAAAAAAAGAAAGAAAAAAAAAGCTAAAACCAAAACAAAATGAAAAGTCCTTTATGAAAGGTAGTAACGTGATGCTCTAGGGAAATTGTGAGAATATTCTCCTCCAAAGACACAGAGATTCAAGGACACAAAGACAATTTGCATTCAGAAGAGCCGCACCTTTTTCCAAAGAGGGGCGCTTTGTTCCTCTCTGCTTACACCTGCGATCATAGGCCGACTGACCAAGCAGAGTAGAATAAATTAGGAGAACAAAACTGAAACCGGGCACAAACGAAACCCTTTTTATAAACAAAGCTGATGAATGAGCTTTGGGTTGCTTGCTTGATCTGTCTCAGACCCTCACAGAGAAAACGCTAAATTATTTCATTCTGACTTGAGGAATGAGAATCTCTGAAGAAAAAAAATAAAATAAAAAAAATTAAAACAAGCCTGCCGGTGCGCAGGGCCTGCACAGGTCTACACCAGATGTGGTCCTAAAACTGAAAGAAGACACATGCTCCCGCCCCTAGAGCAGAAGCTATCCCGATCGATAAACACTTGCAAATAAAAGTTTGCTCCAAGGCAGTCTCAGTGGGAAACCAAGCTACTCTTAAGGGCAGGGTGCTTGTCCTGCACTTGACGGTCAACAGAAAACGGACTTAATAGCATCACTGGATGTTTCTTGTCTAATAATGTTCCGTCAAGACTTCTTTTTAACCTTACTTTTTATTTTATTTTATATATTTTTTCTCTCTTTTTGCCCTTCAAGTCCTTGGCATATACATTACGACTTCCAGTTCAGTGTTTTTTATGGGATTCCTGAGCATGCAAATGAGTAGTTCTCTGCATCTGTATCTGTTTCACATGCCTTGTCTGGGAGTTTTTCCTTCTGTTTGTTAATTTTGTCCTATTACAATATGCTAGTTTTTATTTCATCTTATTACATTTTATTTTACTGTTATCCCTTAGAAGCCTGTTTTGTTTTCTAGTAAGAGGCAGAAAGGTCTCTTATTAACAATTAGATCTGGATAAGAGGAGAGGTGGGAAGGAATGGGGGGGTAGAAGGAGGGGAAGCCATAATCAGGATATAATACTTGAGGGGGAAAAGCTATTTTCAATAAAAGGAAAATGTAGAGAAAAAAACAAATAAGCCTGCTGAGAGTATTCATATCTTTAAACATGTAGTCAGTGCTACTGCAAACCAGAGGAGCATAATTAAAGCTTAAGCAGTTAAAAGGATTGTGGGAAAAGGTTTTTGTCTCTTACCTTTACCCTATTCTAGCATTGGTATTTTAGTCCCTTAGGAGGATTAGAAGGTTCGTGAATTCTCCTTAGCTACTCCTGTCTGAAACTGCAGTAACACCGTCCCTTACCATTAAGACCAGATTTAAGGGTGACAACCCCTGGCACACACTCAAGCTGATCGTTCTTTCTGCTTCAGCTTCTGGGGCATCTTCTCTCCCACTTCCATGGTTTTGCTCCTCTCTGGCACAAGGAGGAGAATGGCTGTCTCCCTGCCCATCACTGATAGCATCTTTTCATTCTCTCCATTCGTTAAGGCTGGATACTCTGGACTTTAGCTACTAGGGTAGAACAGGTCCCCTGCAAAGCTTTCAGGACTACTCAGATTTTATATATTCATATGGTGAGCTCTCCACTGGTGCAAAGATGCCTCTGTGTTGTCCTTGAAGGGACCTCTCCTGAAGACTCTTGATAGACTCAGATACGTTAAAAATGACTGTTTATCTGAAATATAGTGTGTCAATCATCTGGAAACAAGGTTAACTGGGGAGGAATATAACAATACTTTGTATGCCAAGTTAGAAAATCAAGTCCTGACTTGAACAGCCTCTGTCACATTCCATTCTCCAACCACAAAAGACGAGCATTGAGAGGCTGCAAGCGAATAACTTTAGATGGTGATTGAGCAACCTATGCTCCACACGTGTTAAACAATGTTCACATCATCCCCTTGTCAAAAAGTCAACTACTAATTGAATATAAACATTACTTTAAAACACATAAAGTGAGTGACATGCCCAACAGGATGCAGAGCTGAGGAATGACACTCAGAGTAGGCACGTGTAAGTAGAGCTATCTAAATGACATCCCCACCCCACCACCAGCCTGAGTACACGCTTGAGACTGCACGTCCTGGTCCTTCCAGAACTGCATGGACAGCCATGAGGGAAATGGAAAGAGTCACCCAGCAATGTGCACCCGCCCTCTGACTAATTGGGAAACCCAGTGGGCGGGCACTACTTTCCTGTACTGTGAAAGGAAAGTCTGGTGACTACACCCCCTTTATTCCCGCCAAAGAATCTGATCGTAAAAAAAAAATGGAGATTAAATTCTAATCACGTAACATCTGAAAAACTCAAACTCGAGTTTAAGGCTTTCTTGAAGGATATAATGGATTTAACCAGACTGTGCCCAGCGGCAATT
Source organism: Bramus lutescens (assembly GCA_001685075.1). NCBI lineage: Eukaryota > Metazoa > Chordata > Mammalia > Rodentia > Cricetidae > Bramus > Bramus lutescens. The sequence continues at coordinate 705,259 of LOEQ01000054.1, read as the reverse complement.
CTAGAATGATGGGGGTAAAGTGGTGCGGGAGAATTGTCTGTATTCTGTCAATCATGTATTTTAATAAAACGCTGATTGGCCTGGCAGGAAATATAGGCGGGTCAACCAGACAGGAAGTAGATGCTGAGCCATGAGAACAGAAGAATGCTGGATAGGAGGAAGCCCATTCCTCCCAGTCCAGCCCAAACCACCAAAGAGGCAAGATGTGACCTGCCTGGCTGAGAAAGGTTCCTAGCCATGTGGCTAACATAGATCAGAACAATGGGTTAATATAAGCTACAAGAGCTAATAAGAAGACTGAGCTAATGGGCTAATCAATCTTATAACTTATGGAGATCTCTGTGTGACTTTCTTTGGGGCATGCCGGCTGTGGGGTACTGGGCAGATAGAAACCCCAACAGCTGGCCCTCATGTTACAGGAAAGGATATTTCAAGTGCTGCAGAAGCAAACTGGGTATGAATGCCCCTCTGTAACAATCCATGAAGATAACAGTGAAAGCATCATGGAGAAAGAAAGCTACTGCATCTAGATTCCTCGCCTCTCTTCAACTGTCCGCTTCAGGCAAGGCACGTCGCCACTGCCAGCCTAGGCCCATGTTCCCTTTTCTCTTCTCCCCAAAGAGACCAGTCAGAAATCATACAGGCAAACAGACCCTTACAAGAGCAGAGCATACGATGAACCGTCTACTCCAGGGAGATGGCGCAGACGGTGTCTTTCTAAGGTATCTCAGCAATTCCTGTTGTAGAAGGCAACGGCTGGAAGGGAACAGGAGAGGACATCAAAGAGACTGGGGTGTGATGCAGCATGGGCAGGGAAATCCTCATTAGGGAAGCTAAAGATCTGGTAGTTACGGGAACTAAAACGAACAGAGAAGCAGTGCCGTCTTTCACTTTAAATTCAATAGCAAGAGGTTTCTGTAGTCTGAAGAGAATCCAGAGTACTATCAAAGGAGCCTGCCGCCTGCCCAAGGAAACGCGCAAATGCATTCTGCTGCTCTGTTGATAACACAGAGACAGGAAATCAGCCTAGATGTCCATCAACAGAAGAATGGGTATCGAAAATACGGCACATATACGCAATGGAATTTTATTCAACAGTGTAGAAAAATTAGATCATAAAATATGCAGGAAAATAGATGTATCTGAAAAATGTATCTTGAGATTTTTCTAGGCATCTTAAAAGCATTATGTCCAAAAGCAGACTCGGGGGCTTTCTTAAGCCAATATGTCTTACACATCTCAATTAGTAAATTAATAGTAACTGCATTTGTTCTGTTGCTGAAGCCAAAAGGTTGGGTTTTTCTTTTTCCTTCTTTACTTTCTTTATTTTCACTCTTTGTGCAGTGCATTCACATGTTATCCAGTCATCAGACGTACATGAACACAGATATAAACACACACATGTATGCGCACACTCACACACACAGGCATAAACACACATACACACAACGTGTGCGCATACTCACACACACATACACACTCGCATACATACACATGCATGCATACACACGCATACATACACACACAACACTCGCATACATACACATGCATACATACACACGCATACATACACACACACACACACACACACTCAATCTGGTGGAAGCCACTCCTATTTCTCTCACTGAAATCACTACTACTCACCAAGCATATAGTAACTATAATATCTGGATTTTCAGATTCTACCTCTCCCTCTCAGTAAAAGATTCTCAGTACATCTATTAAAATAATGATTCTTTAAGAAATCAGAGTAGGCTTGAGGACCCAAAGAGAGACATACAAAGATCTAATCTACATGGGAAGTAGAAAAAGACAAGATCTCCTGAGAAAATTGGGAGCATTGGGGACCTTGGGAGAGGGTTGAAGAGCAGGGGAGAGGCAGGGAGGGGAGCAGAAAAAATTGTAGAGCTCAATAAAAATCAGTAAATCATAAAATAAAAAAGAACAGAAAAGAAAAAGAAATCAGACTAGGCAACTACTCTGTTCAAGACTCTAATGCCAGATAGGGAGGGAGGGCAATTAGGGAGATGATGGTGTAGGCCAGGGGTGGGGAGGCTTGACAGAGATAAACGGAGTATAAAGAAGCCCTCTGAAAGTAGGCATTACACCCAGCTGTGTGAGTGCAGAGCTTCACCTGGGTTGATAACTAACCGCTTTCTGTCGAAGACCCATTCCATGGTAGAGGGTGGGTACCAGTGCCCGGCTAACAACTCCGACCTGGAAGGGTAGTAAGCCCATGCAGGAAGTGCGTTCAGATGGTTAACAGTGTGGCACAACAGCCGACTAAATACCTGTGCTGTCCCACAGACAAAAGCAGCTCCTAGCTTCAGTCTGAGAGGCCTCCTTCCAATATCAAGGGTGAAGGCAGAGACTCATGGCTGCCCCAGACACAGAGAATAATGACCTTGAGGAATACATCCTAAACCAGTCACTGACACCACCCCCTCAAAAGCTTAGGGACCATTTCAAAAGAGGTGGCGGGAAGTATGTAAGATCCAGAATACGGGGTGATGGGCTGAAAAATGTCATTCTCTAGACTGCGTACAACCATTACAGTCAGTACTCACAACGATTATATTCATCTGCACCGAGCCCTAGCACTAATCAGTCAAGGATGGGAGGAATTCATGTGACCCTACCTTTTAACCCTGAACTGTTGATTATTGGTAGATTCTGAGAGAGGGGGAAATCATTACTTTAGCTGTGGACTCGTGGACGAACTCACCAGATGATGGGCGTAGTTGACCGGTAAGCTAGAATTAACCAGACCAGCTCAATATAACAGATCTAGTTTAATAATTGGAAAACGGGGAAACTCACATGACTGGGGTCCAGCGAACAATGCGCGCACAGAGAAGAAGACAGCCAGCGAGCCACCTGGATTCCCAGGTCTTTCTTCCCTGGCCCCAGGCGGCCACACCCTAGCCAAATGTGATTGGCTGAAGTTCCCCATCAACCACATTCATGGTGACACATCCGGCCCTGGTTAATTACAGTGAGACACACAAATAACCCAATAGATGTGAACATGAGAAAGATTTGTGTGGGGAGCAGAGGGTGGGCAGGAGTGTAGCAGCAGGAAGGCCGCAGGTAAGAGCGGTTAGAACGTAATGCGTGCATGTACAAAATTGTAAAATAAAGAAATGCAAACTGAATTTAGGAGACAGTCATGTCTACAATGAAAACAATAACTACCTCAAAGATGTTCACAATAAGAGAAATGGAAATTTGAAATGGCAAAAAGATAAATCTTAAACAGCTGGGCGGTGGTGGTGCACGCCTTTAATCCCAGTGCTCTGGAGGCACAGGCAGGCAGATCTTTGTGAGTTCAAGCCCTGCCTGGTCTACAATAGCTAGTTCCAGGACAGGCTCCAACGCTACAGAGAAACCCTGTATCGAAAATCAAAACAAAAACAAACAAAAAAAAGATACATTTTAGCAGAAATCTTAAAATAAGAAAAACTTGAACTTGTATTAACATTACTTAGAATGAGTCAAACATTTATGGGACAATAAAACAATAGATAACTCTAATATAAAATACATGGTATAAGGACATTATTGGTGATTTTCTGTATTCGTCCTACATGAAACCAATCATCATTCAGAGATGAATATTCCAGTGTTTGTCTCTGAATGATGGCTGGTTCCAAGTTCATGTGGCTATCTCCAATTGTCTCCTGCTTGCAAAGGAAAGTAAGTTTTCTCCAATAAGCCTCACTATGCAGATTAACCACATGTAAGGCAGGTCCCATGCCCAGCAGTTGATAGAAAACACAAAATGAACTCGTGGTGTTTTGTAGACTTTTGTCTCGTGTTGCTTTGTTTGGGCATTTTTATCTTACTGATCCTTTGTTTGTGCATTGTGCTTTCCAATTTTCTGTTTTTGTGAGTTTGTTATGTGTGTTTATGTGTTTCTTTTGTTTCTTCTTAGATTTTTAATTATTTTTATCATTATAGTTGTTGTTAGTTTTGTTTTGTTTGCTGTTTTGTTTGTTTGCTTAAAAGAAAAAGAGAATATGGAATTGGGTGGGTGGATAGGTGGGGAGAATCTGGGAGGGATTGGAACAGAGTATCTATGATCAAAATATATTGTATGAAAAACATTTTTATTAAAAATAATATTAACAATTGTTATCTGAGATTTGCTTCAAAGTATTAATAAATAATAATTTTCTTCTTCCCATGGCGTACATGGTTACTTTCTTTATTACCTGCAAACTTTTGTTCTAAAGATGATTTTTTTTTTGGTGGGGGAAATGTTTTACAAACACTCTGAAATTGTATACAATGCCTTTTATCATCTTTCCCTGCTTTGTTTTGTTCTATATCACCAGTTACCATACTTTTCTACCTTACTTATTATTTATATTTATTTTCTGATACCCCTTCTTTATTATTTTCAGCTCCTAATTTCCCTTTATTAAGCTATTGCTCTTGCCTAAGTTCCTAGGATAGCAGCATAACATGATGCTCAGTAAGTATTCATTTATATTTTAATTGCTTCAACTACATTCTCATAATGTACTCTCTCTACTATGAGTTTGCAGTAAATTTCTTTGAGGCAAGTCAAGACACTTTGAGATTAATAATCAGGGTGGAAACCCACAACTAATTAATAACTGCCCAATAGCAGGAGCTTTCCATCCAAATTCATGGTAGAGCACTGACTTAGCATGCTAAAGACCTTAGATTTCATCCCAGTGCAGCAAAAATATAGATTTATTTATTCATGCATGCACTTATTCATTTCAAAAATGTAACCATCCACCAAAAGTCATCAATCAGCCTTGTAATTTGTCTAGCACAAAGAGGTCACCTTACTTGTAGAGGGTACATCATGAGAAATTCAGAGGTGAAGTGTTGTCCTTGATTCTTCTTTGGGAGGTAATGAACGTAGGACTCCTGACCAATCCCTTCATTAATCAGGTGACATTTCAATTTTCTTCCCCTCAGCTTTGTATTCTCAACATAAATTACTTGGGAGAAAGAGTTTATCAGGCATGGCAGTGGACAGTGGACAGAAGGGTCTACCTTCTTGACCATACAACCAGACTGCAATTTAGCTTTCATTAACAATTATTCCACACATCTCCGGGTCTTCCTAGACTCTACGTGGTTCTTCTGTAACATCTACTACTGTTACACATCCTTATTTGCTGCAGTACTTTCCACAATACATATCTTGTATACTCAATCTAGGTGCACATCAACAGATGGTGGCCAAAAGTATGGTGCACAATTCAGGCATTAAGAAGAATAAAAATATGCTGTTTTAGGAAAATGAGTTCAACTGGAAATCTTGTTGTTAAATAAAATAAACCAAGTCTTGGAAGAAAAGAAGCATTACATGTTGTCACCCATGTGTGGATTTTGACATTTTCTTAAAAGAGATGCAAGTGTAGGGAAAAACAACTGGGGCTGAGAAGGGAGCAGAGAAAGGATGAGCAAGACAATGAGAGGTATGAGTAATATCATACATGAGAATGTCATCTTCTTTCACAATTAATATATCCGAATAAAGGGAAAAGGAAGTAAGGGACAGGGACTCCAAGCAGCCTTCTCCCCTGTGAGGCACTGGCCAGCAACTGTGGGCTTCAGAGACACTTCATTTTCCCTGGAATTCAGTCTTCAGTTGAATGCTTCACAGTTGGGAAATGTGAACAAGCTTTTAAATTCCCTAGGCCTTTATGAAGTCAATTCCAGAGGGAAAGGGTGAGATATTCCCTCCTTTCCTAGTCTTTGTGTGAGTTAAGGTACTTACAGTCTTCAGTAGTCCAACCAGATATAAAACTACCCCACATGAACACACCTCTCACAACAATGCTGAGAAGTAGATGAGATTTTTTTTCTCATTTCATGGGTGAGGAATGTGAAACACAAAGCTTTCAGGGGTCACCCAACCCAAGAGAAGTATTCAATGCAAGAAGGGCGAGGAGTTGTCATGGTGGGTTATGACAGAAGTGTCTTTCAAAATTCACAAAAGCACAGAGTCATTTGAGCATATTTCTGGAGCCCCTCCTGGTTCCTCAGAAGAGCTGCTAAGCAAGTTCTTTCTGGAGGAAGGACTTTTGGGATGTGTTTCTGTTTGAAGATGTTGATGATGAGAAAATCATCATCATGTAAAACAAGAAAAAATAGACATGCAGAAGGGCAAACCACTAGTGAGAGGCTCAAGGCAAGAACAGATCTGAGCTGCTGGGCTGAAGAACAAGCTAGTAAAGAATGAAGTTTCTTTCTGGGTTGGATGGGAAAGGGTTGAAAGGGAGGGGAGAAGAAGAGATGAGAGCAGAGAAAAATGTATAGCTCAATAAAATCAGTAATAAATAAATAAATAAATAAATAAATAAATAGATAAATAAATAGATAAATAAATAAAGCAAGCAAGCAAGCTTCTCTGTCTTCCTACCAGAGGGGGTAAGGAACCCGGTGTATCATTTTTGCTGGAGAAACATGATAACTCTTCTTACTTTAAAGGAGCATCTGATACTATCTCATAGCTTGCAATGTTCACTGGACTTCTGATGATGTCCCACAATGCTCTGATTGATGAGTGGGGACAACACAGAGACTGAGCAAGATTCAAGTTCTGTGCTATCTGCAGCACCACATTTCCTATGCACTGTTTTACATCAGAGATTCCCCTCATAATCTACTTAAACCAAAAGTCTAACACTGAGAAAAACTGAAAACCACTGAACCCAAATCATACCATTTGATAATGGAAGGCACTGAAGGTTCAGAAAAGTTAATGGCTTTCCCAGAACCATAATTAGATGCAAACAGAACCATTACAAGAACTGTCCAGGATGCCCTGGAATGTCCCATGATGCTCTTTCATGTACTAGTGATTCTTTTTTTTTTAAAGAATGGTTAAAAAACTATTCTTAACCATGGATATTTTCTTCCTGTCTCAGGAGACAAAGATAGATGTCCATAAGACTTGCTCCACATTAACATCAAAAGCCGGAGAGGGGAAGTGTGTGTTTCTCATCTGTAGTTGTGCCCATTTCCGTTTCTGCAAGGAGTGTTGTTTCCTGGCGTCTCCAGAAAAGGATTCTAGGATAAAGTGTGTGGTTGGGATGCATGCTAGGAACTGCCGTAACCTTTCCTCTCCACTCTCACCATGTCCTACAGTCTTCAAGTCATGTTACATCTCACCTTCAACTACTGCACAAATCTCCCAATAAGGAGATTAGATTGTTCTCTGATGCCTCTACGATCTTGCCTAATCTCTAAGTCTTCATCTCTTTCTCTTTCAAACACCTGAAGGCTCCCCCATCAAATAAGAGGATTTAATTACTTAAACTTGGCATTTAAAGCCTTTTGCAACCCATTGCTTATATTATGATTCTTGTTTTATAGTTAAATGTTACAATTCGTATTGTAATACAGAAATATAAGTTTGTTTCTCATTCCTGATGGAAGCTCTATTTTGTCAGTAATGTAGGCATTTGTTCATCTTTTCCTTTGGCCAGTGTGTTTTCTCTTGACCATTCCTATTGGGAAGTTCTCCACCCTTCATGATCCAACTCAGTGTGTCTTCTCCTATGTCATCTCCTAGATACAGTGTGTCTTCTCCTAGATACAGTGTGGCTTCTCCTAGATACAGTGTGTCTTCTCCTAGATACAGTGTGGCTTCTCCTAGATACAGTGTGCCTTCTCCTAGATACAGTGTGCCTTCTCCTAGATACAGCGTGTCTTCTCCTAGATACAGTGTGCCTTCTCCTAGATACAGCGTGTCTTCTCCTATGTCTTCTCCTAGATACAGTGTGGCTTCTCCTAGATACAGTGTGTCTTCCCCTAGATACAGTGTGGCTTCTCCTAGATACAGTGTATCTTTTCCTTCACTATGTTAAGCAAATGAGCCATCTTCCAAATTTAATTCCATACTGGTTGATTATACTCTTTTATGCAGATTTAAGGTGCTGGCTTGTGTTGTCATTATTTTATTTCAATTATAGACTGTGAGCTCTCTGAGGACAGAGCTAGAGAGATCTTTATATCGGCTTAATGGGATGTTAAGGTACAATGAGCGCTCAGTATCATATCTAATGAAGGAACAGGGCTGAGAGAAGCTAGTATTTACTCCTCTGCTACCTAGAGAAAAGTTCAAGAATTGAGGAGAAAGTCTTTTATGAACTATCCCTATTTTCTGTCCAAACAGAAGAATGGGATATGGAGGCTAATTGGGATGAAATTATAGAGTCAATAAAACTCATCATAGTTAAATGATATTGTAAAAACATAAAGAGCATCAGTCAAAAAGCCAGCCAAGGATAGGTGAGAATAAGTCATGTCCACCTTTTGGTTTTAAGGTCCCTCTCTGTTCTGTGTCTTCCCTGTGAAACCAGATTACCAACCCTCTTTAGAGCCTGCTTCCAAAATTGCTCTAAAATTGACATTTTAGAGCACTGCAGTTATACAGATAAAAAATAAAGGAGCAACAGAGGCATGGTGGTGCACATCTTTCATCTCAGCACCCTGGAGGCAAAGACAGGTGAATCTGTGAGTTTGCAACTACCCTGGCCTCTGGAGCAAGCTCCAGGACAGCCAGTGTTATACAGAAAAATCCTCTCTCTAAAACCAAACAACTGCACATCATGCAAACAAACAAAAGTAAAAGAATTACGCAAACCAATGGTAACTTTAGATCCTACTCTGTGTTACCAAGCATCACCTGGCAGAGATAGGAAGAGTTTCAATGCCTCTTGGAAAATGGGATTTGAGGACTGGAAAGAGGGCTCTGTGTTTGTAAACTGCTTGCTGCACAAGCAACAGAACCTAACTTCAGATCCCCAGAACATACATAAAAAAGCTGAACATGGAAGAGCACACCTGTAGCCCTAGCCTTGGAAGAAAGAGACAGGAGAAGCCTAGGGGGTTCAGTTTCAAGTCCATCTGGCTGTCTAGGTGCGTTCCAGGTTCAGTGAGAGACCCTATCTCAAAAAATAAAGTGGAGAACATCTGAGGATGTTAATTTCTGGCTTCCATACATGCCTACATGAGAGAAAACATACAAATGTATATATACACACACACAGAGACACACACACACACACACACACAACCCCTACTCGCACATGCACCTAAAGACACAATTGTATTTAAGACTAGTCACTTGAAGGATTTATTAAGTCTTTTCCCCTCTGTAAGAGTCCATTTTTATACTCTGCAATTATCATCAGATCTAAATAACCAATATAAAGAGCTGGAAAGTGTGAATACCATTTCCTGAAGGGGGGAAAGGCACATCTGGAATGACAGACTTAAGGGTACTGCTAATTAGGAAAGGAACTGAATACTCACAGAGGACACTGGAAGGAGATGTGGCGTTGCTCTGGTGAGAAGGGTGAGGAGCAGCCTGGGGGTTTGTAACACTAACTTATATATAATTCTTTCCCAAGTCCCTCTATGTCAGAGGAGGAAAGAACATTCCAGATCTTAGGCACCAATGCATACATCCCTCTGTAATCCAGTGCTGAGAGTTACTTAACACCGACTTTGAGAAATGTAAATCAAAGAAAGCAGGTCCAGTGCCATCTCATAATTCATATTCTAATATGCAAGAAAATGCAAATGAAGGATGCATAATCAAACCCTGCTCAGGGGCAATCAGAACAGAAAGGTGTTGCAGTCTTATCTGGGAAGATCATGATGCCCTCACCTATATCTAATTGACCTCCTGTATCTGATTGACCTCACCTACACCTGCAAACTAAAAATTGAATCCGTAAAAATTGAAAGTACTCCAGGCTGGACAGAGAAGAAAAGAAGAGAGGATGCATTGGGCTGACCACCTGGTTGTAAGCTATGAGCAGGAGTATATTCCAGTCTGCAACTGCATAGTAGGGTACATGGAGTAACAACAACACAGGAGTATATTCCAGTCCGTAACTGCACAGTAGGGTAGATGGAGTAACAACACAGGAGTACATTCCAGCTCATAACTGCACAGTAGGGTAGATGGAGTAACAACACAGGAGTACATTCCAGCTCATAACTGCACAGTAGGGTAGATGGAGTAACAACACAGGAGTACATTCCAGCTCATAACTGCACAGTAGGGTAGTTGGAGTAACAACAATGGAGTTCATGCTTTTCGCATTTGAAGAATTTTTTTGAATATTTACCATAAAAGTGTGATAAATGTTTGAGGACAAAGATATGTTTAAACTGACTTAAACACAGTATAATTTATAAATAAATCAGAACATCCAATGCCTGGTGTCTGTAGAGATGGCTCAGCCATTAAGAGCATCTGCTGCTCTTGCTCTTCCAGGAGACCTGAGTTCAATTCCCAGCATTCATGTGAGAAGAAGGCTCATCTGCCTGTAAGTCTGCCTCCAGGAGATCCTATGTCCTTCTGGCTTTGCACACACACACACACACACACACACACACACACACACAAAATAACAAAAAAATATCATTTAAATTAAAAACACCGCATCATGCCGCACTAGTATGTACAATTTAAGTTTTTTAATATATGAGTAAAACTAATTTAGTTTACATTTTTAAATGAGGAACAAATTCAAAATAATGTTCATTGTAAAATGAAAACATTGTTTAAACTAAGTTTTGAATACTGAGCAAGAAGTTGCCTAAGAAGAGGAACAGTTTAATCAAAAGGGTCCACTGAAGAAAGATACAGAAAGTTCTCTATTCACTGAAGGGCAGACAGCACACTATCTCATTTCCCCCAGTGTTTCTCAAGGATTCCTAGTCAGGGTATTTGGCATATAATATTTTTCCAGATAAATGCTTAGTGTCCAACCTGATGTTATTTGTGGATTTATCCTATAGGGCAGAGTCAGAAGTCGACCTTATCTACAGCTAAAAATGCAGTACAGATTGACCATTGAATGTCCCCAAAGGTCTGGTATATCAGTCAAGTATTTCCTACCATAATTTCATCAACCACTCTACAAAATATTTTCATTCTAATTGTAGAAACAGTTTGCATGTTAGGATATCCACCTAATTATCAACATCCATTGTGAAATCTGGGTAATTTTAACACTCTGTAGTTTTCCAAGTCTTGACACCAAATGGTAGACTAAATTGACATTTGGTTTTCTAATTCCATAGTCTTTGGGATCTCCACAATAGAAAAGGAAGCCATAAAGACCCAGAAAGAAACTGTGTACAGGTAGTCAGAAATATGAGCAAGAACACAAACTTCTCAGATGGATGCTTTTGTTCCACAGTTCAACAGACACCCCTTTGAACAGGGAGACATCCATGCTCCAGTCCCTACACACAGAATCCAAGCCCAGTGTTCATCCTGCATCTCACAAAGGTGTAATTTAGCTTTGTGGTCAGAGTTCCAGTTTCTGGTTTATCTTGGATTAGTTTTGTGCCACACCCCTCTGAGAACAGGCAGAGCAACAAGTCAGAAAAATTTATTCCAATTAGGATAATAAAAATAGATTTGGACTTTGTGGTTTCTTACTTACAGAAGAGACTTTGGTTACACTGTAAGAGACGGAACCATAACTTCTCACCTTAAACAAAGTATTATATTTTTAATTAACTGGAAGGGGATAGGAATTGTGTTCCTGCTAGAAAACTTAAAGGTGAAACAAGCAGGTACTCTGCACTGTGCTTTTGTAGGCAGATACTCATTGGATGAAGAACAGGCTGCTGTGGCCAGAATATAAAGTTAATGCATTAACTAATTTAGAGACCCAGAAGGAGCCAACAATGGGGTGTGTAGATTTATGGAACCCTTCAAGCTTGAAAGCTTAGCAGAATTAGCTGGGAACTTCCTGGGAAGTACAGGGCTCCTTAAACCCCACCCCAAACTAATTGAATCAGAATCCTCAGAGGCTTCAACACAGAATGTAACATTTATAAATGTTCTCAGATAACTCTGATGCTTATCCAGTCCATCCAAATCAGCTCACCAGGTTCTCAAAACAAATACTTCTTAGATAAAATGACAAGCACAAGCCTGGCAGTCACTTATGATCCTGCATGAAATTCAAAACTTTCCAAAGTCAAGACAGTTGGGACGTTTTCCCTCAGCCAATTTTTCCCCATGCTCAAGGCATTCACTGGACAAAACAATTATTCAGTTTGGTATGTAACAATGAACACTCTGTAAATGATCTTTCTTCTAATGGACTCTGTAGACCTCCATCACTAAAGTGCTAGAAGAGTCCCAACTCTCAAGTTTTTGGGAACTTAAAAACCTAATTTCATCCCCAGACACCCTCTAGCATTTCACACTTGCAATAAATAAGCCTCTTTCACTTGCTGATCAAAACATCAGAAAGAAACTACTATCAACAATTGTTGGGTTCATGCATCCTCCAATCAAAATAATGATCCTTTCCAAACTCACCTTTATCTTGGGATTGAGGGATTATTCTGGAGTCATCACTGTGGCCAGGAAAAAGGAAGGAACATTATAAGGACATGACTGGCTCAATGAGACCATGACTTTGGAGAGAAGTTGCCGCAATACCATTAGAAAATGGTGATGGAGAGATGATTTGCTATGTTGGTACATCACCTATTCAGACTGCTCAGGATTTTGTTCTGCTGGCTGATTTCACTCTGTTCAGACAACTCCATCTCACTATTCACGTGCAGACATTTGCTAGGCATTGAACTAACCTATGAAGAAACAAAGTTTAATGAGAAAGGTCACCATATGGGCATAGGCACACACTGATAGTTTAAGTCAAGGGGACGGGGGAGATGGCTCAATGGTTAAAGGCTTTGGTTACTTTTCCAAAGGACCCAGGTTCAATTCCCAGCACTCATCTCATAATCATTCATCATTTATGCCCTGGTAATGCTTAATCATGTATGGGTAGCTCATTTATGGAGGTTCTCCAGTTGTCCTTATCCCTGGCAGTACTAGATGCTTGTGTTATTGTCATACCCAAGGTTCCACAGTCTTCCTTTGGGCTGTCTATCCAGAGTTTTGGGGGTCTTCCTCTTCGCCTTATCCCACCACTCCTTTGAGTGGTATCTGCCATCATTCATTCTCATAACATGACTGAAGTATCTCAAGTGCCATTGCCATATCCTGTTGTTTATCCTGGAGCTCTGTAGTTTACTTCCTTCTGTAGACAGGGATGTTTCTGGGTCTGGATGTCATCATTGCACAGTCTATCTCTTCGTGTGGCCCCTCCAATCCTCCTGAGACATGCCATCTCTAATGCATTCAGCCACTATTATGATGAGCGTTTCATTGTCCAGGTTTCTGCGTTGCAAAGAAGGCAGCTCAAGACAAGTGTCTTACATTTCCCAGAAGCAGCCTTCTCAATGATGAGACTGGAAATGACCAGCTAGGTCTCCTGGAAACCTGGGGAATTTAGTAGGTGGATGGAAAGAGGTCCAGCTGGTCAGCTAAAGGGTACCACACAAAGAAGAAGAGACCAGGTCAGTCATCCTCAACTCAGACCATGAAACCCAATAAGGACACAAATCAACACACATCTGATAACTCACCACTGTCTCTAACTCTAATTCCAGGGGAGCCAATACCCTCCCATATCTTCCATAGGCACTATGTACACATGGTGCACATGCATACAAGCAGGCAAAACACTTGTACACATAAAGTAAAAGTAAATAAACCTACAAAAAAGTAATGTCAAGAGATGCCTGGCATAAAGGATTTCATTATCAAAAGGTAGAGAAATTAATGGACAGAAGAGAAGGGAGGTAGTTTTTCCAGTCTTTACCACTCTGAGATGTGTAAACATGGACGAGCCCCTGAAATTTTCTTTCTTCAGCTGTAGGATTGTTGTACAGATTTAACATTCCTGATGCATTTGAAGTGTTTGGAGTCATTCTGGCACATCTGGAGAGATAGAAAATGATGTTATTGCTACCTTGTTTGGCACCATTATTATCATTATTTCAAATATATGTACAAGACATACACGTATTTATACAATCTTACTTTTGAAAGGGAAGTAAAGTTTATCATGATTTGGATTCAGCTTAGATCACATGCTCCAGGTGGCTGGTGAGGTTACTGCGGATCTCATAGGATTAATAAGGGAAACATTGTAACATCACTTCCCACAAGCACCAGCCCACAGAGTAACAGGCCCAGGTGATAGTCACAAGGTAGCCATTTGCTTCATTTGGCAAAACATTCTTGTCAAGTTCACAGATCACTCACTGTGAAAGGAGATGGTTTTGTTTACCCAGAATCCATGTAGCAGATTGAACCCTGGCCTTCTGACCTCTTCTAGCCTACCTGCCTCTGCTCCGTCTGTTTCTGATGTCTGCAAAGTTCCCTAGATAATAAGACTCCTAAGCATCACATCTCCCTCGGCTGTTTCAACAGCTCCATGTAAATAAATACGTATAGAAAACAAGTGGCTGGTTCAGCTCCAAACCATTTGTGTGTGACCTATTAGGTTTACTGAGGAATAAAAGGTCTTCACTGTAAGAATATTTTTTATTTTTTGTTATATTTAAAAAAATACCAATCCAAATTCACACTTCCTCCTCTCCTCCCATTCCCTCCACACACCTTCCCACCCCACCCCCTCCAATCCTAAGAGAGGGTGAGGCGCTTTGCTTTGTGGAAGTATTGAATCTAGACTGAGCAAGGTATCCATCTAAAGAGAATAGGATCCCCAAAAGCCCGTACATGAAGTAGAGATAAGTCTCCAGTGCCACTTCCAGTGGCCCCGCAGTCTGCCCCAGCCATTCAACTGTCAGCCACATTCAGAGGGACTAGTTTGGTCC
>LOEQ01000054.1:679457-690469 GCA_001685075.1 Bramus lutescens | reverse complement strand
TGGTGAGCTCCCATTAGCTCAGGTAGACTGTTTCAGTGGGTGAACCCGTCATGGGCTTGAACTCTTTGTTCATAATCTCATCCCTTCTACTCTTCAGCTGGACCTTGGAAGCTCAGTCCAGTGCTCCGATGTGGGACTCTGCCTCTGTTTCCATCTGTTGTTGGATGAAGGTTCTATGGTGATATTTAAGATAATCATCAATCTGACTACAGAACAAGTCAAGATTGGGCCCCCTCTCCTCTATTGCTTAGGGTCTTAGCTGGGGTTATCCTGTGGATTCCTCGGAATTTCTTTAGTGCCAGGTTTCTTGCTAGCCCCATAATGGCTCCGTCAATCAAGATATCTCTTTCCTTGCTCTTATGTCTTTCTTCCATCTCGACTATCCCATTCCCTCAAGGGCTCTCTGAGACAGACATTGACACTGTAAAAATTTTTAACCTGATGTGCTACTAAGGGAAGAAAATAAACACACAACAAACAACAGAAGAATTGACTCGAAAGAAGTAGTCATTCAACACACATTCTTTGCAAAGTCATGGGTTAGCAAGAAGATAAAAAGTCATAGTGGGGAGGCTGGAAGCCTAGGAGTAGAAGCACAAATCTATGTTTTAGTGTGCTTGCTTTTCATGTTAACAGGATGTGTGGGTTTAGACAAGTGTCTGCACTTCTTTGAAACTGTTACCACATCTACTAAATGCCAGGAACACCTGCTTCAAAAAGCCACCTGTTGGTTGAGAAGATTAAAATGTATGTAAAAGAATTTCCCAAACTCCAAAACACTTGGCTGTGATGACTTTGAGGTGCAATGAGGATGGTCATGAGTTTGGGATGGGGCAAGCCCTGTCCTAAACATTTCAAACACAATGTCTCAATCATCCTCACCAATACACCTGTTAGATCCTGTCATCATTTCCATTTTGTAAATAAAGTTCAGAGACGGGGGAATTTCAACATGGGATTAAAATTTGAATTTGATTCTGGATGCATTGTTAATAATCATATCTCTACTACTGTATGATCAATAAAACATCCTTTTATTAAGAGGAATATCTGAGTCTACAACTTACTCCCAAAAAGCTTGAACTCTGGCTTCTCTCAAATCCATTCTACTTCATTTCAGTTGCCATTCTCCATACACTTGTTGTGTAACTAGATGTTATTCAATAACCAAGAATTACTGAATGGATGAGGAACTCAGATTCTGGAGGGTGTTGCAGGACACACATATCACAGAGATGTGGCAAGTGGCAAAAGTTTTAGAAGAAAATATACCTGAATTATTTCACCACTCAGATTACCCTTTATTATCTTTCTCCTCAATCACTATATTTAGAAATATTTTCATTGTTTCTAACATAACATAATGGTGTGGCATGGCCAAACAACAATAGTAATACTAATGATAATATTAATAATTAGTTTTCATCCCTTCAGTATAGAAGAATTTTCTAAGGACCAGAAGAGTTGGACAGGAAGAAAGATTTCTGTGCTAAATGTTTAGTACACCACAGCACAGGATAGGGTCATCACTTTGTCATGTGCCGTGAGTTTGGTAAAGCTGTAGACCAATGTCATTGAGTCTATCTGCCTTCCTCACCGAGGCCTATAAGAGCCTTTTCTCTTTATTTTTATTTATTGTGTCTTTCACATCATGCATCCCAACACCACCCATTTCCTGTCCTACCCTAAAATAAAACAAAACAGAGTTTAAGAGAAAAAGAGGGGAAGAAGAAGGGGAAAAACTCATCATGGGAGTTTCAGTGTGACATAGTGGGTCATACAGTAAACCTCTTTATCCACACGTTTTTACATGCAGGCATCATTGGTCTGGTTCAAAGCCCCTGGTCTCTGTTGTACCATCTACACTGGGCCCTCACTGGGGTTCTTCCTGGACATCCTGTTGCTGCCCTATGCTGTGGAGATGCTGCAGCCCTGGGTCCACAGGACTGACCTCACCCCCAATGCCCCAGATGGGGTGGATGTTGGGATGGGCCAACGCGTAACCCTGGTTCTGGGCCTGGGTAGTTTCAGGGTTGGTCAGGTTTCCTCTGTCTTTACCACCAGGGTGAGTTCTCCGGCATTGTCATGGCTAATTCACCCCATGTCTGATAAAGCAAGGGATGGGGCCAGTTCTCTGGCTTTTACATCCTCAAGATCGGTTCTTCCACACCTACTCGTTCAGGGCCAGATCTCCTATGTCTCCCAGGCAAGCTACAGTGACCACTTTCCAGAGTGCTGCAACTGGTGAGGGACAGGGACAGCTCACCCTCTCTTATGACCTCAGAATCAGCCCTCCCACCTGCCCAAGGCATTGATGGATGTTCGGGGGGAATCTCTCCTCTGCCCATTGCTCCCCTGATCATACCATCACAAGACAGATGAGTAATGGAGACAGCTCTCCCATGCTCACAACACTGGGACAGGTTCACCCACACCTCTGCCAACAAGATCAGCTCTACAGTGCTGCCCAGTGCTCCAGCCAGTGGGAGGCAAGTGAAGTTCTCTCATTGGCCTCAGACATTGAAGGAGGAAGGACATCTCTCCTGGCCCACACCACCACCAAGTTAAATTCTTTTAAAGTGTTACAAAGAGGTGACCACTCAGACATAGTTTACAGCCTTGAAATCTTCATTCCAGCAGGCTAGGACTTTACTCAGGTATTTGGGTTCTAAGTATAACCCAAGCATTTAGAGCAATGGACTTCAAAGTCACAAATCACATCCCAGTATGTAGCTCCACAGCTGCAGGGGTTGGGGTACACAAGAATACAGTTTGACAGAAACTAAGATAAGCAGGTAGTTGACAAGGGTTCTACACAGGAAACTAAGATAAATTAGCTGGGGCATCTTGACCTTGAGTTGCTAGAATGGAGTTGGGTAATTTTCCATGGTTGTAGTAATAAAGGGAGCGGGCCTGCTTTTCATCCGGCCCAGCTCCCACACGGCTAGCTCATACCCNTTATTAACCAATGAAAGTAACACATAGACAGATGACCCTCCTACATCACATGGTATTCTCCAAAGAGATCGAATTCTGCTAATCCTGAAATGACCTCAGCAAGAATACAAGGCAGAGGAAACTCTGCACTGTCTTCCCTTGTCACAAAAGGGCAAAGCCGATGACACACTGCTTTCATGTTGAGTAAAATAAGCCCTTTTTCGGGATTGACTGATATTAGTCTTTCTCCTGATTTCTCAGACAGAGAAATAGTTCAGTTCCAGCTTGCTATCTGAAAATCTCAGCATGAATGATTCCTCTTGGTATGTTGGGCTTCTCAAAGGAGCCCTGTTAAAACAATAGTCTCCTTTACGTTTTCTGTAACAAGCGTAAGGCACTGATTCTCAATTATGGATGGATGCACTTAAATGAACACCTGCAAATGCCTAGAAACAGTTTAAATGTTGTCATTTGGCTGTAGGTGAAGGCAGAAGCTTCCACTAAGGTCTAGTGAGTAGGGACCATAGTATCTAGGAGCACATGCTTGCTGTCCATGTCTAAACAGAAAGGAATGATCTTATTCAAAAGATCAATTGTGCTCAAGGTGACACACCCTGATATAGGGAATAGCAATCACAACAAAGAAACCGGCAGTCACCTCACTAGGATTAACTATTAAAACAAGCATGATAAGATTATGCCCTCTCCTCTCTGCTCCAAAACCACTACAACAGAAATGAAAGTATTTAATCCCAGGACCTAATGTTGGGTGAATAGGAGGAGCTTGAAACTGAGTACAAGGTTGATTTCTAACATTGCCTTTTACTTAAAATAGTTTAAGATTTGGAAATAAGAACCCCATGTAATTGTCATCAAACCTCTCCTTACAATAATAACTTCTCATTACAATAATGCTATGCAATCATAGCAGAGGTTTGAAATTTACAAAAGTCAGTATCAATAACAATAACTCAGGTGTTGACAGCATTGGATTTCATCAGTATTGACTTGCACTATCTCCATCATGAATCTGTTTTTGATGTACAGTTTTATGACATTTTATCTTATCATAGATTCAATTAATAACCATAATCAAGGAACAGAATGGTTTCCAATCACAAAGAAACTCTCATATCTCCCTTACTAATTATGCCTCAGCCTTCATAAGTGACCGTTGATCTGTTTGTTCTGTTGTAATCCTGTCGTTTCAGTAATATGTAATTGCGTCACAGAGTAGAGAAACTTTGATGTTTTTTTTTATTCATTCAGCATGATGTACATAAGAATAATCCTAAACTTGGCATAGTGTTAAGTGCCTACAATCCAGAACTCAGAAAGTTGAGGCAGAAAGAAGGTGAGTTCCGGGTTGGGCTGGACATAAATGTTGATATTTGTTACTTCCTAACAATAAACAGTATTCCTTACATGACTGTCCTCCCCTCCAATCACTTTCTCGCTGGAAGATATCTGGGTAGTTTCCAGTTTGTGACTTTTATAAATAAACTTCCTATAAGCTTCGGTGCAGAGATTTTTATAGGAACATAATTTTAGTTTTTCCAGAACAAATATGTAGGACTGTATCTGTTGAGTCACTCTTGTGATAAGTGCATACCTACACGTGTAAGAAGCAGCCACATTCTTTTCCAGTGGGTCTGTGCCATTTCATGTGTGTAACAAAATAGTACATGAGAGTGATCTTTAAACAAGGAGGCACTGGTGAGCTAGAGAGAGAGGTCAGTGCTTAAGAATAAACCCTTCCTACCCTGAGCTGCTTTTTGTTCAGCTATTTTATCAAAACAACAAAATGAAAGTAAGACAAGGGCCCTCTGCTTTACTTTGAGAAAGTCTTTCCTCAAACCTGGAGCTCATCGGCTGGCTACACTGGCTAAGAACCGTTGTTTCTGTCACCCTCCAGCCTGGGGCTGGAGCTCCAGATGTGCACCCAAGCATCAGACTTTTGGGTGACTGCTGGGGAATCATATTCAAGTTCTCCTGCTTATCCATGCACAAATACTTCGTGCACTGAGCCTTCTGCCCAGGCCCCTGTTATTGGTTCCTTGAGTCATCTTGACTAGTGTGCTATTGGAAATGCCACTCAGAGGTAGCTTCCTGGCTAACAAACACTGAAGCTTTCACAACTTATTTCATTCAGCCTAGTCTGGGCAACTTACAAGGTATCAGCAGACACAATCCCACAAGTATCTCATGAGGACACACAATCAATGTGGAAGAAAATTCTGGAAAGTGGCATGGTGGCAGTGAGTCAAGACACTGAGAAAGGTTCCAGCCTTTGTTTTTTTTTTTTAGCTACTATACTTTATTAATAGGATTAAAGATAGCATAAACTCTCAATTTTGCTAATAGGCATCAATAACTCCAACAGTCAGACTTAGCATTTCCTGTCCAAGGCATTTTTCCTACAGAAACAATATAAATAGGTATTTACTTATAATTATTGGATTGCTGAATTATGACTAATAGAAACAACTTATGCATATATTTGAGACTATGAGTGTGTGGTACATGCATATGGATTGTGCACTCATGGAGGCCAGAAAACAGCAGGTGTCCAAATCTATTCACTTTGCCTTAACAGGAACCACACTGGCATCCAGCTAACACCATGGATCCCCTGGTCTCTGACTCCCACACAGCGTAAGGTGGTGCACATGCTCCTCCCCCTGACAAGTTAATATATATAATAGAGAAGTAAGTCCAATTTATAGAGTTTTGGCATGGGAATATATTCACGAAGTCATCTCTTCAACCAAGATACTGGATAGTATCTTGAACTAATGATAGTCAATCCAGGTCCTGAATTTATACTACTGGAAGAGAGAATATCATTGAATGAATTAAAGTTCAAACCCCTAACATTCATCAGGGGGATAGTAATATGTCTGAGAATAAGGTCAACATGGAAAAAAAGTAAACTTAATGTTCAGAAAGACAATGACAGAGTCTGGCAGATACATTTTTGTTCCTAAGATGTATGATGACATGTGTAGTCCTAGACATTCCTATTTTATTAAGCAATTAAAATATTTTTTTACATTAACTTTGCAAAAAATTTTGAATTTCATTCCCCCCCAAAATTGTCTATGTGGTCTATCTTTCAACTCTTAGAGTCATTATTTTCCATACAACACTCAGGTTGAATAAGGAAGCAAAGAAGTCATTTTCAACTTTTAAAGAAACAGAAACTTAAACTAAGAATTGAGAGAATGAGAAAGTGAGATGACACACTAGAAAAAGGCATTTCCCATGGGCATAGTATAGGAAATCAGAAGGTAGTACAGTGTGGGTCAAATCATTTTATTCCCAGGCTAATAGGCTTAGAAATCTCACTACAGACATTGAAAAGACCACTGAAGTTTTTGTTTTTTTAAATAAGTTTGTGTCTTGTTGTGTCATCCTTCTAGGTAAATAATTTATTTTCTTACCCTTCAGATACAACAATTTCCAACCTCTCAACTGTTGCCTTGCTCTTTTATTTTAAATTTCCTCAGAATTCCAGCCACTGTCCTAACTGAACACACTCTGTGAAAACCAAATGTGGGAGAGAATGTCCCAAATCAGATATCTCTAGGACTGTCCCCGGGAGTGTTTCAGAACCTCTGGGTGTCTGAGGAATTGAGAGTGTGTTGTGTGCCTTGTCTTGCCTCCATTGCCATCACTCTTGTTAGTGTTGATCATTCTTCAATAAGCAAGTGAAATGCAAAAGTCAAGTATGGCTAAATTTTAACCATTTTTAGCACAGAGAATAAGTATATACTGCAGTTTGAGTGCCTTTTATTAGAAATATTTATTGTTACCAGTGTATCTGATAGAAGGAGGTTTGTATTGGGGAACATGCACATACATACATGCAACAACAGATATGTTGGGGGTGAGACTTAAGTCTGCACATAGAAATAATTTCTGTTTTATGCACACCTTATAGGCATTGTCTGGTTGTAGATTCATAACTACATCATATCATGTGAGGTCAAATATGGATTTTTTCTCATTTCTGACACCATGCTGGAGCATAAAATGTTCCAAGTTTTGTGGGGGGGGTATTCTATTTTTAGATTAAGAATGATTAACCTGTAATCATTTCTCTGTTCTTGCAGCATTACTCTTTAGGTTTGAAATTTCAAAAAAAAATGAAGTCTAGAGAAAAACAAATCCTACTACTTATTTTTAATTGCCTGTGGATTGTGGATTTCAGAAACTCTCTCGAAATGAAAAGATTTCATCTCTTTTTAAAATAATGAGCTACAATGATCACATGCCACTGAAGCTTCCAGCTTGGTAACGTAGTGTTTTTTACCTTTGAAATGAACAACTTTTATGTCCCATTTTATCATTGTTAATTTTGTCATAAATAATTCCTGTCTAAGGTGAATTTCCTTTATCTGATAATTACAAATTTTATAATACATAGCTTTTCTTTACAGTTCTTGATTGGAACCCAAGGCCCTGTGCATGCCAGGCAAGGACTCTACCTCTCTACCACTAAATTAGATCTTAAAAATTCTAAAAGTTAAAATAACCCAATCAATGCAAACCCTCTACTCTTAAGCCATATGAATAAAGACAGTGGAGTCTTTTTTCCCACACACAAACATGCCTAGAATTTACCCAAAGAGCCAGTTTATCCATCCAATTTAAATGTCCCTCACAAGCTACTACACATGAACATGCAAAGACAGAAACACTCTTGCACATGAGTTCAATGTGACTTCTATATCTTGAAAAAATGAATTTTCTCATTCATCTAAAGAAACCTGGGAATAAAGGAGACTTTATTATTGTCTTGAAGGCTCAGAAAAAGAAAATAAAAATAAGGAGAAAGAAGAAATGAGAGAAGGGAAAAGACGGAGGCTGTGAGAAGCGCGAGAGAAGGCAGATCAATACACCAGTTGTGGAGTGGACTCTGCCTCAACAAATCACGTTTTAATCATACTTACTTACAAATGATCTTATCTGACCACAGAGGATGTGAGGAAATGCTTTATAAATACTTTCAAAGGTAACTTTCATTGTGGAGGAAAAAATCACATCACACAAATCCCATTCAACCTGAGATTCTGAAACAGGGACTTCTTATAATATGGGGGAATAAGACTGGAGATGGAGGATAATAGGCACAGAGAGCTTTAATCATTCTCTGAATGGTTAAGCACAAGCATGGGTGTCCATAGGATTAAGCCTCCAACACTGCTCTCCCTGTGTGAGATAAGGCAGTAGTTGTGACCATAATAGGAAAGGATAGTGTTTCCTCATTGGATTCCTGCCTTGGCAGTAGTAGGGCTCACCAGTCCAATCACAGGCTGAGAGGGGACTAGCTAAAGTTGTCCATCCTGAATGTCAGCCTCAAAACAATGAGGTTGTTTTAACCCTAGGCACTAGCAGATAATTGCAATGTTTTTCAAACAAATTTCATTGGAATGCCAGAGCAGGGCTTCAGAAAAACTGCCCAGGGAGAATGGGTGTGCCCTTTGTCCAGTGGCTTCTTCACAGACATAGGGTGTGCCCTGGTGAAAGGAAGCCACGTGGAAAGCAGACAGACCAGTTATAATGATAATTGCACTTACATGGACAGGTCAGGCTTCAGAGCACTGAAAACACAGCCCTGAACAGGGAGCTGGGTAGACCGCGAGTCCACAGAGAGACTGAATCTCCTTATCCTGGGTCGAACTTTCTTTAGGGTTCTGTGGTTAAGAAGAATGGTTATATTTTTCTCTGTGTAACATGAGGCATCCTATCGAAATAACTTTCACTGAGTCTTAAGTTGGGAGCGTAGTCCCCAGCCCCTAGCGTCCATCCCAGCCTCCCTGACCTGGTAGTTGCTTTGGTCTGGACTCCAAATCCCAGAATGCCAGGTCCTGGTTAGGACCACTCCCACAGGGTATTTATGTATTTATGTGAGCTCTCAAAGGAGAAACACGTGGTCTCTTTTCTCCCGCCCCCCGCCCTCCGTGGTCATATTTTTAATTCGGCTTGTTGTGATTTGATTTGATTGGGACTTTTGCGTCAGCAGAGAGCTCGCGTTAGGAAAAATTCCTACCACTGAGATCCAGGGAAATTGTGCACCCATTATAAAACTACCATTACGGTGTCCCAGCCTTGTTTGTGCCCCCATTATCTCTTGTGGGCTTAAGTGATGGCATTATGGATGTCTTATACTCTATAAGTGGGAGATAACCGAGCTTCAGAGACCGTATAAGGCAGCTTTTCAAAGGGAAGTAGCGTATGAAAAGCTCAGGACAATTTTACTAGTACCAAGACCGGAGATTTTACAAGCTCAAAGACTGGCCTCTTGTGACTTTCAATTTCAGTCTTATACCAAAAGGCAGCATTTGTTGGTATCTGAATATGCTATAGGATACTATGACTTCCATGTTCACCCCAAAGAATGATGATCTCATCTGCAGAGCACCACTGTAAGACTGTCATGAGTTTTATCTCTTTGTTGCCTTAAGACATTGCAGCGCTACAGATAGTTATATTGGTGTGACTTATGTTTAAAATATTAAAATAAAATAAAATAGATATATAAATAGGACTACCAGGGGAAACGACAAAGTCAGGAAATGAAACTGAGGGGATAATGAAACCATTATAACCCCAATGCATTTTATATATAACACACACACACACACACACACACACACACACACACACTTTGAAAATGCCACAAAGAGGGGATGAGGGTGATGGATGGCTCAGATGGTAAAGGACTTGCCATACAAGTATGTGGACCTGAGCTTAAGCCACAGAATCTACAAAAGAAAGTCGGGTGTGGCGGTACCCACATGTAATTACAGTGCTGAGCTGGGACCCATTGCTTGCTTCCCAGCTATTCTAAAGTAGTGAGTGAGCTCCAAGTCAGTATGAGCATTGACTCAGAAAACAAGGTGAACTGGCCTGGGGAATAACATCTGATTTTGTCCTTTGATCTGTCTGGCGGACACACACACACAGTGTTATATTGTAATCCATGTTTTTTACAACTAATATGTGCCAAAGGAGAAAGGGAGAACAATGAGAGGGAGGCTGAAAAAGATTCAGAGCGAAGATGTTGAGGCTCAACACACCAATTCTTTGTGACTATGAAAAGGAAATATCTGTCTGTCTTGTGATTTATACTTGATACTTTCCCCATCAATTTATTTACTAAACTCATATTTGGCTACCTGTCCTCCCATTGCCTGTAAGAAATCAAATTACTATAAAGACCCAGTATCTGACAAGAGCAATTATCTTTGAGTATATGCTGTCACAAGATACTATGATAACTCAGAGGTAAATGTAACCCACAGCTTGGAGGAAGAGGATGGCTCATACAGCCACTGTAGAAAGCAGCATTGGATGTTCCTCAAAGAGGAAAGTAATCGAGCTACCCTATGACCTAGCAACTGTTTTTGCATCCAAAGGAAGGGGAATCAGTAGGTCAAAGAGACAGTCACACTCGTGTTCGTTAGAACCCTTCTTGAAGGGAGGAAGGAGCAAAGGGGTCAAGACCACGATGGGGAAAACCACAGGAACTGACCTGCGTTAGTGAGAGCTCACTGACTCTGAGCTAATAGCAGGGGAACCTGCATAGGCCCAAACTAGGCCCTCTGAATGTGGGGGACAGTTGTGTAGCTGGGGAAGTTTGTGGGGCCACTGACAGTGAGACCAGGATTTATCCCTACTGCTTGTATTGGCTTTTTGGAGCCCATTCTTTTGGGAGGAAAACCTCACTCAGCCTTGGTCCTGCCTCAAAGTGATGTGTTAGACTTTGTTAACTCCCCATGGGAAGCCTTATCCTCTTTTAGTAGTGGATGGGGTGTGGGGTGGGTGGAAGGTACGTAGAGCAGGAGGAAGGAAAGGAGTGGGAACTGGGATAGGTATGTAAAATGAGGAAAAATTGTTTTAAAAAATAAATAATTAATTTTAAAAAATCTATTCACAATACCACAGAAGTGGAAACACACAAGATACACATTGAGATTAGTAGATAAGGAAAATGAGACTCATATTGTGTGTGCATCACACACACATACAGAGAGAGAGAGAGAGAGAGAGAGAGAGAGAGAGAGAGA
>LOEQ01000054.1:628130-669322 GCA_001685075.1 Bramus lutescens | reverse complement strand
AATGAGAGGAGGGGAGGAGGTAGAAATTTTTAATATTTAAATAAATTATTAAAAAACAGGCTAAAACTTGCAGACAAATCTGCTACAGACGGATCTGGCATAATAGCACCAAGGTGACCTTGCTAAGGTAAGGTGAAAGAGCCCTTGCAATGAATTACAAAAAGACATCACACACACACACACAATATATATATATGTTCAGTGGCAAAGATATATATATTGGAGGTATTCCAGAGAACAGGTAAACACAACCTACGATGATGTCACTGGAAAAACAAAGACCAGATCTTAGCCCCTCCTCCCACTGGGTGTGGCCTCTAACCACCCAGACTGCGATTGGCTCGGGCTCTGTACTCCGGGATATTTAATGATAAAGGAGGATGCAGCTACAGCCAGCAGGAGAGAGGTGACTAGGGAAATGTGATCTAGCTGTCCTCCTGCAGAAAAGACTAACTACAGACCGAAACAGGACCAGGCAGGGCAGGTGCTGGCTGTCAGACTCTGAAGAGACAATTTAGCCAGAAGGCTTTCTGTGTAGGCATCAGTACCGCAGAGGAATGAAAGAGGAGGCAAGGAGTCGTTTTATGGTCCAATTCTAGAACTAGGAAACTCAGGATTCAGGGACGATGAAGTTGGAGGAGAAACTTGAGCACACCGAGAGCCCTGTTAGACGGAGTCAGCCATGCCTACATGACACGCATCAGGCAAATGGGAAACCGAGAGCAAATGGGAAAGCGGAGGTCTATGAAAAGCAGGGAGCAAATGGCAAAGGCGGCGGGCTCAAGAAGTGTCTCAACCTGTACACCTGGCAGGAGATCCAGAGACACAATAAGGAGACCGACCAGTGGCTGGTGATTGATCGCAAGGTTTACAATGTGACTGACTGGGCAGGCAAGCATCCAGGTGGGCGTCGGGTCCTCAACCACTATGCTGGGGAAGACGCTACGGTAAGGACGTCGTCATGACCACCTCCCTCCCTCCCTCTCTCTCTCTCCTTTCTTCCCTCTTTCTCTCCCTCTCCCTGACGCTGAATAGCTGAGATCTTGGCTCTCGTCCCCAAAACACTGAAGTACGTGCCTGGGCTCCACAGTCACTATCTCCTCCCAAACCACTTTTTCAGGATTCCTACCTAGCTAACAAGAATCTAGAAGCAAAATGGGACTTCAGAGGCTAACTGTTGCTCAACATAGAATACATTCAAATGTTGATGGTGGAGATTGTTGTGTTTTTGCATACTAAATTCTGTCCTCTCTCTGTGTGTGTGTGTGTGTGTGTGTGTGTGTGTGTGAATGTGTGTGTGTGTTCTTTTGCTTCTTCTTTTTATTGAAGTAGAATAACTACCTTATAAATAGCAAGTTATAAATAGGTGAGTTAAAACTGGGGTGGGAGAGAATGTTGTTTTAAACTGGAGCTGACAGAAAGCAATTCATTTCATGGGCATCAAACATTGTTAATGAAAGCGAAAACCAACAACTGCCTGGAGTTGGAGAGTTTGCAGTTCTCTCTTGCATAGCGTACCTCAAGCAGTTGGACAAGAGTGATGCAATTCCCACTTACAGATGCATTCAAATGAACCACTTTAGGGACTCTTGCAAGGGGCGTGCATGTTATTCCGTGTCACAGATGGTGTGCCTGATATGCAGAGGTAAAGCTGTTTACACAGCAGGTATTGATAGCGACAGTGCTAAGCTTTAAGTTGTTTTGTTTTGCCTGAAAAGTCCTGTACACCTCATTCCTTTAAAAAAACGAAAATAAAAATTAGAGCCAGCAAATAGCTCAACAGGTAAAGACACTTGCCATCAAGCCTGACGCTGAGTTCAGCCTCAAGGAACTACCTGGTCTACCTGGTAGAAGGTGAAAACCAACTCCTGCAAGTTGCTTCCTGACCTCCACATGCATGAGTTTACACACACACACACACACACACACACACACTCACATACACAAACATAATACATAAGTAATACTAATAAGAAAATATTTTAAGTTTCATTCAATGTTTGATAAAGAAGGCTGCCAGATTCTCTCACTTCACTCAATGATCTTTTTAATCTGGGTATGGTAGTACACACAATCAAGAGGCAGAAGCAGGCACATTTCTCTGTGAGTTCAAGGTCAATAAGGCCTAAACAAAGAGGTCCAGGCCAGCCAAAGCTACATAAGATCCTATTTTTTAAAATCCCTTTTTATATATTCTGTGCATGATATGCACTTCTCCTCACTCTGGAAGTGTTATTTTCTATCACAGAACAGATACACACAGAGTTTGAGGCCCTAATAAGCTGAAGGTCAGCCAGTCAGTATAAGGCAGAACAGGAATTTAAGCTGAGACTTTGATATTTTTTGCATTCACTCATTTCATGCACAAGCAAAGAAGTTCTCTGACTGGTTTCTAGACATAGGACCTGTATGCAGATGGGATGTTCTAGAAATAGAACTTAGTAGATAGCCGATGGATTTGTAAAGTCTGATTGTGATGCCATCCACATCTTTCCCCTAAGTCTCGGGTTTTCTGAGTTTCCATTCCTCTTTACTGTCTAGTGCCTTGTCTTCTATCATCTTACGGCTTCATGTCCAGCCAGATGAATGGATGTCCAATTAAGCCCTGTCACATCTACGCTCATTCAGTTCTGATATGGTTTTTAACCAAGTTCCATCTTTCCTTGGCAGCAAAGGAGAGGGGCATGCTAGGTATCAGAAAAGCACACTCAGGCAGAGTTCTAGAGATGGAAGAGAGGAGGAGAAGCAGAGCAAGGTGGTATGAATGAGAATCAGAGGACAATTAACGATTTCAAATGACAAGAAAATAAGAGTAAATAAAATAGCCCCGGTTCATTAGCTAGTCCATCCCCTCATTCCTACAGCTCAGAGAAAGTAGACACCCTGGCTTGTTTGAAACAAGACTTTGTGTGTCTCAAGCTGGCCTTGAACTCTTGACCTCTACCTCCCAAATGCTGAAATTACAGGCATGCATCATCATGCTTGACCTGGATCAGGGTTTTCTAGGTTAACTCACAGAACTGACTCAAAGATGTGTTGGCAAAGACTTGGGGTTTCAACTATGTTGAAAATTGCTAACAATCTCACTGAGTTTTAAGTAGTCCAGGTGATAGATCCAGAGTTTGCTAATGACTTTTAATTCTCCAGAAGCCATAAAAACGATTGCTTTTGCTTCCAGCCCTAGCCAGTAAGAAGGAAAGACTATAAAATAGAAACCACGAGCCATGCCCTGACCACCTTAGTATTGGGACATATCAAGAGAGAAAATGATATGCTTGATCAACCACATACATTAGGAAAATAGATCCAAAAGCATTAAAATAAAAGGTTCTCCAAAGGAATGTGGCTCAAGAACGGTAGGAGAGACAAGAGGGCAACTCGAGTCATCTCTGGCTACTCGGAAGATAAATGCATACTCTGGGTCAGGTTGTATGAACTTATGGAGACTACTGAAATGCCAGAGTTTCATTTCCATGACCTACAAAACAGGAATAGCATTGCCCACCTGTTTGGTCTCTGGTATATGGAATGAGTAAATTCAGACTATCTTGTGTAATTGAAGACATTAATGTTCAACAAATTTTAGCATCCGTATCCTCACAAGTGTGATTGTTGTTTTCAGTTAGTTTATTATCAGCATAGAAATTCTGATTATAGCTTGTGACTTTTAATTGGAAACATAACACAGAGCACAAGGGCCCAAGGCCAAATGCTCACTTTACAGCTTAGAAGGTATTGGTACAATATTTCCTCACTGGCAGCTGGGGACCACAGCATAATCTCTGCATTATAGGTACTAGACCCCAGGCCGCACTTGCACAGACAGAGCAACCTTCATTTATTTACATAGAAACTCGTTTCTAGGCCTCCTAAAAGGTGGATAAAAAGAACCTAAGTAGTGGACACAGTACCATGGGGCCATTAAACCACTCACTTGTTCATTTTTCTAAAGCTTTGGTAGGAATATGGCCTAATCTTTAAAACTCTAGGTTTCAGAATGGAATAGGCTCAGTAGGCATTGGGAATCTACACTAGTTAGGGAGGTCCTGGGGAGACTGTTTGAGTTCTTTAAGTCTCAGTTTCTTACACTTGGTTTTATTATAAAAATTAGTGGAGTCAAATAAAATGCCCCTTATGGTGCTTACCAGAGATTAAACATTCAACAGGTGATGGTTTTTGCAGTTAATCATCACTTCATTCTTCCGAGATGGATTTCAATGCTCTCCACGATAGTTAAATAAACCTATAAAACTAAATCGGCACATAGCCTCTGCCACTGCATGTGTGAGCTATCTGCTTGTTTACAGGCTGTATAATTTTAAGCTTATGTTAAAAGCTTAATTTCAACAAGAAAAACTGATTATACAAATTCTCATTTAATTTCACCATGAGAGATTTTTTTGCAGTCTCTAGAACAAAGATTGCTAAGTGTTTTGATGACAAGATGTATGTATGAATAAATATTTGTCCGCATATTTTATGCTAGACGCTGATAAGTTCCAAGGGAATGAAGTGAAATCGCGATGGTAGATATACAGAGGTTGCAACATTTGTAATAACAAAAGCAAGTGCAGGTCGACCTGCTCATCCCTCAACATCACACCTTAGAAGAGGCAACGTCAGGGCAGGAGAGATGGCTCTTGCCATCCAAACACGAGGGCTTCAGTTTGGATCGCCAGCACTCACTTAAAATGCTGGGCACTGAAACAGGCATCTGTAGTCCCGGAACTGGAGAGAGAGAAACGGGCAGATTTCTGAACTTAGCCTCTGAGTAAATGAGCTCCAGGCCAGGGAGAGGCACTATCCAGGGAGAGGCGCTATCCAGGGAGAGGCACCATCCAGGAAGAGGCGCCATCCAGGGAGAGGCGCCATCCAGGGAGAGGCGCCATCTCCAAGGATAAGGTGGAGAGTAACTGAAGAAGTAATCTGACTTCAGTCTCCAGCCTCCATACACACTCAGAAGGACACTTACACACACTACATACAGCCAAGCCATTTCTCGTAAAAGGAAGAGATGACAGAAATTTTCAGGAAATATGGCAGAGCCCTCTTCCACTGTTTGAAGGGCTCTCATGGAGAAGGAAAGGCGTTATGTACAACTGCAAAATGAAGAACCCATGTGGTTTTGGGATGAGCTGAGCTGACAGAGGCAAAGCTCTGGCGAAGGGAAGAAAGGGTGTGAGCAGACAGGTTGTATACATGTGACTAGTCATGAGTAAGTTACCCAAGTAGCATAGGCATCTACTTCCTCTGTTTACCATAAAGCC
Organism: Bramus lutescens; assembly: GCA_001685075.1. NCBI lineage: Eukaryota > Metazoa > Chordata > Mammalia > Rodentia > Cricetidae > Bramus > Bramus lutescens. The sequence continues at coordinate 664,055 of LOEQ01000054.1, read as the reverse complement.
GGCCAAAAGTGCATGGGTGATAGATGTCTGAGAAAGACAGACGGAAGAGAGTCCAGGTTCTAGGAGAAGAAAATGGACCATGAGGGCTAAGAGGAAGGGTACATGAGGTTTCATGCTTCCTGAGCATCTCTAGGCAGTTAGTGGTCCCAGGGGTAGACAGGGATATTTTCTTAGGTTGTGCAGTTATGGATAAGGAATTTAAGGAATCCACGCTGCTGTAAATAATCCCTCACTCTGGATCCTGTAAGCAACCCTAATGAAATTCATTGGGTCACCAAATGAAAGAGAAAAAAGAGAGAGGGAGAGAGAAGGGAAGAGGGGGGCATCAGGACTGGGTGGGGAACAAGGGATGAATGTAGTAAAATTGTATGTTCGTAATAACATATATGGAAAATGCATGTACGTGAAAATGACTAATTAAATCAATTAGTATACATAATTAACATCTGCTAGTAAAAACATAATTACAAAAACATGAAGAAAGAGAATGCACCATGAAAAGGTAAATGTTGTCACTCTGAAAGGTCAGCCTGGCAATCAAGTAAAGAATTTAGAAAATATAGTTAAAAGGAAGGAGACCAAGATGGAGTCCAGGGAATAAGCTGAAAGTCCAAACAGAACATGGACAACAAGACTGGAAAGAGAAGATGAGTAGGAGGAACATTGAGGAGAGATAATTTAATAACTGAAGGGTAACCAAATAAGCAAGGAGGATGCAAGTCTAAATTAATGTGGGTACCTCACTAAGGCACCTAGCTACCCATTATGGAATGAGAACATCAGAAGAATTCGTAGGTCTAAAAGGTAAGATGAAGAACGAAAGGATGGAAGGAGAGCAAGGAAGGGAGGAGAAGAGGGAGGGAGACAGAAAAGACTGGAGTTCAGAAGAAAGCAGAGTATAAAGGAAGACCTTCTGGTGGAGGCACAGCCACCTCAGCCTCCCAGGCAAAGATGCGTTCTCCCCCACACTCAGTCTGTTGGCGTCACATCCTCCTCTTGCAGACCAGGAACTCTTGTGTTGCACAGCCTTGAAGGACACGGGTTCTGAAAAGGAAACAGAAGCAGGGAAGGAATTGCCCAAGGGAATGTAAGCTTGAGATTTGTTTTCTTTTTTAAGGCTCTCGAGTATCCCAGGCTGTCTGAAATTCACTAGGTAGCCAACAATAAGCTCTTGCCTCCAATTCCCGAGTGCCTTGTTTTGCGACACTGAAATTCTCTCTGCTGATGTTTTATGAGTTTATGTTTGTCTCTTAATCCAAAACTTTTGGGAGATTTCAGACCTTATCAAACAGGTCTTGGCCATTTGTTCCAAGTTTGAGATCTAACACTAACTATATAAATAATAATAAAAGTAATTTGTCAATATCTGATTGCAAAGAATAAGCTCAGTGACACTAGGTTAGGTCCTGTGTAGATTGCATAACACCTGAGTAAACAATGAAATAATGAGCACACGGGGAGGAGTAGGTTATTTGTGTGTATTTACGTAAAGATTGAGGCTTGAGTAGGAAGGGCCAGCTCAGCAAAGGCACTTGCCACCAAGTCTGATCCTGCAGGGAGAAAGCATTGACTTGCAAAAGTTGTGCCATATCTTTCACATATGTGCCATAATGCACGTGTGAGTGCGCACGTGCGTACACACACACAACAACAACACAATACTAATAACAAAATGAATAGTTAAAATTAAGTGCCAAACATGAAGATGCCCCCTCCTCTGCTGCCCTTCATGTTAGGGGTTTTAGGAGGCAGGCTGTCTCTGGGTGGTTGCAGTTCCTTGGACAACAGGTTTAGTAAATGGAGTCCTTGTATATTTCAAGCCACCTTCCCATTTCACCTTGTGGCTTTGTGCAGGTCACAATCTATACATCAGTATTTAAACTAAAAAGAAAAAATCAGAATTTTGTCTGAGGCTTTCTGATTTTACTGTTCTATTTCCGTGGGGAATTTTGTTGCTTTTCTAATAAAGCAGTAAACAATCAGCCCTCAGGAAAGAATAGCCATAGATCAGCATCTTTCAGAGTACTTGGAAACATAAAGTCATGTTCAATATTCACATCTTGTTGATATGATTTTTGGAAATAATCAGTTCCAAGATGAGCTGCAATATTATGCAATTTATGGTGAACTTGAAGAGCAGAGTGATGATTGAAAACGGAGTAAAAAGTAGTATAAGAAAAATGGGAGCAGCCTATTATTCATACCTCAATCATCCCGACTCCTCAGGCAGAACCGTTCTGCCTACCTGCTTCTTTCTCATCTTTCCCTTACTCATCAGGGTGTGTTCACGGCGTGTTTTATTCTAGGTGCAGTGGTAGATGTTAGGTCTGCATCCATCAATGCCTAGTACGCAATCTCAGTTTCAAAAACTCACTAAGGAAACGGCAAGTGTACAGTGTGTGTACAGTTTCTTTACATCGTAAGGAAAAGCTGTGCAGGCAGTGAGACGGCTTCATAGGTAAAGCAGCTGCCGCCAACTCTGGTTGCGTGAGTTTGATCCCTGTGCTGAACCACATGGTACAAGGAGAGAACTGATTCCCTCAAGATGTCCTCTAACATCCATGTGTGTGCCCACATACAATGAATAAATAGATAAATATGTATTTTATTTACAAATGAGCCAACCGTGATGAGCTTGCAGGGGTACTTGTGAGCAACTTGCCTGCATATGCAAGGGGTGGCCATATCTAATATTGGTATAAAATTGTAAGAAACACCTTAGTGTGGAGAAAAATGGAAGAAGGAAGTGAAGGGGAGAGTATAAAACTCAACATTCGGAGCTCTAAAAGGGAATAGAATCTTGTTTGACACAAAGCTCCGGTAGAGAATATGATCTATGAAGTGTCAGCCTGAGGAGCCCGGATCGAATCAGAGGCAAAGTACTTCATGAGACTAATGCCTGGGAGACTCTGTCGCCATTTGTCCAGAAGATGCAGACTGGTTTTAGTGCCATCACAAGGTCATCTAGCAGCACGTCTCTCAGGAAAAAGATTATAGATGTTGGCGTCTGGAATAGATCTTTAGAGTGTTATTGCTCTTTTTAGCCCCAAATTCGAACACTAGCTCTGCTGCTCAATGTGGTATGTGGAGGAAAGAGTTCCATCCCGTATTCCTAAAAAAGTCTGATGTCTCCCTGTACAAGAAGCAATAAACCTCACAGGAGTAAGTCTGTAACTACGGACTGGCATGCTCCTTGTACACAGGATGCATTCTGTAAGTCCTGGCCCTTCCCCTTCTTTTTTCATCGCTCCACGTCCTTCAGCAAGAACATACTTGCCCAAGAATGTGGGGGACAAAACCTGTTTTGGTGGGCTTCCGTGTAACGATTTCACAACTTAGTTTATGGATTCTGTTAGAAAAACTCTGAGTGTTTTAAGATTAAACAAACTCCTTTGTTGTACTTCCTCAGTAACCCAACAGGAAGGACTCTGAAAACAAGCATGTCCACTGTTCTACAAAACTCTGTGGCTCCTCAGTACCTGTCCCCAGAGCACAGACTTCTGATTACTCCTTGGGTTCAAAAGGAACACAGTACTCAGAAAAATTGATTACCAACACAGTTCAAAACTGTGCTGGGTTACATCCTTATAGTATGTGCTACATATTCTGAAATTATATTATTTTGTTCTGTACTCTGAAAACTGACCCACTAATATGTTTTCCCATTCTAACCTACTCAGAAACAGAAGATGATGATTTAATCAGTATAAATAACCATAAGATACAAAATTCACTCCCTTAACCACTGACTAATTCCTTGACTAGTTAATAAACCTAAGCTTTAGTATTTTCACAGAAGGTGAAAATTTTAAAACATCAGCCGGGCGGTGGTGGCACACACCTTTAATCCTAACACTCGGAGGCAGAGACATGTGGATCTCATTGAGTTTGAGGCCAGCCTGGTCTGTAAGACCTAGTTCCAGGAAAAACAAGTTAAAGCATCATTGAAACAGTGTAACCCATTGTTGTCCAAAGGTTCTGTGAGAAGTGGGTACAGTAGAATAAAGTCCGAAAGGATTCTAGCATCCTATCTATGGACCTTTTGGTGAAGTCAATCTACAAAGTTGATATTGTAACACTTCTGATACCATATTCATCATATACACACGTTCTCAGAAGTGGGCTCATGCAGAGTTCTATGACATTGGAGATGTAGGACTCAATATATTCACTCATATAATCAGAGTTGACTCCACAGTGATTGTTATGTCATAAAAGCCTGAAGTGCTACGTTATAGAGAAGGTAGGTAGTGAGTTCCTACCACTGGTGGAACATATAATAAAGATGGTTAACAAGTTCTGTAAAGGGAGACCTTCCTGGAAAAACTGGTCTTTGGTTAAGAGTAAATATTGCTTTTGTAGAACTCAGTTCCTAGCATCCATGTCCAGTGGCTTCCAATAGCCTCTAACTCCAGCCCCTGCAGAGCTGATACCCACTTGGGGCCTTTGCAGTCACTCACAGCCATATGCACATACCCAGACATATGCATATGCATAACAGATAATGAGATAAATCTTTTAAAATTACAGTTTAAGTCGAGTGGGTGGTGGCACATCTTTTAAAGCAGACACTCAGAAGGCAGAGGCAGGTGAATTTGCATGAGTTTAATGCCAGTTTGGTCTACAGACTGTGTTCCAGGACAGTAAGGGCTACCCATAAAAGATGCTGTAGAATTAATATACGCCAATCAACATCCTAATTCATTCATTCAAGCTTCATAATAACTTAGGAATTGAGTGTCAACTGTTACTACCATTTAGGGAAGAAGCTATAAAATATACGTAAGACAAAAATGCATGAGGCCCAAGTTTCACATCCTGTAAACGGCAAAACCAGAAATGAGGTGTAGGAAGGTTGGCTCCAGGGTCTGCTTTTTGCCACCCATGCTGTGCAATAGTCACTGTTCCAGACTGTGTGTATCCCATTCTTATATTAAAGGTACAACTTTGGTTATATTTCTTCAGTTGTAGTCATTGCAACCTCAATATCATAACACTGTTTCTATGGAGTGATGAAAGTCCTTCAATGCAGAATACAACTGGGAAGATATTACTTTAGACAGCCCAGGGCTCAAGGACTATGCTCCCCGAATCATTTGTGTCTTCGTTCTAATGTGTTGCTATCAAATATAATCTGCCGTTGTCCGGAATAATTAATTGAATCAGCCTCATTGTTCTGAACCCTAGTCAAGAGCCAAGAGGGAGCCCTCAAAAGAAAATGTAATTTGCGTAGAGAGCTTGTTTACTGCATGCCTTAGACAGTTTAAGAAACTTCCACATAAATCGTGATACTGGACTTTGAAGACTCACCCTGGCTAATTAAGCAACTCTTCCTTCTAGTGCTTAAGAAAAAAAGCAGTGATGCAATCAATGTTCTAGGAATTGCCTGTCCCTAGACAAACAGAGCCTGCCCTAGGTGGGTCCCCAGCCTTATCCTCTTCTAGAAGGGTCTCAAGGATAAAGTTGATGCATCACCTTGAAGCATCCACGTGGGATTAGAAGCAAATACTCTGTGCTCTGGTCTGTGCTGTGGCCAGTTTGGGCCCAGGATGGGCAAGCAAGGAGCAGATCTGAGGATAAACACTTCTTTTGCAAGCTTGTAACACACATCTCTGCTTTACAGGATGCATTCCGGGCCATGCACCTTCATCTCAGCACTGTGCGGCTGTACCTCCAGCCACTGCTCATTGGAGAACTTTCTCCAGAAGAACCCAGCCAGGAGAAAACCAAAAATGTAAGTACAGCTTCAGGATCCAAGGGCTAATAACTATTGAGGATACGGTGTACGTCAAAGCCAAGCTACTATTTTCTGTGAGAGTATTGAATCCGTAGTTAAGTATAATAGTTCCCTATTATTTTCAGGGTGTACAGCCTAAGACTTTCCCTGAAATAATGGATGATATGAGCAGCATCTTCAAGCAGTATGAAGCTAGGAGAGTAGCTATGACTACCAGAATGTCTGTTAAGTAAGTGGACAGAAGCTAGTGGGTTCATGATGCTGTGGACGAAGGGGTAATTGAGGTTAAAGACAGAGTGGAGCAGTTGGCAGGATATTCCATCACTATGCTCAAAACAATGCGTAACTTGCAAACTCTGGAATTTTCTTTTTAATATATTTTGACCAAGGATAACTAAAAGTAAGTGAAACCACAGCAAAGAAAGAGGGCGCTTTTCCCCTGGTATTGAAGTTAGATTCATTTCTCATATGGTATTACCTACTTAAAGTTTCCCCACCTCTCCACTCCTCCTGGCTGTGCTTGTCCTTACCTTTCCATCAGAATGCACTGCTTTTCTGTCTCTCATTAGAAAAGAACAGGTTTCTAAAAGATAATAATAAAATATAAAAACTAAAATATGAGAGAAAGTAAAAACTGTCACAAGGACCATTAGTTTGCACAAGACAAACTAACAGAAGGAAAGGAACCCAAGAGAAGGCACATAAATCAGAGACCCACTCATTTACACACTTGAAAGCCCCAGAAAAACATGAAACTGGAAGACATAATGTATATGCAGAGTATCTGGGGCAGATCTGTGCAGGATTTGTGAATGCTGCTTTAGTCTCTGTGAGTTCATCAGTGATTTAGAGGGCCTTGTTTGCTTGTTGTCCTCCATCTCCTCTGGTTCTTACACACTTTTTGTCTCCTCTTCTGTGGGGTTCCCTAAGCTCTGAGGAAAGAAATATGATAGAAAAATCCCATTTAGGGCTGAGTGTTCCAAGGTCTCTCTCACTTTCTGTGTAATGTCTAGCTGTAAGTGTCTGCATTTGTTCCCATATGAAGGCAGAAGCTTTTCTAGTGATGCCTGAATCAAAGTATAGCAGAATATCAACAGGAATCATTTTAACACTATGTTTCATGGTTTTGCTATTATATCAGTGTTATTTGGTTTCACCCTAGTTCTCTGGGCTGTCTAGTCTCTGGTTCTTGGTCAACCAAGCCTTGTTGAGTTGAGTTACATCTCATGGATTTAGCCTTAATTCAAGTCAGACATTGATTAGCTACCTTCCACAAACTTTTGACATCCTTTCTTAGCATATCTTGCAGGCAGAAAACACTGAAGATCAAAGGGTTTGTGGTTGGCTGGGTGTTTACGTTTCACTTTTGGTAGCATGCAGAGTACCTTCCTGTACTAAAGATACTGGAGTGTAGAAGTGAAGGCGCTGCTCGGCTCTTCTGTGTTCAATGAGCTGTATAAGTGAGGCCTTGTTATCAGTTTGAAGGGAGTAATCTATTGTCTCGTCAAGAGCCTGAGTTATCTGGGGATTCCCATAGGATCTTGTTGGTCAAAAACTCAATTACACGTAACCCAATCCTGACACTGGAAACTTCGTTTGGTTACAGGAGGTGGTCATTTGGGGTTCCTTCTCCCCCATTATTTGACAATTTCATTTAGATAATCTTCACATGTGGTAATCATTTAGGAAATTTCTATTGTACTAGTTTTCTATACTGCCCCTCAAATGTCCCTCAGTTCTAGCTGTCTTTCCCCATATTCCCTCCCTCAACCCCATTTCCCCTCATCTCTTGATCCTTCCACTCCAGACCCTCACCCATTCATCCATAATTATCTATTGCAATTCCCTTTTCTAACAAGAGCTATTTGTTCCCTCTAATGCCTTGCTCTATATTGTAGCTTGGTTATCATAAACTGATATCCATATCAAAGTGAGTATATACCATTTTTACCTTCCTTGTTCTAGATTAACTCCCTCAAGATCATTTTTTCTAGTTCTATCCATTTGCTTGCAAAATTCATAATGTTATTTTTTAAGTAGCTGAGTAATACTCCATTGTGTAAATGCACCCCATTTTCTTTATCCATTCTTCTTTTGAGAGACATCTAGGATGTTTCCCGTTTCTGGATATTATGAATAGAGTAGCAAGTGCATGGTTGACCAAGTGTCTCTGTGGTCAAATGAAGCATCCTTTGCATATATGCCTGCAAGAGTGGTATAGCTGGATCTTGAAACAGATGACCCCCATCTTCCTGAAGGACCACCACCCTGACTTCCATAGCTGATGTCCAAGTTTGCACTCCCACCAGCAATGGAGGAGTGTTCCCCTTACTCCACATCCCTCCAGCATGAGCTGCCACTTGTGTCGTTGATCTCTAAATAAGTCGACTCTGCCTATTTCAAATATCATATTTTTCCTTGGAAGATTTTCTCTTTGTTTTTATAATTTCAAATATGTATATAATGAAATATGATCATATTTATTATCATAGCAAAGCAATGGAATATATAGTACTTAAACCTATGCAAGGTCTGTGTCTCTAAGCATTAATTCTATGCTAGGCAACTTAGACCTGGTTTTATTTCTGTGGCTGCTTTTAATTCTGTTTTTGAAGCCTAACTAGCCTAAGCTGCATGGTAACAGAGACTATCATCTCATTTATTCTTGTGTCCTCCAAACCGCCTACACAGGATCAGACATGCGGCAAGACCTCTGTAATTAGCTGTTGAATGAAAGATGTAAATAAATCTTAACCATGGCCTTTTTTATGCTTAGAGGAATTATCATTCAGAAAGAAAAAAAACTGCTTTCTGAACACAGCTACTTTATCAAAGAACTGGGCCTCAAAACCATTTCTCTCTGGTCCAGTTTCCTAACTGTTCCCCAAGATGATTGTTCTTCTTTCTTTACTAGTCTGAGTGTTTTAAATACTGTCTTCTAATGCTTCTACATGACTAGAACATTTCTGGGATGATTTTGCCTAAAACATAAAAGGATTTTACTTAATAACAAACAATTAGCTTGTTTGAAATTTATTTCTGTAGAAACTTAAATGTGTCTAGTACGTAACCAGAAATCATCTATACAGAGAACTAACCCATACAGTATTATGAAGTTGACAGTAAAAGCTCTATTCACTCCTTTTTAAAAATGAGGATATGCATTGGCTAGACAAGACCAGTTTGAGGGGATGAAGTTGTTTTGTTCATATCCGTGATACTTGGGTCCAGTTTGTACATATGCATTCCACTGCGCTGTGCACCCAATAACACAGCTCTGTCTAGAAGACTGGACTCTGAGGCTCACCCTAACCTGCTCATCTCAAACTCTCAAACTTCTCTGTGTCCTATTTTTTTAAATGTAAAGTAGTGACACTACCACTACCTTTCTGAATTATTGAGACTGTAATTGAAAACATCTAAGATAATGAAATTGTATTTAAAACATAGTAAATTCTCTGCAATAAAGATATTACCATTATCATGAACACAGTGGTGGTACCAGAACTTACAAACCTCCATATATGTCCCCACTGCTTGTAGCAGATGACGACCCTGTGTTTAAAAGTAATAGCAAAGGTTAATTGTTACTCCTAAAGAGTTTGCAAAAGGCAAAACAAATTCAGCTAACCTCTGAGAGCTGAGAGATGGTCATTTTTAAACTATTGTTCTCTCTGATCTCTCAGGTTGATAGAATTTTCTGTTGGACGTCTGTGTAGCTACTGGAGCTACAACTGTAGAAAACTGGCAAACCTGAGTGTCAGAGGTGTGGGCTTAAGTCCAACATCTGACGTTGGCTTGATAATTATTTCGAGGCAATTGCTCTTCTGAATTTCAGTGACCTTCTATTCTGTATAATTTTACTGGAAAAGAAAGGGCCCGGAGAAACCCTAGAGACAAATTAATATCAAAAGTTAATTAAAACTGCATATGGCCACCAGAATTCCAATTTGATTGTTGTTGGACTAAGCTTATGGGCATTTGGGGCTGACAATGGGTCCCTTTAAAGTTTGAACAATCACAAACACATCCACACGCATAAAAGAATGTGATAGCCACAAACACTTAGGGGATATATTTAAACTAATATGGCCTAAATAAAGAACCATAAGCTACTTCTGTAATTTCACAGTTTGGTGATTGTGTAACCCAAGACCTAGGTTCTGTGATACTTCTTATTCATCCATCCATCTCCCAGAAGAGGCTTCTAGATATCTAGATAAAATACTCTCACCAGTAAAATGGATACATAGTATATGTTGCTGAAAACAATACACAGTCGGTCTCCTTTAGCTGAGGTTCACTTTCAATAGTTTCGGTGAGCAACCAAAGTTCCATAACATCCCATAGAAAATTCTAGAAAAAGCCGATGCATTCATCTTTAATTATTCTGAGTGGTATGACAAAAATTTTACCATCCTCCTTTGTTCTTTCTAGGATATGAGTCATCTCTTTATCCAGTATAGTCAAGGCGTGTAATCACCTACTCATTTATCTTTTTAGTCATCCTGGTTATGAGGTGGAACTCTCTTTGGTTTCAAACATACACTGATTATTTTGATGTGTTTTCTCTGTGGCTAAAGGAATCTACTGTGCAGGGTTTTACGCATTCCAGAGTTCTTCAAAAACTCCTTCTTCCATCTCCCTCCCCTTTGCCTCTCCTCTGCCCCTCCGCACCTTCCATGTCTTCCTCTTTCTCCTGCTATAAGGGAGAAAGAGTTATTAATGCTAAGCTTTGTGACATGACAGCGCCTTCCCTAGAGATGAGTGTGTTGATTTCTAAGCTTTCAGTCAGAGATGGTCATGCAGGTCAGAACACTTGAGCACATAAAGAAGCTCGGGCCAACTCTGAACCTTCGTAAGAAAAATTAGGGGCATGATCTCACTCATAAAATTCCACAACCTAAACCCCTAATTTCTCAGAAGTAGAAATCTATTATTGGAAAATTGTCCCTGGAAATGAAGATTTAAGATGTGTATAAAATGTTAGACAAGCATCATTTCTCCTAATTGTAACTCTTTGCTTAGAAATGAATTACTTTGAATTTTCCATAAACCAATGTAAATGTTAACATGTCGCATCCATTTATCTTCCCAGCCCCCTGAAGGAACTAATCCCAACCTTGAATATTTGTCTCACAGCCACAGTTGGTGGAAGATTTTCGGGAACTGCGCAAAACATTAGAGACCATGAATATGTTCAGTGCCAACCTGGGGTTCTTCTTTCTCCACCTTGCCCAGATCTTGGCTTTGGAAGTCTTGGCATGGCTAATACTACATCATTTTGGCAGCGGCTGGACTGTTACAATACTCATTTCTTTTCTCCTAACAGTTTCTCAGGTAAGCAGGTGTCCTAAGCTTGGGCAGCAGCCTCAGACAGACTCTTGGGGTTTTTTCATCCTTCTGTTTTTCATTTGAAAACATCATATATGCATTCAAAATATTTTGATCATATTCAGTGCTCACTACCCCCTTCTAGCCCACTCAGGACACCACTCCCTGTATCTCCCTGCCAACATCATGGCCACCTTTGAAAATGATATTTTTATCCCACTGAGTACAGTTAGCACTGCCCATATGCACAAGGGACTTTGTAACTTCTCTAACTTCCTTCTCTCTCATAGGCTCAAAGTTCATTTTTACAACATGACATAGGACACAATTCCATGTTTAAGAAGTCCAAGTGGAACCATCTGATGCACAAATTTGTAATGTGTCACCTCAAGGTACAGGATGCGAGGGACTGTGATGAAGATTGGGGCTGTAACCCCTAATGCATGGGTTGTTCTGTCCTGTATGTGTACTTGAAGCAGCAAAAAGCATTAAGTAAAAATATCTTTATAAGATAGGTTTTATAATCATTATACTTAATATAACATTGCAAAATACACAGCATTATCAAATTTAAGTTTTAAGAAGAATGTGTTTAGTGGGGTTTTTTTATTACTCTGATAAACTATTTGGCTAAATTCACATTGTCCTCAGGAATGTTCACAGAAGAATGTTTGTATCCTTAAAATCTTGATATGTTCTGGAAAATCATAAATGAAGATCTTCTTAGAAAAGATATGAAGATTTTTCCTTAGGGGAATTCATCAGATCTAATCAATCCTGAAAAGTTGAGGCTGAGTACATAAAGGAAAAATGCTATCCCAGAAGACATACAAAAAACTACGATGTAGAGCAGCTAAGGAAGGCTAGGTGATTCTATTGAAGAGGCGGATCGCAAGACTTCTCCTCGAGTTGACAATAAAGACGGGCATTATTCTCTGGGAATGAAATGTGTTATCCTACACAGCAATAGTGGGTTTACATAGCTCTTCACTAAGCTTCTTGTGTGAATGAGTGAAAGCACAAATGAACGGAGAGGATAGGACTGCACTGTTAAGCGCTTCCGTCTCTGGCAATGCTCACTATGCCATCCCAAGACCATCAGGTGTGTCTCTGACCTTTTGTAACATCAGGAGATAAGTTAAATCTCAGCTTTTCTCTAAATATCTACTTTTTAAATCAAGTATTCTGACTCAGAAATATGTACTCCCCTCCCCCCCCAAAAAAAACAAGCAAACAAACAAACAAAAACCATCTCAAACAATTCCTTTCCTTCAATCCCTTCAAGATAAAACCTCCTAGGGAAAGTCCTCAGGCACTGAGTCAGCTTGCTTTTTCTTCTTTAGCGCAGTCTCTTTATCTTCTCAAAGACATTCACTTGGTTTCCCAGCCTGGAAACAGGCGACTCTTACCCCTCAACGATATTCACCTGGTTTCCCAGCCTGGAAATAGGCAACTAATTAACAGAGCGAAGAGAACTGAAGAAGATGCTGGAGCCAAAACCCTGGAGAGCAGTGAGTCGCACAACTATGAATAACAGATGATAAGGAATATGGTTGAGCTTGAAGGAGATAAAAGCTGCCAAATGCCAAGTGCGGAGCTGTCTCGCTTGAGTCTCATTTTGGTGTCTTACACATAAGATTCACAAGATTGATAGAACAGCACCCCTATTTTTCAGATAAGATGAATCTTTAAGGGGGTTGACTAAGCCAATGTGTGCAAGCTGGCTATTTAGAGAAATTAATACCACACTATTAAATAATACAGGCCAGAGTGGAGCTCCTCAATTTGAACTATCGTTTGGAGGAAACTGAAGATCTTGGTAAATGTAGGTATGCCTAGACTACTAAAGATGATCTGATTTAATTTATTTTCAGCGAGGCCTGGGTGTCAGCTCTTTGGGAGCTTTGTGAATAATTCTAACCTAGAGCCAGCACTAAGAACTACTATTCCAACAATAAATCCTCTTCCATTGAAACTCATCCTCTCATGAACTGGGTCACTTTGAACAAGTTATTTAATGATTTTGAACTTCAGTTTCTTCGTTGAAAAGAAAATGGAGATAGATGGATAAAAGCTTCAACCTGTGGGATTACTGCCGGTTATATGTGATATTTGGGTACCAGGTATAACAGTGATTAGAAACAGTCATGGCAGCTGTTGATAATATAAGGAACAATGTGTTCACAACCAGAATGAGGATCTAGAATCAATAAGAAAAATGTTTGATCATGATAGTACTAAGACGTAGGCTATACATCCGACTGCCATTGGCTTACAGAAATCATCTGTTCTCAGCCTCTGTCTCTCTCATTCAGCTGATAAAGCCATGGTTAGACTAAGCAACAGAGTTGAACTTGCATTCCCATTAGAGACTTGTCTGTCCCTCAAAATGCGATTGCCACATTATATGACAAGATTTTTTTAATCAGAAAATTCCTAGAGTCATGTTCTTCTGCACCCATATCCACCTTTGCTAAGTAGATACGTTTTCTGGATTCACTCTGAAATATCACAAAATAAAAATATCGGCTTTGCTTTTTTTCTGTCACTATGAGATCCAGGTAGTAGAGCTTCATGTGTCCCCTCCCCTAAGCTGATGAGACAGAGGAATTAAAATCCACTTGCCCTCAAGGTAATTAGAAGTTGGTTTGGTACCAACTGTGTGGAATTTTCCGGTGAGTTCTACCCTTACTGGATCTTTTTAGAGCCAGTGTTTTCCCACTAATCCCAATTTACACATAGGTCTTTCCGCGCTATGTCTCTAAAAAGCAGTTTTCACAGTTTGAAATGTATGTATCTTTGACGACTCCTGACTTGAATGAGAAAATGGGAAGTGGCTCTCAAAGCAGAGCCAGCGTACTTTGCCTTTTAGCAGGCAAAACCAGTGATTCATAAACAAAATAAACATAGGCTTCAACATGTATGGAAGAGAAAATTGCTTGTGGGGCGCTGAAGTGGGCGGGAAGGAGATGACAAAGAAAATTATATGCAGCAACATCCCCGCCTCTTATGATCATTACAACTTTAAATTTCAACACTAGGCCCAATATCTTTTTCTCTATAACTCAGAAAAGCATGGGTAGCATTGGGGTTATTATTCAACATCTTTCTAGTGTGTGTGTGTGTGTGAGAGAGAGAGAGAGAGAGAGAGAGAGAGATGTTTATAGTACACAGATAGTCAAATATCCTTTCTGAAAATGAACCATGAAATGCGAAATTGCGAAATGTCTACATACATTTTGTATTTTATGTATTACAGATCCAACATTCTTAATTAAAAATTTAAATATGAAATGTTACTAAATCTAAATATTTTTAGTATCAAAATGATACCAGGAATGGAAAATTCTGCACCATGTAACTTTGTTTCATGCCAAGAAAATTCTTTAAAATGCTAAATAAATTTATCTCCAGGACAAGGTACATGGGAAACTAATGAGATTTATATTTAATTCTCATCTCCATATCTCACACTGTATATGTGCAAATATCCCAAAGGGTCTTTTTTTAATGAAATTAAAGATATTATTAACACCTGAGATAGACATCAGGTAACATTTTTTTCAAGATCTCTCTATATGAACATTTTACAAATAGTGAGAATCCTGTATCACTATAGAGATAATGGAGCAGACTATTCAAGGTTTAAGACCTGACCTGACATCTGTGACTATATTCTAAACATATGGTGTACAGGAAGAGGAAGAGCTGCATCCATTTCCTGGTTAAGGATATTTCCTAAGTCACACACCTAGTAGATGTCCAAACAAAAATTTAAATTCCAATTGACATCAGTCTAAAGCTAGATTCCTTCTCCTGCACCAAATTAGGGACATAATTTAGGAATAAGGAATGACCTAAGTAAGACTCACACAGCACTGTCTCGGGTAGCCAGGCACATGCCTGAAAGTCCTCTCCTGCCCATGAAGAACTCCCCTTTGTCTCTGGTAAGAATGTTTTCCAGACACGGAGTTCAGGTAGAACTGGTTGTTTAGATCACACCCAACATTATGTTGGCCACTGTTCTAACCTCTAGGGCTTTTTGCTATTAAGATCTGTTCCCAGATCTACTGTGCATCGAAACCTGTCTCCCATGTTACCAGTTACCACAGGTAGTCATTGCCTAAAGGGTAGTCAGCTGATGAAGTAGCCAAAATATCAGCTGTGGGAAGAAATAATTTAAAAAGAGAATCATTTCTTATCATGCTGTGTTTTGCTATCAACAGTTCCCATTAGATCGTATATTGCTAGTGTGGGAACCTCTTATTTCACATCTTTCTTAGTATCATAAGTGCCTACCTAGCTCAGAATCTGATATACTTCAAGATGATTAACCAATGAGTGAAAAAGGGGATGACTGTGTAGCTTGACAGGAATAGGACTGAGTGTAATGAGATCCCATAGGTGAGTGATAAATACAACTTGGGACAAAAGTATGAGCAACCATAAGGTATTTGGGACGTGACTCCCCAGGCAGTCAGGAAACAAATGTGAAGTGGAGTCTGAAATTCCACTGTAAAAGTGTTAGGAAGTGTTGGGGTCAGGGAAAGGGAACACACATCCATTCGTTTTGTTTGTGAGTAGGTAGATAATTGTGATGTCTCAGAGTAGAACTTCTAGAAAGATGGCAGAAAAGCAGGCTTTCAAAACATACTCATCACCTTTGAGTCTAGTTTATAAACCACCTTTCTCCGGTAGGAATAATATATAAGCTATATTAAAATGACATCATAAGACCAAGGTGCCTGCTGTTAGAGCATGTCCCCTGGGCATAACAATGGAAATGCATTCACAGACTCTCAACAAGAAGATTACCTAAACAAAACTAGCATAATGACAACACCAACAGGCATACCAACATGGACATGGGCAATACTACAAAGTCCTACCCATAGACCAAGCGCTAGAGGTGATCAGCAGCTGTTGAGAGAGGGAGAATCTGTTTCCTCCAGAGACTAACTCCTCCCAAGAAGTCAGCACTTGGCACATGTCTATAATATAACATCCAAAATATTATGACTTACATCTGTGATCAACCTAAAAAATAGTGAAATATTTTTGCATTTATTTTGTATACTGATGCTGCAAAATAAATCTTGAGACTCAGTTTATCTAGCCACAAATAGTAGCTTCTATATTGGACAGAGATGATCTATAATATGTAAACATGGATTATTAAGAGATGGAAAATATGGCAATAAAAATATTACTGCTGTTCATTCTTCTATAAACAGCAGAAATAAGAAGACTCTGGGTCTCTCAAAGAGCCAGCACTGTCGCTTCAGCATCTCACGTCTCTCTGAGCCACCCATGGAACTAGATGTCACCACGCTGAGATGGAATTAATTGAGCTTCAAAGAAGATGAATGATTTGCCAAAACCTACGCATCAGCTTTTAAACAGCTAGTATATGAAAGAAGATTGAGAGACCTCAAATCTTTTGCTTTATCAAAACTCTCAAACTTACAGTGAGAAAGAAAATCATGAGCAGAATAATCAAAGATGATTCTACCTTGGCACCAGCTAGAAAGTTTTTATTCTTGTTTGTGTTCGTAGAAGAGCATTAAGCTGGAACTTGCAATGATCTGAGCAGAAGCCTCCAAGGAGAGAGAACACAGATTCTTGACTCTTTGAAATATTCATTGACATCAGATACCTAGGGTCACTTTTTCCCCCGAAGCTAATTAGAAATCTTAACTGTGAGGCTCCTTTATATGCAAAATAGGAATACAACTCTCTGCTTCATCTACCTTCAGAATCATTTTTTAGATTTGGCTCCTATAAAATAAGGCTAGAAAAATGCTTCATATGAGTACATTATGTTTCCCTTCTCAGGAGATCTTCTTAGCCTGTAGTCATGTTCTTGAATTAGAAAAGTATTTCTTCCTAGATCTTTGTCTAATCATACTGTGGCCCAGCATCAGGGTCAGCTAGAGAAACCAACTTCGTATTTTCGCTTTGGAGATTCAGAACACTCCAACAATGAGGGGTGCCTGGGGAGAAAATTCTATTAGTTAATGAATTCTCTCTCCTCCTCAGGGCCTCTCAGCTGACTGGTGGAATTATCGACACTTCCAGCATCATGTAAAACCAAACATCTACCCTAAGGATCCAGACATTGATGTGGGCCCACTTTTCCTGATTGGAGATACTCAGCCTGTCAAGGTGCATTTACCAACCATCAGTCTTAGGAAAATGTTCCTGGAAGTGATACTTCTCAGGGAAAGATCAATTTCAATTGTTCTAACTTCACAGAGGGTCTCAGAGTCTCTTTCCCTTTTAAGGTCCAGATAAAGACCCAAATAGCAAAGTCTAGAGTTATAAGTATAAAAGAATTTTGAGAGTCCTGAATTTGTGACCATAAATGTCACTTGGTCCAGACTCCCACAGCAGACGATATAATAACCTGCATCACCCTGCTTGAGCAATCCCAATGACAGGTTCTTTTCTAGTCTTTATCATTACCTCTGAGGCAACATAAACCATTCTCAGGGAGTAGAATCAGATGACAAGGACCAACATTAGTTTTCAAAGCAAGGATATGAAGAGAGGTCACTGAGAGAAAATAAACTCAGTGCATTTGGTAAGCATTAGACTGCAAATATCTAAACAATTGGTTGACTCAACTCATTCTAGTCTAGTTAAAAGAGAAGCTATTTTTACTCAATATTCATTTTGGTATGTTTGATTTATATGAACCATATTGCTCAATGATTTATATGACAGCTGTAGATCCAACACATAATTTGGACTTTTAAACAGAAACTGAAGTGTTAAAGTAATATGCTGAATTTTTCAGTCATTGATTTTTCTTTATAGTCTCAACTTGAGTCTGTTATCTAAAAGGCTATTTAAATTACTGAGTTTTATTAGGAAAGAGAGTGTTCCTTAACCAGAGGAGGCATCCTGACTAAAGTTTTTCCATTATCTACGAGAATAATAGCTCCCGAGAATCACGTACTTTCACACAGATCTCTATCTTCTAGAAGAACTTAAGAGTGTTAGGAAATTTGATTTCATCTTTGTTGCTTGTTGCCTGAACCTGTTTAACACAGAACACAAAGACATTGTAACTTTTAGAAAATTATTTTTTCCATCTTTGAGGAACTTATCTTCTGCCCCAAATAAGGGAGAACGTAAAGGTTCTTGCTTATGTATGTGCCAAAGATGTTACCTACTATTACAAACGAATTGCGTTTGACAACTGTTCGATTCCCCTGGTGCTTGTGGGCTTCCATGCTCCACACTAGAATGGTGATGTGTTTGTGTCTCTGACATACCTCCCGGGAGCACAGTAGGTTTGTCCCTAGGTAAGGAAGTAACTTGACTCCCTCCAAATCAGCTTCTAGAGAGCTGCACTTAGCATAAATGCTGCCACTTCACAAATATAGAAACCATCTCTATAGATTCTGAAAGCCGCCTGTGGGCCCATTCACAGAACGTTTGTTGAAGGTCTAGACACTGTAGCCTAAAGCATGAACTTCACTAATTCCACCTCTGAAACTCAAGAGTTTATTTCCACAGAGTGATATCTGAGTTATGAGTTTTTCCTATCATCTACCCTTCATGAAAGCCTTTCAAACCCTGACCTGTTATTCAAACAAGACTTTCTTAGCCCACCTTGACTCTTCAGAAAGACTTAATGTCTTTCTTCAGGGCCGTACTCAACTAGTCCATCTAGGTTTATCAAGTCCCAGGCATATTCCATCTCATCCCTTTCCAGCGTGTCTCATTATTTAGGTATCTGGAAACTTGGGAGCAACCACAAATAGATACTAGCATTTCATCACCATAATATTTCTTTGTATTTATGGTAATAAAAGCAGGTGCTAGATACATTATCTATATAAAGGAAGATAGCTGTACATAGAAAGGCAAGGGACATGAGTCCAACACATCCTCTAATGTTGTGACTTTCCAGAGAGAAACAAAGAGTATGTATAAATTAAACATTCACCATTTAATCCCTTAATGAATGTCAACTAGATACTATAGATATACAATCATTAATCCTATGCCTCAAAGTAATTGCTACCGTTGCATCCTGAGCACAGATCAGATTGATCAAGAAACCCAAGAAATGAATCAGATTCTAATTTCTGAGTGGAATCATATAGTTGTACATGATGAGAAACTGCATATAATGTTTATAAAAATATTATATACATTATTGTGATGTTTCAGTATAGTAAATTAATTGAAACCCATGATAAGGATATAAAAGAGATGAGAGAAATGGGAGGGAGCTTGTATATCCCTTGTATCACAAAGCCCCTTACTGAGCTTCCATTAAATGGGGACAGTAGACACAGAGACAGAAGTTCAGGCCAAAGTCTAAGCACCTCAGTTAATGAGAGTGTAAAAACCCCACAGAAATGATTATTTTGAAGTTAACTTTGTGTGTGAAAAGAATGAATTTCAAAATGTCTTAAATAACACAAAAAATCTTACATTTTTATTTAGATGAGAATTATTTTAAAATGATAGTAAACTCTGAGCAAGAGTTGTCCTCAGTTAAAGCGACTATTTACTGCCAAGCCTTCTTTGGTTCTTCTAGTGTCTCAAGTCTGATAGTCAATGAGTCCTGAATTCACACCTCCCCCTCGTCGCTCGTCCTTCCCCCATCTCTGTCTCTCTTCCTCTCTGTGTCCATCTCCCTCTCTCCCTCTCTCTCCACACGCACACAGACACACACACACACACACACACACACACATGTGCTAGAGAATAATGACTTTTTCTTTTATCCTCTTGCCCTTGTAGTATGGCAAGAAGAAAATCAAATACATTGACTATGAGAAGCAGCACCTGTACTTCTACATGGGTGAGTCTCCTGCAGCCGCTTTTCTTGTCAGCGAGCCACGCTGAAGGCATGATTGGAACTGTCTCACAGAAACCAACCTGTATCTGATTTGTTCATGAGAAAATAAACAGATCTTATTTCAGGCTCACTGGTGGGAAAGTATGAAATGAAAATAGAAAAGTAAACAGGCATTTCAACCAGGTGCCTCATCACACTAGGCATTTGGCAAGAAATAAAATGTATACTTAAAGAGGGTCAGAATGCTAAATAGGGAGTCAACACCCTTGTGTGAGAAAATTTTAACAACATTGAAATAAAAGAAAAATAACCTTTTGTAGTGGAAAAAAAGAGGTAGAAAAACAACACTGAAAAAATTGCAGTGTGGTACCAGGAAAAATAGACCCCCCAAGATAAAGAGCATCAAGAAAGTTTCTACATGGAAGAAGCCTTGTAGCTGCTGAGATCAGCAAGCAGCTGTAACATATGCACATAAATCAGACACTTAGATGATAGGTAAGTTGGTAGATAGATAGATAGAATCTATCTATCTATCTATCTATCTATCTATCTTAGGTAGATAGATAGATAGATATTGATAGATAGATAGATATTGATAGATTGATAGATGTAGGTAGGTAGGAAGGTAGACAGACAGATGACAGAGAAAGAAAGAGATCTTACACTAAAATGCCAAGCTTGAAAGCAAAACCATTTAGTTTACTAATTCTGATAGCAACATTAATATTCTTATTAAACAAAATCAAACTCCTGGTGACTTATGAACAAGTATCCAAGTAACTCCAAAGTCCATCAATCTAAAACATGCTTGCACATCTAGAAACACACTAACATCAGGGAAGGAAACAAACACCACCTGGATACCACAGGTTGCCTACTGAGGATATTTTTCTCCCAGGCAACATTTGAACAAGGTCTAGAGACATTCTTGCTTCTCAGTATGGAGGGCAAGGAGGATAATTTCAAAAATCCTATAATGCACAGGAAAAGTCCATCATACTAAATTATTGTCCATCCATATAATTCAATAGTTCTGAGACTGAGAAACCCTCACAGTGGCCTATTTGCCCACATGGGGAACTATTGGTCACTTGTAACACGCCTATGGAAGATGGCCACTAGATGAACTATTTGTCAAGCAGGGCTGCATCTCTCTTCCGCACTGGGATTTGGTATCTCCGCCCTGTACCCATCATTGCACCCTTTTTATGGCAAATTCCAAATCGTAGCTGACACCTGCCTAAGGGGATATGTAGTTTCACAAAAAAACATTTATTCTCTGAATTTTGCTAAGTACTATGTCTTTACATCACATTTCTGTAACTGTTAAATATCCCCTTAGCTTATGAACAATGAGCACAGAGTATAAACTCACTCCAGGATGCCTATGCCACAAACCCTCCACGGTTTCTTGGTGCGGCTTCTCTTTGAAATGCCAGCTGAGCCTCTTATGTACAAATAAGTCAGACTCCAATTGTCACAGAGAAACATGGCCATGCACTTGTTAAAGATGACTAGGAACATTTTATTCAGACTAACGCGAAAGGAGAGAGGAGCTTCAGTATCAGTTGGGCTAAACTCTGCAGAAACAAATGGCGAGGAGGGAAACTTTTCCAAACACTAAAGAAATGTGTTGAAAGATACTGACCTCCCGGTGGAAAGGAGTGTGATAAAGTTAGACCATCTCTGCAACTGGTGCTAGGCTTTGTTTCCACTAGGAAAAGGGGCTTTGTTTATCATATTTCAAGAGGAAGGCCCCCTGGTCCTTGAGTTACAGAAAATAAATCTCAAAGGAAGAGAGAAATGATTTGCGGTTAGACACAGTCTAAATAATTCTCTATGGAAAATGATGCCAGGTTCCTCTTATCAGGGGAGATGGGACAAAGTAAATTGTTTTGGCAGCATTTGGTTTCCCCAAGTGGGAACTTTAAGGAGGCTGGGTGTTCTGGCTTTGAGCTGCTACAGTGGGTATGGGTGAAATCGATTGTGCTGACAATTAGCAATTCTTATCGATCAAGCTTGAGATCCAGTTGAAAACAAAGTTCAAAGGAAGCTAGCTAAAGTTTGCCCAGGGAGAAGGCATTGGTCCAAAGACTAAGAGTCTCTCATAGATTGTTTTGTGCTCTTGGAAGCCTTACTGATGTGATGAGAAAATCAGGTAGATAGCTCTCTGTCCAGAAAATGAGTACACGGACTTCATTCCTGTCATACCGAAGTATTGTGCAGAATCAGTCTCTGAGAACTTAGGGGGCCTAAAAGACTCCAGAACCTAAGAAAACTTTGAAAGATCACAACAGAAGATTGGGGAAGTGTCTATGAGAATGACTCTTACTTACACAATTTCATTAGCTACTTCAGGAAACTTCCACCTGGAATTGTTAGCCAGATTCTTTCCCCCGTCCCTGAGGTGTGAAAGCCCAGTGGAGCCCAGAACGTGGTTCTGAGTATCCACCTTGCATCCCTTCTCAAAGCCAACACTCTAGGAAGGGCATGTAGAATAGACAAATACCTACTGAATTGCACCAGTGCTCACATTGCTCATTTATCCATCAGATTTCTTTCGGATCTCTTTCAGTTGCTCTTCCCCTCCTCATGCCTGTCTACTTCAATCTCCAATCCATGCAAGTGATGTACCTTCGAAAGTACTGGGCGGTGAGTTACTTATCCCGTCTTCGAAACCTAGACCAGATAGAAAATGAGTTGAAAATGCTGAGTGTTCTCCAGGTGTAACTTACTCAAGTAACAGGACATCTGATTGAGAAAGTATCCAAAGAACGGAATCTGAAACCATGTTTAAGACTTCTCACCAAAATTCTTATCTCTGCAGGACATTGCTTGGGTCAGCAGCTTTTACATTCGGTATTTCTTCACATTTGGCCCTTTCTATGGAATTTTTGGAACGGTGTTGCTCATATATTTGGTCAAGTAAGAATATTTTTTTATTTGTATAACCTGGTTTTTTACCAGGAACGTTTGTAGTTAGTAAAATATGGTAACAGCATGTCCCACTGCCGTGAGAAGTTTGAAAGCAAGCTGAAAGGTAGTAGTTTAAACACAAGCTCCCTCTAAGAATGTGTCCCGGTTGAATCTCCCCTTCTTCCTTAGATTCCCAACTAAGCCAGTTGTTCTTGAGGGCATTGTAGCTTAAGTGGTTTGACACCATAAGCTCTGTCAAGAATCATCATGAAGCAAGAAAAATTTTAAGCTATATCATGACGAGAAATTTTTCCCTAAACCAAAAGGGCTTCAAACCACTATTTTGCGTACATAGCCCTTCCCAAACTTCTAATTTGTTTCTTTCTCATTCAGCTACATTGTTACACTAAACACCTACTAGTTATAAGGATAATGAGGGCAACCGTGCATCAGACAGTCAGTTAAAGGCTTGACAGTCCTCGCTTTGTTTGATGTAATCCCCACACAGTCTTACAATGTAGATAGTATCATCTTTCTTTCTTTCCACTCAGGGAGCTGAAGCTTGGAGAGATTAAATCACTTGCCTAAGGTAACAGAACAAGTAAGGGCCAAGAAAGGTGCCAAGACAGAACTTGAACCCAGCTCTATCTGATGGCAAACTGTCAGTTGCTTTACAAATGCCCTTAGAGAACCTGGTAATTTTCTTGTCTTGTGCTGGGAATTGAACTGGGCTTCACGCATACCAGGCAAGCACTCAGCCGCTGGTATATTTCATCCTTGCACCAAAGCAAGAGTAGAGTGTTTACAGGCAGAGCTCCAGTGAGTTAGGAAGTGAAACAAAGCATATTGTCAAATATTTGTGTGTCAACACTAGTCAGAATTGGCATTCAAAGAGGAAATGGACAGCCGCTAGAACCTTAGAACCTCGTTCATTGTCTCCAGTGTTTGGCCAGTTCAGCCAGAGGTCATGCAAGCTCAGTGATATCAACTAAAACACGCCAAAGGAGTCACCACGACCACTTTGTATTCCTCCAAAGGTTTATTGAGAGCCCCTGGATTGCCTATGTTACCCAGATGAGTCACATACCAATGAAAATGAGCCAAGATGAGAACCACGACTGGCTCAGCACTCAGGTGATGATGGCATTCCCAAGGGACAATCCTTCTAGCCCGACGGTCTTAGAATCTGCTCGCCTTAAATAATAATGATAGCTTGCCTTCATAAAGCACTTCCCTGAGGACAGGCACTGTGCGATGGTTTGCACTTAACTACACAAGGAGGACATAATGATGATTCTCACCTTACAAAATGATAAAGTTGACTTGTAAAAAAAAAAAGGCTGGTAGCTTGTATGTGGGCACACAACCAGTAAGTGATTGCAGCAGCTTTTAAACCTAAGCAGTTTAATTATAGAATCTTGCATGCAAAGTACAAGTCAGTCACCTATAATCCAGCAGCAGAATCTGACCCACTGATTGTTTGTACATATAGTTTGACTGAGGCATTATCATGTTCAGTTATTTATATATTATCCATGGCCACTTCCTTGCTATGACAAAATTACTGATGATAAAATTAAGACATTTACATTGAAGCTATAAATTACTCCCTTATTCAATACAACATGACTAGGCCTGACACTATACACACATAAACAATAATGTGTATATTTGTGCATGCATGGACATATATATGTAACAACAGTAATCAAAGGAAAAGGCTATAACTTTGAAAATAGAGTGGGGCATTGAAGGAGTTGAGGGAGGGTATTTGAGGACTGTAAAAGGAAAATGAAGGGGGGAAGTGCTATAATTCTATTTTGGTAAGAAACGGTGTTTAAAAATATATAAAGATAAGATTAATTACCTGGAAATTCATAGAAAATGTGCACTGACTTCCTATTCTAATCACTCATGTAACAAAGCCTTTCAAGTAAACATAAGATTCAAAAGTATAGGATGAGTTGTACGCCAGGAGGGACCCTAGGAATGATAGTTTTACTCTATGGACCACACATTTCAGAGAGGCAGCGTGGCGCACTCACCGCACATGCAGTTACTGCTGAGCAAAGTGATGGCCCACCAAAAACATTCCTGCCTCCTGACTCATGGTCCTTTCCACTGGCTCTGTTACACTAATGGGGAATTTGCTCATTATCTCACTTTTTTTCCAGGCTCATACTCAAACTCAGAGAACCTCACCCCTTACAGTTGAAGACTGGTTCTTGGGTGTTTAGCCAGAGAACTACTTCTGTATTTTCTAGTTTTTACTCATTTCTTTAGCCATTAGTTAGACTAGGTGCTTTCCACATACATATTAGATTTACATACCCATTTATATCTATTGTTTCCCGGAACCCTTGACCTTTTTGTTTATGTGAGTATTAATACTTTTTTGGTGATATATTGTAAAGTAGGGCTTTTAAAACATTTCCATGTTGTAAACATGTTCCTACTTTGTACTTAACCCTGTAATTTTATTGTAGACTTTATTAATATTTTATTATTTTATCTCACTCAGAATACCTCAAGTCCTAACCATATATTTTCCATAACATTTCTATAAAAAAAAGAAAAAAAACTCATCTCAACCAAACTCCTCATTCATGACTGCTTACTCTTCTGTGTCTAAGGAATGGCTGTGACATTTTCTCCTTCAATCCTATATATTCCTTCATATGGACTTCTTAGCAAAATATTTTAGTGTGTTTTAAATAGTAAACTTCATGAAGGGTGGGACTTTGTTGGGTATCACTCATAGTTACTAAAAATGAACAAATAATAACCCTGGGTTAATAGATGATTCCATGAAATAAGTAGCTTTTTAACACTTAAACTCACAGCTAATGAAAGATCTTTATTGACAGATTGTGGCCACCTGTAATATTGAACAGTCCTTTTTCAATGATTGGTTCACTGGGCACTTGAACTTCCAAATTGAACATCAGTAAGTGATGCATATGATCCATTATGGAGCAAGGGCTGACCCAGTATAGCAGAGTCAGCAACCGTTTGGTGAAGAGCCTCAGAGAATTAAAAAGTTTAACCAAGGTTTTCTAAAGACTGCTGCCCATCAGTGCCAGTGGTTGGGTTGGGAAGGAAAGAAGGGGAAATCTAAAGGTTGTGGAAAGCGAAGTGGAATTACAGAAATGGACCGGTAACTTTGCTTCCGTGTATTATGAGTACTGAAAAATGGTGACATCTATAGGTCAGGGAGGATGGAGGTATGTGGATGGCTGAGTGCATGTGCCCATCCATATTTTATTTGCTAATAAACCTAAGAAAAAGTAGAGTACCGAGTAACCACGCTTTATTGAGATTTAAATATATTAATGGAACTATCATTAAATAATCATCAATGAAATCCAGTCACTTTTGCAATTCCGAGGTGAATCTGAAGATACTTTCCCAATCAATCAGTTAAGTGGAGATGCAATAAAGGAATGGGAAGTGATAATACTTGGATAGCTGATCTTCCCCAGAATATGCAGCAAGATGCTTTTCTCATGATTCCTTCTGAAGCTGCATCTAGGAGTTAGAGAAAGAAACTCTTATGCTCTTAATGCTGTTTTCTCATTCTTTATTCTTAGTCAATCCTTGAACACCCTAGAAAAAGGAGAACCACAATCCATGTATTATTAAAGAAAGAGTTCAAATCCAGGAAGATTACCTGCCTAGTTAGGGCCAAACCTTAGATAAAAGTCATAACTTCTTGCCACAAATTCCAATCTGAGAACCTTTTTTTTTTACATTCCTTTTTTTTCCAATTTAAAACAATCTTATTTTGCATAACAATACCAGTTCCCTCTCCCTCCCCATCTCTCACGTTCCCACCTTCCTTCCACCCCACCACCGTCCACTCCTCAAGAGGGACAAAGTATGTAACATTACTTGAGGCAGGACCAACTTACTTTAAAATATCACAGCTAGACCTGAGTGAATGATTACTTGACAGTTCAACAGATAGGTTTTACATAGGAAGAATAGAAGAGAGTCAAGAATGGAAAAGATATAATCTTTTGCTCTCCTGGGCAATTCAAAATGCTAGCTTATCCATATTCTCATTTGACCTGAACGAAACTAAGCGTATTAAATGGAGTTAATATTTATTCTCTTAGCACTTCCCAAATACTTGCCATCCACAAGACTTACAGAGATGGTCAAAGATAAGAGTTTGGGGGGTAGGCAATCTGGCTTGCTAGAAAGCTTGTGCAAGGTCAAGGTTGGATCTGCATTATTAGTGAGAGTCTGTTTAGAAATAAATAAAACTTCTTTGTGTTTCTCTTCAGGTGTAAGTTTCACATCTCCTGTTTGTTTTCTTAGCCTCTTCCCAACAATGCCACGCCATAATTATCATAAAGTGGCACCTCTGGTAAAGTCACTGTGTGCCAAGCATGGATTACAGTACATAAATAAGCCCATATTGAAGGCATTTGGAGATATTATCAGGTAATAACATGATTTACCTTTGGTCATAGTTCTAATTTTCCTTTCTTCCAAGCCCCCAGACTTTTCAGAAACTCTTGAATCTTTCATCCAACAACCATTCATTCGTTAAGAGACACCAGTACTGACAATAATAGTGACATATAAATATCTACTATTTAGCTACTAGACTACTATTTCTACTAAGAAATACCCCAGTGTCTTACATAGTTCAAATTTCTTGAAATGATGGCTATGTAGGATTTGTCTTTGTATTCCCTATCAGTTCCCTGTCACTCTCTAAGGCTCATTGCAATTTTTCCTTATGTCAGCCTTCACTGGTCTCAAGGCTAACTAAATCTATCCTTATCACAGTCTTTGTCATAACCTTGATTAAAGAGCTTGCTGAGTAAACAATTATTTAATGCTTATCTTTTAATTAAGACCAAGAGTATATATGGATAGGGTTTGTTTCTATCTCTTTTGATATTACCTATGAACATCATAGAAATACATCTATTATAAAATAGATAGGTAGGTGAATATGGTATGAGTTGATATATAAGTATATGGTATAGAAAATAATAAAATAAAGACAAAACTCAAACTGTCCTGGAAGAAAGCCAAAGTCATCTGCTGAAAGGAATTCAGTGCATCTGATGTCCTTCTCTGATGAACAGACAGTGACAGTTATCAAATGTGGCTAGGAACTACATTTTCCTAAAACAAGCAAAGCACCCAAAAAATTCATGAGAAATTCCTCTGCATCAAGTTTTATTTTCTGACAATTTTGTTTACTCCTCTAGGTCCTTAAAGAAGTCTGCGGCACTCTGGATGGAAGCTTACTATGAGTGATGGAGAGTTGTGCACTTATTGGTATCTCTAGAGGGGGTGGTGGCCATACAAGAGCTTTTCTCTGACAACTGAGAATTAACTGGCAATGTTGGCACAGCTGAGTGTGCCAGGAATGTGAATCCCAAAGGCACATGCAAACTTTGAAGGTCTCCTCTGTAACTGAAAGGAGGAAGAAACACAGGTGACTTTGGTCAAACTAACCAACGGGAAATGGTCGTTCACCGCTTCTACTTTTTTCAGTAGGATTTTGGACTTTGTTCCAATAGACCTAGCGAGACTGTTTCCACATGGAGTATAAGAGGATGAGGACATAAATGGAACTGAGAAAAGTAATAAAGATCTCTGGCAAAGTCCAGTGGAAATCAGTGTAATGGTTCTTAGAAGAGAATTCTTTATTTAAGGCATTCCTTCTGAAGTACAAATTTTTGCTTACTTTCTTTCAAATAAGTGAACTTCTTCAAACATTGGTCATAATTAACATTAAACTATCTTCATATGTTCATCTTCACCTGGGATTTTCTGTATTGTGGATAACGTGTGTAGTAAGTGTACATATGCATGTGTTTCTCTGTGGAGAAATTAGAATTTCTCTAAAGTCTCCTAAAAGAATTAACAAACTCCAATCCCAGTAACAACTAATGAAGAATATCTGTTTAAAGGTGCTTCTGTTTTACTATAGAATACAGTGTTTCTTGAATATAGGACTAGGTTTCTTACTCCCCACCGAACAAAACAAAAGTCCCCAAATGGGGATCACTTATTGGATCACTTGGGTAAAGGGAAAAACTATAAGCTATATCAAGTCATTTTCTCAAGTTTAGCAGCAAATTAAGCCTACTTGTAACCACTTTCTCTCTCATGAGTGAATTTCACAAGTGATCACTATTTCTATTCTTTTTTTTCAATCTTGGTTTCAGCCCACATTTCTAGGAACTTGCCCTCCTTCTACAGATTTTCTAACTCATTGATAATTGTTTGTAGTGATCTCTTAGGATCTTCTGTCTGTCAGTTACCAAAAGACACACACTAATGAATGGACATTTTCCGTACCACACTGGATTCTTTTGTTAAACTATACATAAAGGGTATAATAAAACTTGACTTTCCTTGTAGGGAGAAAGCATGTCAGGACAAGGCTTTCTTCTATAGCTCTAAGTAAACCAGTGTTGCTGGCTGATCTGTTGTCTGAAGTCTTTGGTAGGCATTCATGTCATTCACTCTCCCAAAGGTCTTAAAATACTCCAGACTTATTTGCATCCTGATTGAATTCCCTGCAAAGAAGAGCACATTCAATTCCTCACTGTTCCTGAGGGTCCACAAACACACATACCAAAGGTAAGAAAATAGGAATAAACTCTCTGGAGAAGAGAGTTAAGATTATGATATAGTCATAATGTTCAATGTGAAATTGGAGCAAGAAGATGAGAAGAATGCAGAATTCTGTTGACTCAGTGGTTCTTCCCAACGTTATTAGAGCCAAGGGTAATTTCTCCTGTCTAGACTCAAACATGCATGTAGTGTGAAATTGCAATTTGGTGGGTGTCCCTAGATGTACCTGGTTCAGTTCCTAGATGTTCTCAAGCCTCATAAAAGTAGTTAGAAAAGGAAACCTAGGGAGTTATAGAAACATTATATTTGAGGATGGGGTGGTGTGAAAAAGATGTGACAGGAAGAAGGGAGATGAATGACAGCTCAGCTGGGTAAAATGTGAAGGGTTAGAACAAGTCAGATATGGGGTCAAGAGAAAAGGCCCTGTCGACGAAAGAAGAAGACTTGAAAAAACAGCAGGATCAAGGGCCAGAGAGGTTCAGAATGGAGGAGCTGATTATCTTTATTACAAGTTCATTGGGAATCTGCTAGGAAGTAGGCCTATAATATAGCTCTCAAGGTCATTTCATTTAAAGACTCCAGAGCCAGGATAGTTAAGCCACTTTTACTTTTGACCCACATATCCGATCCCTGGAGTATGAAGGGCAGAAGTAAAGTTACCTACAGAACCAATCTCCTAATTTCCCATTCTGTGATCATTCATCAGAGGAGTTGCAAAAACAACATGCTTCGGCTCTCTACCTCTATGCAACAATTAAACAAGAAAAATAAATACATCCAACACCTCACCCAACACAAACACCAAACATCATCAGTGGGAAATAAAATTATTTGGTTGCGAATTCAGAAAGATAATAATTTTATTGATTGGCAACATACAAGACAAGTTAAAATTAGTCCGTAGCTAGAGTACCATTAACAGTTTTCATGATGCAAGGCTTTTCTGATTTCAAAAATATGTTAATGTAATCCCTTCCAATCATATAGAAATAAGCTTTACTGAATCTCTAAGAAGCATTTCTAAAGTCAGTAAGACGGCTCAGTGGGTAGAGGTAGTCGCCACTAAGACTGGTACTCTGAATTCAATCTCTGAGTCTCACACTCAGGTCAAGAGAACTCCAGCAAGCTGTACCCTAATGCCATACATTGCTAGCACACATGTGTGCATGGGCACACAATATAGGAATAAACTAATAAATAAACATTTAAAAAAATAAAATGGTGCTATATCTTTTATATTCTCATTTCATTTAGTGTGTTATCTTTGAGATTAACTCACACTATTGTTTATTTCACGATTCTCTGCTCTCCTGAAGCTGGAAAACATTCTTTGTACATATGTTCCACATTTTAATCTATTCATCTACTGATGAATATTCACGTTAATTGCACATCTTAACTATAATGAATATATCTGCAATGAAGATAAAAAATATGTGTCTTTTTGATATCCTAAATTGAATTATTTTAGACACTCACAAGGAAAACTCCACAAACTTCTTATTGATGGTTCAAGGCATTGGGTAATGAGCTATAATATTTAATGAGCACTGTTCCATTTATTACCACAGCCCTATATAGCAGATGCTACTGTTAAATTCCTTATAAAAATGAAAAACGTGACACCTAGAGATAATGAGCATTTTGTATGAATTCACAAATTGGTGGAGTAGGTTTCAGACCTAGGAATGTATGACTCCACACTCCATGTCCGTTCATTCCCACACCAAGAAACCCCAGCGAAGGGGAGCTCAGTGAGGCGTTCAAAGATGTGAGCATCTTTAGAATATTTCTGACAGCTTTCTGCAAGCTGATGGCAGGCACAGAATACCACTTAGCCCTCTGCGTCAATGTGCTTCGCCAGAATGCAGACCTGCACAGGAGGTATGAAGGGAGCCTGCGGTAGGTACCAGGAACAGCACAGGAAAGGTTCATCTTGGCTGACTTCCACACATCAGCTTTTAAATATCAGGATAGTTTCCCATGGAGAGACTCAAGCTCGGTCTTAACCTTTCAGAATGACGGATCCTGCATTAAATATAGACTAATAGAATGGGAGACTGATCTAAGGATTTGTAACAAACATGAATCAACCCAGCTAAAATCCATACTCCCCACGTACGGAGGCTTATGTTGAGGATAAACCCACTAAACCTCTCAGGGTTCAGAGAGTTTCACTATAGCAGGCAAAACTTGGCTGATTAGGTCTGAGAGTAAATAAATTAACTCACTTAAGTCCTTTTTATCGTTGTCTCATTATTCTTTCTATGCCTTCTCCAATGCTCTCTCGATGTTTCTTCTACCCATCCCACACAGTTTCCAGTTTATATACGGACAGCTAACAAGCATGCATCTCACAGAATCCCAGAAACCTGTGCATCTGACAAGGAGGCACCTTGCCTCTCAAAGCGGGTGCGGCTGTGAAGCTCACCTGCAGATACCTGGAGGATTAGTTAAGAATCAGTAAAAACACTAAGAAGGTTCTGTGCACTAACCACATTTTTAAGTGTAACTGGAAGTTTATGATTAATAATTGTAGAAAAACACAACAGGTCTGTTGCACTCTGAACTGTTGCACGCTTTTGCTTCCTTCACCAGTGATTGGGACACAGCATTGGTAACCATAACCATTTGTTGGCTTAGGAGGAAGGCAAGGTGCTCGATTTGCATCAGAGTCTAGCTGCCTGGGTTAAAAGGAATCTAAAGGCATAAACAGTTACTTTCCCGGGCTATGACCTTATTATGTTAATTGAAACCAAGGTGAAGAATAAATACAGAATGTTAGTAGCTTGTTAGGTTAGAGCAAAAGTCTAGTAGATTACACCTTTCTGAGTCTGCTGCTAGAGATTCAGGGTCCCCCCAGACGTAAGTCTCTCTTCTCAGTTCCTCCTGCCTTGGGCTCCTTTCTTCGTGGAAGTCCTGTCAATAGGGTAGCTGGCCAGAGAGGAGCTAGTGTTATGTAGACTTGACTATGAGAGCAACGATTTGGCTGATTCAAGGTGTGGCAAAGGTATGCAGTTGCCCACACAGGTAGAATTTATGTTAACAAATGATTTATATACTGCTGGAATATTTGGGGAATGGATCCTGTTTTGAAGGGGAGAAGAGTCATGGCTTCACAAGGTTTTCACAGAATTGACAGTGACTGTCAAAACAAGCATTCCTGCACCAGATCACATTCCTATGGATTTGTCTATTGGTCTGTCAGCTCTGCTTCTGCCGTATAGTCAGTCTCGTGGGCTCACTGTACCCATGCTGTTTGGATGGCCTTCCCACATATCTTAGCTCCTCGTTATTTTTGCTTAAAATAATTAAGCAATGACAATTTGACTAGTTTTTTTTTTGCTAGGTAAATGGATTAGCTCCAGGAATTTGCATTCTAATCCTAAACCATTTGTTTTATACTCTACAGTGAAATTATCAAGATCACTTACCTCAATCTCCATGTTTGTAAATTATGTATGGTGCATAATATTATGTGCCTATATGCACTTCTAGCATGACTGTAATAATCAAAAGTCAGGCAAGTGGAATGGTTGCTTAGTGGGAACACCCTTAGATTCATATCGTAGTTATTATAATCAGGGGTTTCCCCATACTACAACTACCAATATTGAAAGAGGACCTAAGTACACAGACCAACAGGATAGAAAGCCACTGACTCATCTTTACAAGGAGGAGGATACTTTCTTTAAATGAAAGGATTATGAGTCACAAATAAGAACATGAATTTTCCAGTTTCAACAAGTATCAATTATGAGCTACCTACAGTTTCTGACTGTACTCAATTCCCTGAAACCCAAATGCAGATCTTAGTTTGCAAGGATAGAAGAAATCCAATGTTCTAGCTACCCAACTCCTGGTTAACAAAATAAGTGCCCAGTTGTTATTCTAACAAATCTTACCAAACATAAGAATACTGCTTGTTGATTAACATACAATAACGAACCATCTTGAATGCCTCCATAATAGCCAGCTACTCTCTGCGTTCAATTCTAGAAGTGCAGAAATTACAGAATCTTGGTTGTAAATTCTGTTGAAAGTGTGAATATGCTTGGGTATTTTTTTTTTATTTCCCAGAGTTGCTTATAAAAGCCTGGCTCCAGAAAAAAAAATTGAATTTTCCAGTGAACATTCCTGTAGCTATCAAATGATTTCAAGATCAATATTTTAGCAAACTTGTTTCATCCTGTATCTCTCTACCTAACCACATCTCAATCTACCTACTAACACATTTTATTTTATGCATTTCAAAGTAAATTTCCAGGGGTTACTTAAAAAAAATAAGCTTCAGGTAATTCAAATGGAATGGTATATTTTCTCCTTTTTAGTTAAAAAAGGTATAAAAATGTGTTGCAATTTTATTTCTAAAGAATTATAATGTAGTTACCTTCTCTGTAAGACCAATTAACTCAATGCAGAACAAATTTTCATACATATTTACATATGTGTGTGTGTTTTAGTTTGCATGTGCTTATATATCTTTCATGTATTTTAACTATTCTCTTTCATTGGACAACATTTCTTGAGCACCTGCGTGGTCAGGTATTGACTTGGATAAAAAGAAAGCAACAGGAAACTCTATAAATTCCAGGAACCATTAATCAACGTGTTAATGGAATAAAATCAAAATAATCAAATATAAAGAAAACAAAGAACAGTGTCAAGATGTTCATAATCAGGATGCTGGTCAGGCCTGGTGGCAAAAGTCTTTAATTCTAGAACTTGAAAGGGGAGGAAGGTGGGTCTCTAAGAGTTAGAGACCAGCATGGTCTGCATGGAAAATTCCAAGCAGTTAAGGGCTGCATAGTAAGACCTTGTCTCAAAAGATCCAGTACAAACAGTCCATCAGCATCATTATCATCTCCATCATCATCAGGAGAGTAGCTAAGGAGGAAAACACCAGGTGAGTCTGACATCATCAGAGACTGAGCTAAGTGCCGGATAGAAACAAACTCCAGTTCAAAGAATTAAATAGGCATATGCGACCTTGTCTCCTGGTAAGATTTTTGTCCACTTGACACAAACTAGAGTCATCTGCAAAGAGAGAGAAGAATATGAGAACTGAATTATTAATTCAGACAAGGCAGGGAAGGCTTGGAGGGAGGGAAGGAAAGTCAGAAATGTCATTATATTATAATCTCAAAAAATTAAAAAGTGAAGAAAGGGGCGTGGGTTGCTTCCAAACATGTGAAGTTTATGGCATTAAAGGAAAAACCCAAGAGGAGATGCCAACCATGTAGCTAGCATGCATGAACCCAGAGGGATTTCACAGTTTCAGAATAAGTCTGCAGTACATTTCGATTTAATATTTAAATTAAAACACCGAAAGAAAAAGACTAAGAACATAACTGATAATGGACAGTAACCCTGCCTTTAGCATCAAACACGAGTCCAAATCTCTGCAAACAGGAAATTTCTTCCTCTTCTGAAGGGATAAACCAATACCTGGAAGACGTGTTTTCTACGCATCAATTAATAAAAAGTCTCAGGATGTCTCCATTTAACATACAAATGTTACCAGCACAAATACAAAATGAAACATTTTCTTTTTTTAACATAGTAAAACTACATATTTATTTGTTTTTTTAGAAAAGAAAACAAACTATCTTTTTTCATTATACATACCAATCCAAATTCCCACTCCATTCCTCCTCCCTCTCCCACCCCTCCTCTCATTCCCTCCACACACCCTCCCACCCNCCCACCCCACCCCCATCCAATCCTCAGAGAGGGGAAGGCATATTGCCTTGGAGAAGGTCCGAGGCCATCCCTACTATATCTAGGCTGAGCCAGGTATCATCCAAAGAAAATAGGTTCCCAAAAAGCTGGCACAAGCAGTAGGGAAAAATCCTGGTGCCATTGCCAGTGGCCCCTCAGTCTGCCCCAGCCATTCAACTGCCAACCAAATTCAGAGGGACTGGTTTGGTCCTATGCTGGTTCCTTCCCAGTCCAGCTGCTGTTGGTGAGCTCCCTTTAGCTCAGGTAAACTGCTTCAGTGGATGAATCCTTTATGGTCTTGACCTCTTTGCTCATATTCTCATTTCTCCCACTCTTCAACTGGGCTTTGGGAGCTCAGTCCAGTGCTCCAAAGCGGGTCTCTGCCTCTGTTTCCACCAGTTGCTGGATGAAGTTTCTATGATGATATTTAAAATATTCGTCAGTCTGACTACAGGGCAAGTCAAGATTGGGCTCCCTCTTCTCTGTTGCTTAGGGTCTTAGTTGGGGGTCATCCTTGTGGATTCCTGGGAATTTCTCTAGAGCCAGGTTTCTTGTTATACTTATAATGGCTCCCTCAATCAAGATATCTCTTTCCTTAAGAGCAAACATTTTCTTAAGAAGAAACAACTAGCAGCCAGGATGGAATGTGCCTATAATACAACAGAATAGGAGGGCAGATATAGATAAAGAGTTGCTACTCTTGCAGAATGGGCTGGCAGACATAGTGGTACACACCTGTAGTCTCACACAGTAGGGGTGGCAGACATAGTGGTACACACCTGTAGTC
>LOEQ01000054.1:606602-617969 GCA_001685075.1 Bramus lutescens | reverse complement strand
GGACTGGGACTGATGGAGCATGTGATCAAACTGGACTCTCTGAATGTGGCTGACAATGAAGGCTGACTAAGAAGCCAAGGACAATCGCACTGGGGTTTGATTCTACTGCATGGATGGGCTTTGTGGGAGCCTAGTGTGTTGGGATGCTCACCTTCCTAGACCTGGATGGAGGGGGAAGGACCTTGGACTTCCCACAGGGCACGGAACCCTGACTGCTCTTTGGACTGGACAGGCAGGGGGAGTGAGGGAGGGGGAGGGAAATGGGAGGAGGGGAGGAGGTTGAAATTTTAGTAAAAAAAATAAATAAAATAAAATAAAAAACCACACTTGCCTTTAAATTGTGTAAAATATCCCATGTAAACAAGTCGTTCACTTAGTAATCATCACATAGGGACCATGGGTAACTATGCCCATACTCTGTGGGAACTAAATGGAATGACAGTGAAGAGTAGGGGGTGTACATTCCCCACAGGGACAAATCAATAGACAAGTACTGATCACTCAGAAGGTGAGTGGTGAGGAAGGAAAGGGAAGCAGGAAGATTTCAGAGTGCAATGCAGGAAACGGCTTTGGTTTCAGGAGAAGCAACAGTGCAATCAGTAGTAGGGAAATTGTGAAAGCTCCTGCCTACCAAGCCAAACTCTCTAGTCTTAAGTCAAAAGACCTTGGGAGTGATGAAAAGAATTGAGTCAGCAGGGACATCACTAACCACGCCTTTAAGAGTCTATATTTGTAAAAAGTGAGCCTGGTATGGAAGAGATTGACTGAGAAGCAGAAATAAGAAAGACGTGAGCCTGGCCATAGTGGCTCACACATTTAATCGCAGCACTCGGGAGGCAGAGGTAGGCAGAACTCTGTGACTTAGGGGTCAACCTGGTCTACAGAGAGAGTTCCAGAACAGTCAGGAAAGGGCAGTTACACAGAGAAACCATATCTTGAAAAAAAGAAAAAAGAAGACATGAACTGAAGCAATTGTTAAAGGATGAAAAGTAGGAAAGACATGAAACATGGATTCCAAAATTACTTCAGGAAGTCCAATAACTAAGCCAGTGAGAAAGAACCAACAAACTCAACTGCAGAACTGAGGACATTTAGATGGAAAGCAAAGCCTTGAAACAGGGGATGTCAAAGTGTCTGATAGACTTGTATCTATCATTCTTAATCATCTGAATCTGAAAACATGCTCAGCTATTTATGAATCAACACTATATATCAATATGTAATATCTTAGATTGTGAGAAATGTCCTAAAACCTGCTCCTGAAACTGATTTTTCATGTAATGTCATTTATAAAGCATCATATATTCCTCAGGATGAAGTCTTTGTAGATATTTGAAATTTTAAGAAACATATAAAGCTTTAAAAATGTTGTTTCAAATATTTTAATAGAAAATTATCTAATGCTATCTATTAATACTAATAAAAATGTTCCTAAATCATCTACAGTGAAGTCTATTGTGAACTTGGTTCTAATTAAAATCTACACATAAATACATATATACCTTATGGTTCAAGTAGTGTTTCCTACCCAATACATCTCACATGTCTAACATTCTTAGCGCTTCAGATCAGTTTATCAGTAAATACCCTAGTTATTCCTACTCTGTCTCTGTCCTGCCCAAGGAAGAACTCCTTAAAGTATTTTTAATAGTATACATAAAATACTTATAGAAATAGATGTCTAAAACCAACTGCATAATTTATGAAGGGCACATAAATAATGTTTGTTTGCACTAATGATAGCTACAGAAACTCAGTGAGCGGGAAATGGGGGGATTTAGAAGAAAAAGCAAATAGAAAATGATAAATTATAGTCACAGAAAGAAATGGTTTATGAACAGCAGGTGGAAATATGTCTTTGCCTACAGCTGAATTAAAAGAACATAGAATTTTTTTAGATTGAAATAAAAGAAGAAATGCAGTTTTTAAAATAAATACCAACAGTCAATGTGATGTTACAAAGCACTTTCCCACACTGTCACACTGGGGACAAAATGCCCTTTTATTTAGGTTATATTCTGATTTCTCTTTTCTGAATCTATAAGCATCTATTTTTCTCTACACCAATATCTTTATAAATATAGATCCTTGAACAATATGAAAAGATGCAGTACTTGATTCATAACAAGAGATAGCAAGCTGTTGTTAAAGAGTAGCTAGCATGAGAAAGAAGCGTCCCTTCTGGAAATAAAGTAACATTAAATAAAAAGCTTTATACAGAAATTTTAAATTGATTAGTCAGAAATAACTAGCTAGGGGCAAGAGAAGACTGGAGAGGTTCAGTAGTTAACAACAGTTGCTCATAAGGGCGAGAGTTCAGGTCCAAGCTCCTTCATTCCAAGCTGGGAGTCCCACGTCACCTGTAACTCTAGCTGCACTGTATCTGATACCTCATTCTGACCTCTACTCATGCCCCAGTACCTGCACCTTCACACGCACCTATGTGCACACGGTCACACCAACACAGGAACAAATACATTAAAAATGAAAACTGCTAAATGTAAAGATAAACCGAGGGAGTAGAAGGGGATAAGAGAGAGTAATAGGAAAAAAATAATCAAAATATATGTGCAATCAAAATTATCCTAGTGAAACACTTTATCATGATTATTATGTGCTAATTTTTAAAATCACCAATGATTATTGTTTATCTAATTCCAATTCAGCCCTGGAGACCTCAAATTGTAAAGAGAGTATAAATCCCTTAGGCCCCAGGTATAAACTCTCTGATGAGGAAGAAACACAGAGGCTTTGGTCGGCAATCATCTCAGCCAAGTGCAGACAGAAAAAATCCATATTCAGTGTAAGTAAAACTGAACAAATGTCATTTTTCCATACCAGCTGTAATCCCTGCAGTGTGAACAGGAAGCAGTGGAACCAACGGTTCAGAGATAGAGTCCCAGAATGTCTCACCTAAAGCCCAGAGGCTGCATTTTCACATGGCTGAGAACTTCCTGGGAAAGAAAATAAAGCACAA
This sequence comes from Bramus lutescens, assembly GCA_001685075.1. Classification (NCBI taxonomy): domain Eukaryota; kingdom Metazoa; phylum Chordata; class Mammalia; order Rodentia; family Cricetidae; genus Bramus; species Bramus lutescens. Next base: position 614,992 of record LOEQ01000054.1, on the reverse strand, counting down.
ATAATTGAAAGGGTCATCTAATCATTGGTTGGCATGCGTTATCACAGCTGTTTGGATGAGCTCAACTCAATGGCGGTCGCTCTGATGAGAAGTTTGCTCAAATTTGCTTGTTTGATACTTGCATTACTGCACCGCAGACTCTATGCCTCTCTACAAACTCTGTTTTCGGGTTTTAAAGTCTTACAAATTCACAGGAAATTTCAAAGATAATGCAGCAAATCCCACCTACACCTTTGGATTATTCTTACTCCATGCTTTCATCTTGTATAATAACCCTAGGCATCAAGACCACAGTTTCGTTATTGGTAGTATCCGTGTGATTAGATGGCATTTTCTCCCTTCTTTAGATAGATTCCTGTAGCTGTCATATTAGTCAAGATAGCAAATACCCATCAAAGATCTGAGTCCCTACAAACTTCTCTCACATTTGCCCCGCTAAACACACCACCCAACCATCACTAATTCTAACTCAAGTCAATCACTAGTCCCTTCTTTATCTTAAAAATCTTGCCATCTTGGTAAAATTATACCCCAAAACATACACAAACCTTTGCAAATTAGGTGTTGTCATGGAGAGCCACCATGTGCCCAGGATTCTTTCTCACAGATTGCAAATGCTATTCCATGGTGTGGTAATGTAATGTGTTTAACCAACAGTTTGCTAAAGAACATTTTAGCTGTTGACACTTAAATTATTGCCAGTGAAGCTTTTTTGAAATATTTTCCCATTTTGACATGAGCGTAAGTTTTGTGTAAGCAAAATTGGCTAGCAGTACAGCGGCTGGACTGTGTGTTTGGATTCCTTAAATACTACGAAATTATATTTGCAAAGTACTTATGTCATTTTCTATGCCCACAGCAATCTGTAAAAGACCCAGAGCTGAGTCTTTGCCCGCTTTAGTACTGTCCCCGTTTTTGTTGGCAGTGATGATGGATGTGCAGCAATAGCCCATCGTGTTTCATGTGACAATATCCTATCATGTCGACAATTCCCATCTTCCTAATGGCCGATAAGCCTGACAGGTTTTCATATATTTGTACATATATCCCTCCGGTGAAATAGCCTTTTTATATATTTTACCAATTTTCTAATTTCCCTTTTTTCAATAATTTTTTATCTTCATCAAAAACTAGTGCATACACCTGTGTGCAGTTTACTCTTCAGAACCCAAGTGTGCTTCTCCTGCAATATTAGAGTGTGCATTAGCATAGAGGCACAAAAAGCCTTGAAAACACGTGGAATGCCGTATGCATCTTTTTCATTTTTTATTCATTCTTTGAAAATTTCATGCAATATGCTTTTAACATATTCACCCCCCCAACTCCTCCACAATCCACACCCTCTTTCTTTCTAAACCCAACCTTGCCCCACGCCCCTTACACATGTTTTTAAACCCATTTACTCCAATTTGCATTACCCCAATAGTTTTAGATGTGAGGTCACCCACTGAAGCATGGTCAACTGGCCAGGAGCCACACCCGTAAAGGAAACTGACTGTCCCTTGCTCAGAAGTTATCAGCTACCAATAGCTCTTCAACTAAGAGCTGGCTTCATGCCACCTCCTCTCTCCACCCTGGGATTTCGTATGACTTGAGCTTGCACAGGTCTCGTGCTTGTTGTCACAACTGCTGTGAGATTACCTGCACAACTGTCCTGCTACACCCTGAAAGCAGTGTCCTTATCGTCACCCACTGCCTCTGCCTTTTACACGCTTTGTACCCTCTTTTCCTTGATGATCCCTAAGCCATAGGAGGAAAGGCTGTGGTATGAATGTGTCATTTAAGACTGAGAACCCTGTAGACTCATTCTCTGACCTTCACAAGTTGTGGGTCTCTGTGTTCATAGCTATCTACTGCATAAAGAAGCTTCTCTGGTAAGATCTGAGAGATGTGTTAATCTAAGGGCACAGTGGTAAGTCATAGGGAATTGCTTTAATACTATTTCGATTCTACAAAATAACAGTAGTAGAGTCTACGTTAATGCCTATTACCTACATAGCCACAAATTGGCAGTCTTTGCAAAGCAGCCACTGAGATTGGGCAACCCAAATGGTGGGGTCTTGGACATGGAGAGGGGCCTGATTCATGCACTTAATTTTTTCAGCAATTGGTTTAGATATTCTAACCTTTCTTTTCAACATCAATTTTTAAAGAATGTCTGAAAATTAATAGGCACTGTCACATTTGTTTATCAGTTTGAGAAGCTTCATATTTCAATATTTTGAGTATTACAACTCATGAAAACAGTATTCCTTCTCCAGTATTTTTCGTTTCTCTTGTCAATATTTTCTAATATTCTGTTTACTAATCTTATGTGCATTATATTTATACTTAAACATTTCATTTTTCAAACACCAGTAAAAATATATTTATTCCTCAATTCCCACCAGTCTATTGCTATATAGAAATACTATTGATGTCCACATGGTCATTTTTTATTCTGAAATGTCTTCAGCTCCTTAGCATAGACCATTGTGTCTTTTGCACGAAGTGCTGTTCCATGGTTCCTGAAATGTGCTGTTTTTATACTTCTAGGCCCTGGGTAGAACTTTCAGAAGTGTGACGAACATCATAACAGGGGTGAGGATATATTCATCTTGTTCTTGATCTTAGGAGGCAATTATTTAGTCTCTAATCATCAGTGACGGTTTCTGTAATTTTTTTCCATCAAGTTCAGAACTAATATTAGGAGGTTTTTCTTGCAATAGTGAAGAGTGTTGATTTTTTTCCAAATGTCTTTGTCCATAAATATATGTAACTATTTTTCTTCTTTCTGATATGAATATATGTGATTACACTGACTGACTTCCCTATCTGAGACCAGAGTATTCATGGACTAAATCCCACTTGATCGTGTATGCAATTCTACACGTGTGTCAAAATTAATCTGATGATATTTTGTTTTGCAAAGAATCTTGCTTCTGCACTGATGTGATATGCTGGGGAGTAGTTTTTTCTTTTCATACTCTCTATATCTGGCATGTGAGGAATAGAGAGAAGTCACCCAGGATAAGTCACAAATCATCTTTCCACATAGTATTTAATTCCCCCTTAATTTTGGTGAATTCTCCACAATGTTTTTCAATTACACTCGTTTATTTTGTGTGTTTGCCTCCCATGTGTGTGTACTTGGAGTATTATTTGTTCATGAGGAATTTCTTTAATTATATACCATTTTGCAGGTGCAAAGGTATGTTTATACGAATTGTAATTATACAAACAATAATTCACCTCGGTTGAGCATGCTTCAGAATGGAAACAATACCTAGTGTTCAGTGCTAGCACTTGTCCTTCAGTAATTAAATTTCCACTTATTCTCTGTGAAAGGTGTGTCATGGTTAACTGAGTTCTTTGAGTCCAAAAGATGGTGCTTTTTCATTAGTTTCTGCTTCCTCCAATGGGGTCTGTTTCTATCTCCAGGCTCCAGGTACCAGGTAATCTGTGTTGGGTATTCAATACTGTAAGTCATAGAAGCCTGGTTGTCCTTGGGGAACTGATTACCTGTAAGATACAACGAAAAGCTGCAACTAGGGAATCGCTTGCCAGAGGTCTGTGAACCAGTGCTCACTGTTTCCATATCCCTTTCAGTCATCTCCCAGTAGACAAGTCATCACCAATCCCTGAACCAGTTAGGGATTTTGCAGGTAAATGTAGTTAATTATATGTTTTCCTTATATGCTTTTATGAGCATATATGCAATTATATGCTTTTTCCTTAGAATTGGTTCTTCTTGACTCTAATAAATCAGTAATTATCAAACGTGAATCCACCCAACATATTGCTTACAAAACTTTATTAAATGTTGATCCATGTAACAGATGAGAAATAAAAACAGTGGAGACTTGTGCAATTTCAGTTTCCCTAGGAACAGGTTTGAGAGGCCTAGATGAGCCTGAGATGTCACATGCTTTATCTTTGTCCATATCCCATTGGACAGGGTCTAGTAATGTGACCATGGGCTTTGAAATCATCTCAGTGTACAAGTACGATCAGGACTGATTCATCCCTGTTCCCTGAAGAAAAGGCAGGTGCATCCACTTGTCAGGAACCGCTTGCTACCACACTGAGGGTGATGAGAGACACTTCCACCTGGAGCAATGCTTTACAATCTGGAAGGGAATAAATGTAAAGACACCGAGTCATGGAGCTGAAAGCTCTCCACTGTGGGAAAGACCGCATATGGATGCACCTTGACTCTATACCCAGTCAGGAGCAGAGATTCTATAACTCAGAAGAAGAAAAAAAGATACATGTGATTTTAAAATAAACTACCAGTGTTTATAGATCAAAGCGTTAGCACATGGTTTTCCCCTAACCTTGGTAATAGCTAAAATGAAAACCATTCAACTCAATGGGAAATGCAAATTAGCCTCTTACATATATAAAATGAGAGGATTCTTATAGAACAAACAGGTATAAAAACATCAAGATGCCAACAAAATTGTGTAGACCTTACAAATGTCTCCATTATTTTCATTACTACTTTCAAGAGTTTGAAGCACAGTTAAGAGTCTACAGCAATAAATGTGTAAAAATTATATAGCCTTTTGAGAAGGTCCAAATTATGTTTGTATATTGCCATATGCAAATACAGATGCATGTATAATACAATGGAAAAGTATGCAATTTTTGCATTTCTTAGAATTGTGTGTTCAAAGTTGACTTTTCCATATTCATTACCTATAAATTATCCATTACTAAAATACACATGCAAAGCAACAAACCCATTTGTGAGCTTTATTATGGATATCAAAGTATAGAATGGAGTGAAAAATAAGGACTTTTCTTAATCTAATAAAAGATTTTCTTGATTATTCAGCTCCTTTTTTTTTATATCACCTACAGACTCTTGATAGCCATGACCCAAGGAAATGATACCACAGTCACTGACTTCTCTCTTCTAGGATTTGGGGTCCAGCGTGATACTCAGTGTGTTCTCTTCATTGTGTTTCTTGTCATATACTTGACATCCATGGTGGGTAACACTGGGATGATTCTCCTCATCAACACTGACTCCAGACTTCAGACCCCCATGTACTTCTTCTTACAACATCTGGCTTTTGTTGATATCTGTTACACATCTGCCATCACTCCCAAGATGCTACAGAACTTCCTCGCAGAAGATAAATCAATAAGTTTTGAGGGATGTTTAGTACAATTATTTATTTATGCAATATTTGCAACCAGTGACTGTTACCTCCTCGCTGTTATGGCAGTGGACCGTTACGTGGCAATCTGTAAACCCCTGCGCTACCCCATAATCATGACTCGACAAGTCTGCGTCCAGTTGGTAGCTGGTTCTTATCTCATGGGAACAATAAACTCCTCGGTGCACACAGGATTTACATTTTCGCTGTCCTTCTGTAATTCAAACGTCAATCACTTTTTCTGTGACATTCCCCCAATTGTCACTCTTTCATGCTACAGCAATGACACTAACTTCATGCTAATTTTAATTTTTGTTGGGTTTAACCTGACATTCACTGTGTTGGTTGTTATCCTCTCCTACATATACATCATGGCCGCCATCCTAAAGATGTCCTCCAGTGCCGGAAGGAGGAAAACCTTCTCCACGTGTGCCTCCCATCTGACCGCAGTCACCATTTTCTATGGGACCCTCACTTACATGTACTTACAGCCTCATTCTGACAGCTCTGAGGAGAATATGAAGGTGGCCTCTGTGTTTTATGGCATTGTGATTCCCATGTTGAACCCTCTGATCTACAGCTTGAGAAACAANTTCACTGTGTTGGTTGTTATCCTCTCCTACATATACATCATGGCCGCCATCCTAAAGATGTCCTCCAGTGCCGGAAGGAGGAAAACCTTCTCCACGTGTGCCTCCCATCTGACCGCAGTCACCATTTTCTATGGGACCCTCACTTACATGTACTTACAGCCTCATTCTGACAGCTCTGAGGAGAATATGAAGGTGGCCTCTGTGTTTTATGGCATTGTGATTCCCATGTTGAACCCTCTGATCTACAGCTTGAGAAACAAGGAGGTCAAAGAAGCTATAAAAGCCACAGGGAAAAGGTTCTTTAGATTGGATTTAAGACATTAAAACTGAGTATATCCTATCATACAGTAGATGATTGTTGCTGTAGTTGAGATTCCTCTAGAGTATCTACAAACCATCACTGTAGCTTATTTCATAATTCTGATCTTTGAAATCATGTCCAGAGTCTCTTTCATGCCTAGAGCAGCTTCTGAAAACATCTCAGCTTCTGATGAGAAACACTTGTGGATATTATTCAAATACTAACAAGTAGATGGACATTTGAAAAAGTGTTATTTCCAGTATATTTTAACTCCTTAAAAAAATCCCTACTTGTACACTGTCGTTATCAAAATTAAGTCATTATAATCATTTAAACAGTTCTCTAAGTTCTCTACAATGGGGTCCATTGCTAATTCTGCTCAAGTTATTGCAAATAACCCAGATGTTAAATAAATTTTCCTATTTAAAAACTCATCTCTACTCAATATTTACACATCTCCTACCTTCCCTGGTATTTGAAAGTACTTATTTATGTCATAAGTCATCCTCTTAATGTAATTATCTCCACCTCTAGGAAAGCGAACTACTGGGAGCATATTTTATTTCTGTCTCCAACAGAGATAATTTTAAGTGAATTAATCTAAAAACTTTCCGATAAATATCCATTTTAAAAATGCATATGAATCTATTTTTTCTTTTAGGCAAATAACTACAGAAACTCAATAGGAATAGGAATTCCAGTGGATCCAAGAAACACTTTAAGTCAAAAGCTAGTTAGCAGGAAAGCTATAGTACCATATAATGTGATTACCCCATGTCAATGATCTGAAGGAATCTAGGAAAGATCCATTGGAGAACAGTAGACAGTCACTCCAGGGAAACTGTTTCTCAGGGTACACCTTGATCAGGTTGTATGATATACCTACCACAGATGCATACACAAAACTAGCCACTTGATCTCTGTTAGAACAAGATACTCATTTTATACCCTCCATGCTTATTAAATTTCAGGAATTTACTAGTTGTTTATTAATATAACTTTAAGATGTTTATGTGTATGAGTATTTTTACCTGAATGTATGTCTGTGCATTATTTGCATGTTTGGTACCAGAAGAGAGCTTCAGACGCCCTGGCACTGGAGTTGTTGATGGTTGTGAACTGTCATGCCGGTGCTCAGAATAAAGTCGAGAGCCTCTGGAAGAGCAGCGAGTGGTCCAACCTGTTGAGTCTTCTTCTCAGCCTCCTTATATAGCTTCTTTTAAATGAATAAAAAAAGCATGCACACAAATGAATTGAGTTGAATATGGCCGTTGAGAGAGAATGTATAGTGCCTACACCTCTGCCACAGCAAACTCTTGATGGCAGCTCATGGTTTATGAGGTGCGAACTCAGTAGTTCCTGACTACTACTGTAGATGCTCAAGTCTTCATTCAGCTTGAGTGGCCATGCAATAAACTGTATGTGTTGTGAGCAAAAGAACCTGATTTTTAATCTCAGAGCTCACGTGAGAAAACCAGGCCGAGTGGAATGCATTTCTAATTGCTGCAGGACAGAGGCCAAGAGAGTGGCTTTCTTCAGCCATGTGCAGATCAAGGAGAGACCCTGTCTCAAAAACAAGGAAGAATATCTAATGTTGTCCTTTGGCAGGCACTTGTGCATGCACACACACATACACACACACAGAGAGAAAGATAGAGAAGATATTGCAAGGAGTCATTGGAAAGTATAGCTAACTTCATAAAAATTATAAATCTAGCCAGGAAGTGGAGGTGCATGCTTTTAATCCCAGCGCTGAAGAGGCAGAGGAAGGCAGATCTTTATGAGTTTGAGGCAAACTGGTCTGTATAGTGAATTCCAGGACAGCCAGAACTACAGAGAAAGACCCTGTCTCAAGAAAACAAGCAAAATGTATAAATCTAAACCCTGAGAGAATAAATATGGTATCATGTACCAAATATGCTAGAATAGGAATGGCAGGGAGAAAAGAATAGCTACACAGGCAGAAAGACAATATGCTTATCATTTCATGTGTGTGGTTATTTCTATAGCAAACTACAGCCAGTGTCTGTGCTTTGTTGGCTCACCATTCCTCTATGACAATACCTGCAATTTTAAGAGGAAAGTTATGTGACAAGAAATAGACAGTACCTCAAGCAGCTGTTGTGTATAACACATCTTTCAATACTAATCAAGGTTGTATGTTTTGAGGAAGTGTTGTGCAGAATTAAACTTACCATTTAAAATATCTGGCATGAAGGAAGTCAGGACCATGAGGAGTGCACCACCCACTGAGACGCAGGGGCTGATCTAATGGGAGCTCACCAAGGCTGTCTAGACTGGGACTGATGGAGCATGTGATCAAACCGGACTCTGAATGTGGCTGACAAG
>LOEQ01000054.1:594098-606283 GCA_001685075.1 Bramus lutescens | reverse complement strand
TCGCCACATGGCAGTGGCTTACTGGCAAAGTTTCAGCATGTCTGACTCTGGTGGTTTCTCCATGGCTTCTCTCTGACTCTGCCCTTCTTTCTCCCAGCATTCAGCCTTGCTTTCCCAGCCAAAATTCTGCCTTGCCATAGGTCCAAAGCAGTTTCTTTATTCATTGATGGTAATCACCGTTCACAGAGGGGACTCCCATGTCATTGGATAGTGGTTTCTTATGGGAGTTTGAGTTATCCTATAGCAATTTCAAACTCCAGAGGAAGTGAAGGATGGAGATATTAACTGTATGGATTGGATATGAAGATTTTCCTTGTTGCCAGCATGCTGTCAAGCCCCAATAAAAATTCTGGATGCCAAAAACACAGGCGAATTCTTAGACTGACAATACTGTGCATATATCTCTATTTGGTTTCAACAGAGCCATGAATCATGGAGTACAAGGAAGTTTTATATTTGGACAAATATCAGGCATTACTCCAGGCATCTCTTTATTTATCTGGATAACATTTTCACCCTTTCTGTCGTAATAAAAAATTGCTTGTATATGTACCATTTCTCATGGTTTTACTTTGCATATAGCAAAATGGGTGGATTCTAAACAACAGCATTTTCTCTCTCATGGTTCCAAAAGCAAGAATCCAAACCCAAGCATCAGAGGAGACTCTGGTAAGGATGCTCTTCCGGGTTATGGTTGCTCCCATCTCATTGTGTCGTTGTTTGGTCGAAAGGAAACCTGGCGAGTTCTCTACATCTATTCAGGAGTACTTCATGTTCTTCCCCAAAATGGTGACACTATGGAATAGTGCACTTTGGGGAATTCCAGATGTAAAAGTCCATAGCATTTTACCTCTTCTCCCCTAAAATTCATATCTATCTCACATGCAAAATGTCTTCTGTCCATTATATCAATGTCAATGTGTTTGCTATGTATCAATTTCAGAAGTCTAATGTCCACATATTTATCTCGATATTGAGTATTGAATCTTGGAGATGATTTCTGATAGTTTAAGGTTGGGGAATTATCTCCTTTGACCCCATACGTTGCTCCTGAATACGTAAAGAAGGCACTGCCTTTCAAACTTGCATTGAGAGATTTCCTCATGAACACCATATCCATCATGTTTCTACCAATATAGTATACATGGTTTCTTAATTATGCTCCAAGAATAAACAAAAGTTTCTCCATCCCCCATCAGTTCCAATGTGAATCATTTTACTTTTTCTGCAACACCTCGAAATTCCTCCTGCCTCTACTCACTACCTACACCCAGAACTGCTTTCCTATTTTTAAATGCTCGAAACAGATGTCCTTCTCTCTTTGTGTAAAATTTTCAGTCTTGGGAAGTCTGGGCTACTATAACGAGTTACTATAGCCTCGTTTGTTTCTAAGCAACAGGAATTTATTCCTCACAGATCCGAAGAGTAACACTGTGGAGTTAGGGCAGCAACCTGATGAGGCTCTGGGAATAATTCACTTTTGACTTTGAGACTGACAGCTTCCAATGTCAACTTCAAACAGCTGAGGGAGAGAAGAGAGGGGAATAGAGCTTTCTTATGGAACAGAGACACAATTCTCATTCGTTAGGGCCCCAATCTTATGACCCAACAACTTCACTTTCTATTACTGGCACATTCCGTTTTGGGGTTTTGGCACGAGTACTAATGTATTTGATCCATAACATGAGCATTTGATCCATAACACTAAGACTAAAGTCTCAGATATTCCAGTGAACTATTATATAAGAGTAGTTTTGAAATATCCCAAATGAACTTGGAATCAGCATAAGAGCTGGCTCTGGTGGTGTGGGTGCCGGACAGCTAGCCCTGATGACTTGAGAGGCAGAGAGCCTGTCCTGCCCCTAGCTAGCTACCATAGGCAGTAGAGCTGGCTCTGCCCCTCACTTGGACAAAGCAGCCAGAGCTGGCACTGGTGGTGTGGGCATAGGGGAGCTGGTAGGCTAACCAACTCAGCAACCACCAAGACCCAGATTCAGGGCTTTGAGTTGGTCCACCCCAACATCTACCCCATCTAAGAACTGCTGGAGCATGTGAAAGGCCTAGTCCTGCAGAACCAAAGCTGCAAGATCTCCATGACACAGGGCAGTAACAGGATGTCCAAGAGGAGTTCCGATGAGGATCCAGTACTGGTAGCATAGCAGAAGCCAGAGGCCTTGAACCAGGTCAATGACTCATTGCAATGAACATTTGCAAGTAAAGCTGTTTGGGCAACACATCATGACACATCACAGCTTCCATGGTGAGATGTGTGTGTGTGTGTGTGTGTGTGTGTGTGTGTTCCTCTTATCATTTTTGTTTTTTGTTTTCTTTGTGGAGGAAGGCTGCAAGGAGAGGTGGCAGATGTGAAGGGATGGGGAAATGTGTGGGATTGGGGTGCATGATTCCCAAAGAATCAATAAAAAAGTTTTTGAAAATGTGTCTATTAGCCACTACCTTTTGGGTGATGTACAAAGGAAAATGGCTTCTGTGGAAACTGTTCCTTCATATAGTGTAGCTTTATCAATCTTTTAAAAGTGATTTTCCTAGCTAGCCAATAGAGTAAGAAAAAAGACATAAGAGGAAAAAATGCTCACTTGGATTATGCTGAATTCTACAAGGGATTCTGGAAAGCTATCAAGTCTACATTGAGTCTCATGTGGACAAGATTTTCAATCAATTCTCCTCTTCCATTGGATGGCAGCTTGTAGATGTTAATATCTCCACATATATATCATAACTATTCTGATTTCTCCTCCATATCTTAAGAGACAGAAACTCATAATGCTAGAGGTTCCACAAGATATAAACGCATAGAGGGATAAACAAAACTATCAGCAGCAAGTATTCTAAAAGTAAGTGCTGAGACAAGACAGAGATTTTGCTGCTGTCTTATGTAGACCTAACCAATAGCACTAAGTTCCCAAGAGATATGGAAAGTTTCTGTCTCTTGGGCCAGCCCACAGGTGTGGCTGTCACTCTGGTCTCTTTGTGGGTTTTTATCAAACCATGACGGGTCAGGTGAAGTCCAGAGCTACAGTATGTGCATTGCATTGTGAGGTAACCAGCACATAAGAAATATTAGAGAACCATAAACATCTTGACTCTCAAACATTTGTTTTCAAAGAAAAATAAATCCTTGCAATCAAGTCAATGTTTGCTCTTTTATGAGCAATTGAATTCCTAGTTGGGATTGTAGCCATCAGTGAGGACTGCTGAACGCTGATTCAGCAGCCTTTTTCTCTTCATTCCGTTACCAACTAACCAAAGAACTACAAACTCACTCAGGCAAGAATTTTCTGGATCTATTAAGTCAAAGGTTTAATCATAGCAAAAAGTTCGAAGTAAATGAAACTCATAGTCTCATTCCCCAGAAAGTGACATGAAATATTCTAATTTAATAAAGTATAAGTAGAATAAACTTCTCTGCATAGGAATGCTTTTTATATTTTATTTCTTTGGAAAAGCAAGAAAACAATCAAGTATAAAATGGATAGTGACCATTGTGGTACTATAGAATTAATGTAACACTCTATCTGTTTGTCAAACTGAATATGAATATCATATGCCTTTAAATTTCAGGTACAGTCAGGTTTTCTGTTTTACAAAAGACTATCTTTTATTTACTGATTGTATTGACATAGATTTTATATACAACTAAACATGAGCTCTTTGGGATGGGAAAAGATGTGCAAAAGTGTTCATAATAAAGGAAAAATCAGTGTTAATTTCTTGCTCTCACTCTTTCCATTATTGTTCATATTTAAATCTATGCTAAAAGCTCTTCCTTATTAAACTTCAGCTTTGAGCTGTCCTATTTCTAGTTTCTGGCCATCCAGACAGGGTCAGGTCTGGGCTCCCTCTCCAGGCACAGGCCTCAAGCTGGACTGGTCACTGGCTGGTCACTCCCACAAGTCGGCACTACCACTACCGCAGCACATCTTGCAGGCAGGACAGATTGTACGTCAAAGGTTTCGTGGCTGGGGGAAAAAAAAAAGAAAGAAAAAGTCAATGAAATGATTCCTAATGATATTCTGCTATACTCAGAACAGTGCATAGCCTAACTGTCATCAGAGAGGCTTCCTCCATCAGATACAGAGACCCACAGACAAACACCAGGCACTGACAGAGGAACCTTGCAGAAGAGGGGCATTAAGGGTAGAAGAACCCAGAGCAGTCAAGGATACCACAAGAACAAGGCCCACAGAATCAACTAAGCAGGGCTCAAAGGAGTTCACAGAGACGGAAGCAACAAACACGGACCCTTTATGGGCCTGAGCCAGGTCCTCTGCATATATATTATGGTTGTTAGCTTGGTGTTCTTGTGTTGACAGTGGGTGGAGGGGTGGGTGTCTCTGGCTCTTTTGCCTGCGCTTGGGGCTCTTTCTCCTGATGGGTTGCCTCATGCAACCATGATACGTGGGGTGGTGACTAGTCTTACTGTAACTTGGAAAGTCATGTTCAGTTGATATCCCTGGGAGGCCTGCCCTATTTTGAAAGGGAAATGAAGGAGGAGTGGATCTGGGGGAGAAGGGAGTTGGGGGAGGTACTGGGAGAAACTGAGGGAGGGAAAACTGCTGTCAGTCAAGATGTAATGTATAAGAGCGAATAAGAAAAACCTGCAACTTTGTTTCAAAAAGCAAGGATCAAATACTATTAAAGCTATTATCATCTCTAGAAAATTTAAATTCACTTCAGAGCCCAAAATCACTAGAGAATGTTATTTATCCAATGACATCTCAGGCACTGAAAACTCAGATTCTCAAGAGAGTCAATAGTGATCCCTTAGGCCCCAGCAATAAACTGCCTGAGGAGGAGAAAACACTCGAGAGCGTTGGGGGGCAATCAGCCTGCTCCAGCTGCAGCGGTGAATCGGAGCCACTCCGGGGTAAGTAACGCAAAGCAACCTCTTGCTCACCAGAGGTTACACATCTCTGCAGTGTGTGCAGAAACTGGCAAAGGAGCTGCAGCAGAGTCAAGCCTGGTTTACAAGACCAGAAGGGTGCTCTCCATCACTGGTGATGTAATAAAATGCTGAGGGGTTGGGATCTAAGTATTGTCTGGGAAACTATATGAATGAACATGAGAACGAACCCACCAATCACTTTACAAACTATTGGATACCATTTGCCTTTAATGTTTTTTGAAAGTTCCTTGTGCGCCTTAGGTATGATTTCCTTTTCAGATATGTGTTATGAACAGATTTTCTCCCATGCACCATGCCTTTTCATACTCGTATCCACTTTTTTTAGCAAAAATAAGTTTAAATTTTTCATAAGGTTTGATTTCTTTATTTATAAAGCTATTAGCCTATACTAGTTAATTTTTCTCAATTGTTACATCTTATATAACATAATGAAACCTTTGAATATAATGTTTAAGAGAGCTCCACTCGGCACTATGACTTTAAATTTTGTCTTGTTATTTTATTAAAAAGTCATGACTTTTATGCTAGCTTTAAATATATAATATATTTTGAGTTAATTTTGATTTAATATGTAAAATTTATAGAGTTCATTTTTATCCTCAAATAGTCAAGCATTCTAGCATCCTACTGAAAGACTTTTGCATTTTTATAAAATTCAGAGGGCTAGATCTGTGCCTATTGTTTTCTGGGCTCCCTCTGCTCTTCATCTGTGTGACCCCCCCATCCACCAACATCACAGTGTTTAGTCATACAGTGTCAGGATAAATCCTAACAACAGGGTCCTGGCTTGTTTCAATTTACTCTTTGGGAAGTCTTGCTTAAATAGTCAACTTTTTCCTTCCACTTAAATTATAAAATAGCCTAGTCTATATTTAGAGAAAAACCTTATAGATTGTTAATTAACCCTATTGTGTGTCAATTTCAGGCAAATTAACATCATGTTATACTGAGATTTTTAAAGCCATGTAGTTTGTCTACCTGTGTAGATCTTTGATTTCATTCATCAAAGTTTTCTGAGTTTTATCACACTAATCCTGTGCAGATATCATTAGAATTATACTTAAATATTCCACTTTAGTGACTATAAATGAGACTTTGATTTCGGCTCCCACCTTCCGTTTTTAATATGCAGAGCTGATTTCTCGATAGTGATCTTGCATTCTGCAGCTTTGATGAAGTGACTTGTGAGCTCTACAAGATGACTGTAGATTCCTTGGGACCTTCTGTATTATTCATGTCACCTGCAAATGCAGGCAGGTGTATTTCTTTCTCTCTGACATGTACGATTTTTACTCCTCTTCCATCTTCATTCTACTAACTAGCATTTCTGTAAGCATCAGGAATAGTAGTGATGATGACATGTTTATCTAAGGAAGCAGGCATTCATATTTATAGATGTTCTTCATCTAACTAAGGAAGTTTTTCTATTCATAGTTTGAACCTCCTCTTTTTCTTTAGTCTTCTGTCATACAACACATCTGACCAAAGCCTTCCCTCCCTTTCCTCCCCCCAGCTCCCCAACACCTCCTCTCTCCCCTAGTTGCTCCTCCGTTTCCCTTCAGAAAAGAACAGGCCTCCCAGGGGTATCAACCAAACACAGCAAAAAAAAAAAAAGCAATAAAATTAAACACAAACCCTCATAGCAAGGCTGAACGAGGCAACCAGTAGGAAGAAAAGGGTCCCAAGGGCAGACAAAAGAGTCTGAGACATGCCCCCACTCCCACTGTTAGAAGTGATGCAACCAAATCATGTATGCAGAGGGCTTTGCACAGACCCATGCAGGCTCTGTAATTGCCAGTCAGTCTCTGTGAGACCCTATGAGCCCTGCTTAGCTGATCCTGTGGGCATGTTCTCCTGGTGTCCTTAACCCCCTGACTCCTATAATTCTTTTTTGGGGTTTACTGAACTCTGCCTAATGTGTGGCTATGGGTCTCTGCGTCTGCTCCCATCAGCTGCTAGAGGAAGTCTCTTTCATGATAATTAGACTAGAAACCCAGATACGAGTAGAGCAGAAATATATTAGAAATTATTTCACTGACTTTTTTTTTCTTTTTTGTCAGTCATGTTTGGTTCTACCCTAGGTCGCTGGCCCATCCAGCTTCTGATTCTGGTCATCCAGGCAGTATCAGGCATGGGTCCTTCCCACGGCATGGGTGTCAAGTTAGGTTAGCCATCAGTTGTCCACACCACAACTCTGAGCCACCACTGTCCCAGCACATCTTGCAGTCCAGGCAGGAAATGAGTCAAAGATTTTGTGGCTGAATCAGTGTTCCTTTTCTTAAAGCCATAACCAAGTGTTGAATTATGCCAAATGTTTTTCCCAAACCTCACACAGTCCTGTAATTTTCTTCTCTGTATTGTTTATGATAAATTATTTATTTTCGCATTCTGAAATGACCTCTTGCTATAGTAGCTAACCACACTATGTAATGTAAGTCTCGCCTCTCTCTCACCCTCTCCTCTCTCTCTCTCTTTCTCTCTCTCAATCTCTCTAAGATTTGCAAGTATTTATGAAAGGATCTACCTTCAAAAACTATCTGAGGTATTGGGAAGTAGATTTCTTTTTCATACTATTTGTATCTCCGCACCCCCCCCAGTTTTGCCCGGTTTTCTACTGATAAATAAAAATTTAAAAATTTCATATGTTCATTATTATTCAGCATATGTAATATATCCATTGCATATCTTCATATTTCAGAAGTTTCATTATACATTTGTCTGTTGATGAGCATCTAGGCTGGTTCTATTTTCTTGTTGTTATGAATATAACAACAATAAGCATGGATATGTAAGTGTATCTGTGATAGTTCTCTGGATTTATGCTCAGGGGAGCTGTACATATATCATAGAGTAGTTCTTTTTCTTTTCTATTTTTGAGATAATGTAGCTACAACATGTCTTCCTTCCATTTCCTCTCTCCAAACCCTCTCTTATGCTCTCCAAATCCTCAACCTCTAATTTCTTAATGAGTTCATATGTGCATATGTATTTATTTCTATATATAACCTGGTTAGTCCATATATTGTTACCTATATGTCTGTTTTCAGGGCTTACCATTTAGCACTGAACAACCATTGATATGCTCTCCCCTGGAGAAGTGTAGGTGAACGTAAATAGAGTAGTCCTACACTAGCTCAGAACTGGGTATAATAAAGGGTTCTTTATTTAGGGGGACAGACTCAAATCACAGTCCTCTACAAGAGCAGGGAACAGAATGCTTTGACACCTTTGTGACCATAGCTGCAGGATGTATTCCTGAATTCTCTTTTCTATTTCTCTATATCTCTGTTTTTGTGCTGGTACCAGGTTCTTTGTCACTATAGTGAGGTCAAGGGTGATAATACCACTAGGTGTATCCTTCCTGCTTAGAATTGCTTTGACTAGAGTTGGCCTTTGTCTCTTCAAATTAATAGCATTTTACTTAGTTCTCTAAAGGATGTAACTAATTTTTTGTTGGGAATTGCATTTAGTCTATAGATAGCTTTTGATAACCGAGACTTTTCTCAAATTAATTCTACCAATCCAGGGGCATGGATGGTCTTTCTATCGCTAGCATCTTCTTCAATTTCATCCTATACTGTCTTAGTTTTCATTTTAGAGGTATTTCATTTCCATGATTAAGCTTATTACAGGATGCATTTTTAATCTATTGTGAATCTCTCCTAAGTTATTTTTAATTAATTTCATTGTTTGCATGCATTAAAAAACTACTAATATTTGTACATTGATTTTGTATCCTGCAACTTTACTGAAAGTGTTTATTAAAAGGTTCTCTAGTAGAGTCTGTATGGTCTTTTCAGTATAGAACACATCTGCACATCGGGATAACTTGACTTTTTCTGAGAAGTATTCTCCACTTTGAAATGAATCATGGATCAAATGCACTGATTTATAATGTGGTTTTTTAGAATTGATACAGAAAAATTATTTAGAAACTTACAGATATTAGGAGTTCTTTTCAGGAAGAGTTAACTCAAATAAAATGTATCAAAGCAGAATAAACTGTTGATATAAGGAAATCACTGAGATTTTCTTCATTGTTCTCTCCTCTCGATCTTCTCTAGATTTTTGGTGGCAATGACCCAAGAAAATGAGACTGAATTCAAAGGTTTCTATCTTCTGGGATTTGGGGTCCAGCGTGATACTCAGTGTGTTCTCTTCATTGTGTTTCTTGTCATATACTTGACATCCATGGTGGGTAACACTGGGATGATTCTCCTCATCAACACTGACTCCAGACTTCAGACCCCCATGTACTTCTTCTTACAACATCTGGCTTTTGTTGATATCTGTTACACATCTGCCATCACTCCCAAGATGTTGCAAAACTTTGTAGTAGAAGACAGATCCATATCATTTGGAGGGTGTGTAGTGCAATTACTGATCTATGCCATCTTTGCCACTTGTGACTGCTAC
Organism: Bramus lutescens; assembly: GCA_001685075.1. Lineage (NCBI taxonomy): Eukaryota > Metazoa > Chordata > Mammalia > Rodentia > Cricetidae > Bramus > Bramus lutescens. The sequence goes on along the minus strand of LOEQ01000054.1, from coordinate 596,943 downwards.
CTCCTGGCAGCTATGGCGGTGGACCGCTATGTCGCTATCTGCAAACCACTTCATTATCCCGCAGTTATGTCCCGAAAAGTCTGCATCCAGATGGTAGCTGGTTCCTACCTCGTCGGGTCAATAAACTCCTCGGTACACACGGGGTTTGCATTTTCATTGTCATACTGCAAATCAAATCGCATCAATCACTTTTTTTGTGATGTTCCCCCAATTATCAGCCTTTCATGCTCCAACATTGATACCAACATCAGGCTTCTTGTTGTCTTTGTTGGGTTTAACCTGACGTTCACTGTGTTGGTTGTTATCCTCTCCTACATATACATCATGGCCGCCATCCTAAAGATGTCCTCCAGTGCCGGAAGGAGGAAAACCTTCTCCACGTGTGCCTCCCATCTGACCGCAGTCACCATTTTCTATGGGACCCTCACTTACATGTACTTACAGCCTCATTCTGACAGCTCTGAGGAGAATATGAAGGTGGCCTCTGTGTTTTATGGCATTGTGATTCCCATGTTGAACCCTCTGATCTACAGCTTGAGAAACAANTTCACTGTGTTGGTTGTTATCCTCTCCTACATATACATCATGGCCGCCATCCTAAAGATGTCCTCCAGTGCCGGAAGGAGGAAAACCTTCTCCACGTGTGCCTCCCATCTGACCGCAGTCACCATTTTCTATGGGACCCTCACTTACATGTACTTACAGCCTCATTCTGACAGCTCTGAGGAGAATATGAAGGTGGCCTCTGTGTTTTATGGCATTGTGATTCCCATGTTGAACCCTCTGATCTACAGCTTGAGAAACAAAGAGGTCAAAGAAGCTATAAAACTGACAAGGAAAAAGTTCTTTAGATTTGATACACAATAATAAAAAATCACCATATCAAATAGTGAGAATAATTGTGTAACTGTATTCAATAATTATGAAATTTAAAGCAGTGGGTTCTTAAATGATGATTGCTAGCATTAATGCATTTGATCTTATACAGAATATTCAGTTACTTCTTCTGAAGCTTATATTTGAAACTCGTAGTTTCAAAGTTCTGTTTCATACTACCATGGAGAGGACTTATGGGGATTATTATAGATATCAACAAATATACAAAAACTTTATGAAATACTTTTTTGAATATTTTTAAATACTTAAATGCTGCCAGTGGTGGGCCAGGGTTGCATTTGGTCAAGTTGTTGGTCAAGGGGCTCCCATGGAGATCCCCAAATAACCCAGGCTGATGCAAGAGCAGAGAGTTGCTCTCCAAAAACTGAGTGTAGGGAGGGCACATTGCAGAGGACAACATCCACACAGCTCAGTAAATGCAGAGAGGTCAAGCTGGTGCCTTCATGAAGCCTTCACTCCTACACGCTAGTCTGTTTGGTGCGAGGAGGTACTCTGGAGGCCACAGAAAGAGAAACCTGGAACCAACTCAGTCACAAAACCCTCCACCTACAACCCATCCTGCCTGCAAGATGTGCTGGAGGAATGGAGGTGCAGAACTTGTGGGAGTGGCCAATATTATCTCGCTAAACTTTAAGCCTACACTATGAGAGAGAGAGTTCATGCCCTACATTGCCTGTATGGCCAGGAACTAGAAACTAAATAGCCTGTAGACCTAGGGTAGAATCAAACACTGTGAAAAAAATCAATGAAATGATTCAAAATGAATCTCTATACTCACAGATTGATGCTTTGTCCGGTCATTATCATCAAAGAGGCTTCCTCAGACAGCAGATGGGAGTAGGTGCAAAGACCCACAGCTAAACATTATGGAGCCAGAGAGTCTAAATTGAAGTTCTTCATTGTGTTCCTCCTGTAGGAGATCAGGGATCCTCCATGGAAAAGGATGAGGAAAGACTTTACAAGTCAGAGGGGATGGAGGAAACCAGGAGAACATGGCCACTGGATTACCTAAGCAGGGTTCACCATTGTCTCATAGAGACCAAGGCAGCAAGCAGGGGGTCTGCGTGGGTCTGCACCGTATCCTCTGCACATTAGTCTACGGCTCTTAGCTTGGCGTTTTTGTGTGGCTCCTAAGAGCAGGAATAGGTGTGTCTCTGACTCTCAGTTTTTCTTCAGATTCCTTTCCTCCTGTTGTATTGCCTGTCCAGCCTCAATATGAGGGCTTTTACCTTGTCTTACTGTATCTTGTTTTGGATGGTTGGCTGTTGTCTCTTGGATCCCTGCTCTTTTCTGAAGGGAAACAGAGGAGAATGACTTTGGGAGGGTAAAGAGTCAGGGTAAGAGAAGTAGAAGAAGAGAAAATTGTGGTCAGGATGTATTGTATAAGGGAAGAATCTATTTTCAATTAAAAAACCTTCAATGGCTATGAAAACCCTTATCTGTATATAATAAATATTAACATTGAATTTTATTATTTTCTTATACTTTGAGTTTCATAAATCACTTACAATTAAATCTTTTGTAAATGATATTCGAATTATTGTAAAAATCTGAATATGAAATAAATGTATTAATTTTAAACTGTTTTGCATTTCAAGCTATTCCTCCTATCCCACGTTCCCATCATTATTACATTCCATGGCACTTTATCCCTTATTTTTTCACTAATGACTTCATTATTTTCAATCTAGACTAATCTTCTTTATGAACTGTAAATTCACAACCACTTTTTATTTCTATCCCAAGTGAGATAATCGAGAAAGAGATGGCCCTAAAATTTATCCCTGATCATTTATTTGCAAAAGACATACAAATCATTTTTGTTCAAAATTTTGTTCAAATAGCTTTAGAACGGCTTCAGTTACTTCAGTATCGTCATTACACCATCGCTATACGAAGTGCTATCCCGGCACTCAATCGTCTTCCACACACACACACACACACAAAA
>LOEQ01000054.1:575585-594085 GCA_001685075.1 Bramus lutescens | reverse complement strand
AAAAGAAGCTCTTAGCATCCTTTGGAATCCCACTGATTTACCTATTGGTTACACATTATCAAGCCCCAGTGCAATTCTGCCTACAAGACTGGGGTAAGACTTACAGATGGCATTGCTCAGCATAAACTCTGTGGTGCTCTCTGACACCTCACCAGATGGGATTCGTCTTGCTATATATTTGCGCATTAACACCAAAATTGAGTGCGTGTTAAAGCAGGAAAGACATTCATTTATACCTAGCATAGAATGGTTGACATGAATTTGTTAGGTATCCATTAAAGGTATTTTTAAGTGTTCAGTGATTGTACACAGACGACTACACAAACAGAATTGCTTGCTTCTCAGTAAATGATAAGGCACACTATCAATAAACTGACATCCGCAAACCAGCATCCCATGTAGAGTGCAACACAGTGATGTTATAGAGGAGTTTGGAATACTCTGGGCTAGTTCAGGCTAGAGACTGCAAGTATTTTCTGACCCTCTTGGTGATCTGCCCCTGTTCTCAGGCTGCAGTGCATTCTGGACACAGACTCTGAGGTGAGCTTCCTAGGTTGAGAATACTGCGCGCACACTGCCCTACCACAGAGAGGAACCTTCCCCGAGGAATAGGGAATTACTACAGGTGCTTTCCTCTGATGTTTTCACTAAACACTCCACTTGTTGACCCCTTGCTGTTTTATCCTTTTGCTATGATAAAATCATATTTACACGCACAATGCTATCCTGGCCATTTAGTTAATTTTCTCTGTAAACCAAAGAATATTCTTTCAACTTTTTCTTATTGTTATTTTTATGTGCATGAGTGTTTTGCTTCCACATATCTATGTAGCATGTGTGTACATTGTGCCTGCAGAGGCCAGAAGAGGGCACTGGATTCCTAAGAACAGGAATTACAGACAATTGTGAGTTTCTGTGCTGGCTGGTCTCACGTCACCTTGTCCCACAAACTAGAGTTATCTGAAAGACTGAGAAGATGCCTCCATAAGATTCAGCTGCAAAGCATTCTCTCTCTCTCTCTCTCTCTCTCTCTCTCTCTCTCTCGGGACTATTTTTGTGCCACCTGCAAAATTATTTCTCTTCTTGGTGCCATTGTATCCTGGCACAACATAAAATGGGAAGGGAACCAATGTCTTTTGTGAAAAATATATATAAATCTCATTCCTGTAACTTATGATATGACCTAATCCTGATCATATCAAAACAATGTTACTTCTTAATGCCATTATATTGGTGTAGTTTAGAGTCAGACCAGTCCAAGGCTTTCCCAGAGACCCTGATGGAAGGACAAAAGGAACCAAGCTGTGTGTCTTTTCCCAGTGGCAGACTTGGCAAGGCCCAGTCTGAGTCTAAGGTCAGTGCCTCAAAGTAGTTAAGGTTTTATTTCCAGGAATGTCACTCTTTCCTTTTAAGAGACTAGATTTACCAGGTCAAAGGCCAGTGTGGTCAGCCTGTGCTCCCTTTGTATGATATACTTAGCCTCCTGCTGGCTTCCTCTCTTTATACGAAAGGCTTCTACTAGCTTTGTCCTGTTTTCCCCTGAAAATAATAAATAAGATGCTGTACTACTTAATAAACTTAAACTTGCTTGCCATGAGACATGGCTATGTAATACCTCCTGATCCCAAACTTTGTATCTCCGTATCTTCTGCTCTCCCAATCCTCTCTCTCAGAAGCCTGTCACTAAAAAAGACCTGCTGATCCAGGTCAATGGAAAGCAAAGATTTCAACATTAAACTCAAAAGAGTTGTCTGACATATCAAATCTATGAGGGGCTCCAAGGCTTGTAGCCAACTAGTGTAAATGAAATGTGATTATAGAGACCATTGAAATCTTGGATGTTGTGAAAATGGCACCTTGGGGGGGCGGTGGATGTGTCTGGGTGTGAACCATTCTTTCAAATTGTAGCTTATTGAATTTTTTTGAAGGTTTTCATCCAAAATCACAGGAAATAACTGGAAGAAGACTGAGGGTTAGTTAGGGAGAACACAAGTGTGAGTAAATTGCTTGCTTGTCTTGTTGCAAATGGTGAAACTGGAACTCAGTTCTACCGGATCACAAATGGACAATACAGAACGTTCCTCCAAAGTGTTGCTCTGTGAGACAAAGAATTGAGATATTAATCTACCTCCTTCCAAGGGGTTGAAGGTTTTTGGGTATTGCTATTATCCAAATATATATGTTCCCTCTGGTAAGTCATCCTCTGTGGCTTAAGAGATGTTTCTGGGGCAAGAATTTGAGAGACGCCATGGAAGAAGGACCAATTTTAGAGCCAGAATAAAACAATCTCTACTTCACATGTCGTGAACTAAATTCAGTGTGAGACAGGTAGAAGAGACAAATCCCTCGCTCCATGCTCAAAGGCCAGCAGTTTTAAGGGCAGAATTTCTCAGGGCAGGAAGTTTTTGCTTCCACGTTAAATCGCACCTATCTAGATAGCTAATGGTCCACTCTTACCAATATTTTTTACCCTTAATTTGAAAGGACATGGGAGAGTTGGAGTGTGGCAGACATTTTCTGAAGGCTAACTAGCCAGCATATTTGACAACTCTTATGCTAAGTAAGCTAAAAGGTATAAGCTCATTAGAGTTGGTTTGTTCTTTGAAGACCATTTAATGTGGATTTTGTAAAAGCACTATAAACAAATGCAATTCAAAGTTTCTTATCCCAAAGATTTCTAGTTGAAATATTTTCTTTAACGTGTAACATTCTCTTTATGTAGGGATATCTTTGGAAAATAAATTCCTAGTGAATAAAGAAAGAACAACTGTGGACTTTGTTTAAGCAAATAAATGATGGCCATTGTGATGCTACCTCTCCAAAAAGCTGCATCTCTAATACCCTTAAATTTGGGTCAAATTTTCCATATTTTGCAGAAAATCTCAGGTTTTTATGAGTTCAATAGCAAATCTTTATATCTAAAGATAAGCACAATTCCTTATATCCATGTTTGAAAAACAAGTTCATCCTGACTTGTAGCAAAAAATAACAAATAACTGTTAAGTAATAAGGCAACGCAGTAACAGAAAAAGAAGCTAATAGTTCATAATAAAAATAATGAAAAGAAACTGATCTCTCTAAAAATTTTGAATTTAGTCAGCAACATATAACTTCTTAACATTGTTTACCCAATTTCATCTCAGCTCCTGTAACTTCATGTTCTCAAGGGAATGAATATTGATCCCTTATCCCCCACTATGAATTCCCTATTGGGTAGGAAACATTCAGGGATGTCTTTATGATGGGCAATCAGCCTGTGCCTGCAGCACAGAGATCATTCTGGAAGAAACCATGGAGATTCTGGAAGCAATTTAAAGAAAACAAAACCAGTGAGGATTCCAACATCTTCTGTGCATTGTTGCAACAGGTAGGGAAATGAAAGCGTTCAGCTTGAGTTCCAGAATGTTCCACTTCCTCCCTGTTGCCATCATGGAAATAGAGTGAGGAAACTGATTTGCACTGAATTATCCAGGAAGGATAAATCAACAAAGGACCAAATAACCAAATGGTAGAACGGATCTAACTCCCTTCATGTTCTATTAGCCCATGTATAACTGAGTACTGCACCATTCAGTATCCTGTGATGGGTGTTTCTGTCAGTCATGAAATGAAAATGATGAACTGAGTTTGCAGCTTAATATCTCCTCTCTCTCTCTGTCTCTCTGTCTCTTTCTCTCTTTCTCTCTCTCCCATCCACATGACTAAAATAATCACCAGAAACTTTTATCTGTCCTCAATGCAAACAGCATCTTCCAGACACAACAGGACTGACACACACATGAACATAAAGACTGTGTGACCACAAACGAGGCTTCCACAGGTTCAAGCCAGACAAGATTTCAGCATGAAAAGGAGGAAATGGACACAAAGTTCCACTCCTAACCAAGAAGCTATTTGCAATTGATACCTGCTGGGCAAGGGAACATCGGTTCTCTCCAATGTGGCATCAGAGGGTTAACTCGCTCACAACACTCAGGTAGTCTGAATTCATTTGATTAGCAAATACCTTCATTGTGCTCAGTGTCTGTGTGTGTGTGTGTGTGTGTGCGTGTGCACGCACATGTGTTTGTGCACATGTGCAAGCACACATGTGTGGGTTCATATGCCTTATCTCTTGAGCTCTAGAAAACTGTCATCTTATATATTACTTAAAGTCAAAATGGTTATGGTAGCCCTGATTATATTTTTTCTCAGATGTACCCTGCTCTGTTTATCTTGTGGTGTTTCAAAGAGCCAATGAAGCCCACGGTAGCAGCAAACTTGGAGTGCTATTTGCCCACCACTACAGACTTTCTTATACAAAACTCACCTTAGCACCTATGGAGCTGCCCGTAGCTCTGCCTGCAGGTTCCTGACAGCTGAATACCAGAGAATTGCTGGAACTAGATTAACTCAGGGTTATGTGGGAAAATTCACAAACCTAACAATTCACTTGCTGATTTTTCTTTAATCATCTCTTTCTCCAATGAGTGAGACTATGGGCGTGTACATAAATGTACATGAGTATGAATGACTATGTGGTCATTAATTTATTTATAATATTTACCTTCAACTGGAGATTTTGCTAGTAGAAACATAGGTTTATTTTGACTGTTTGCAAAATGTCCTCAACATAACAGCTAATTTACTTTTCTAATTTAAAAAAATACATCTATTCCTGTGTAGCCACAAATTTCACCAAAACTTAGCACTTTATATTGATGAACAAAATTACATCTTAATGAAGTTTTCACATTTAACTCTAATGCTGTATATCTTTACATAATCCTGCTGAACATTTAGTTTTCTCTCTTCAACAATTGTCTTGTTCATATCTTTCATAAAACTTTCTATTAGATGAATTTATAGAAATTATATATATACTGGACTTTTAATATTTATATGTGTTTTGAAAACAAATTTGCATAGCTGAATTCCAATCTTATTTCTTTTGGTACTGTTGCGTGTTTCAATAGGGGTTCATTTTCTCAAATGTTTTGTGTAGATGGTATAAATCTATGTGTGAGTGCTGTGTATGGATATGGTTGAGTGTGTATGTGTATGCACCAGAAGATGATGCTGGCTGTCTTGTTCCTTATTCCTTTGAAAAGAGGTCTCTAATTTAACCTGGACCTAGGCTAGTGGCCAGCAAGCCCCAGCAATCCCTATATCTCTATTTAGGTTACAGGAACCTGTGCATCAACGCTCAAATTTTTACATGGATGTTGGGAACTAAGCTTGGCGGTTGCACAGCAAGTACTCCTGCCCTGTGAACCCCATCTCTGGCCTCAAAATTTCCTAGAGCCATGACTTCTGTTGTATGATTTATCTAAATCTTTTCTGTATTGCTAAGTCACAAGTAGTCAACATTGGTTTTTTTTTTTCAAAAAATAGGTGTTAAAGTCTAAAATACATGAGAAAACAATTTTAGTAAAGCATAAAGTTGGAATTCAATATTAAGTCTTTATTCATAAGCATTTATAGCACCACGGCATATTTTAACATCTCTTGTGACTCTGTACTTCCTTTCCTCCCTCCAACCCTCCCACACACCCTTCCTTACTCTTTCAAATCCATAGCTTTTTTCTTCATTAGTTGTCATTACATCTATATTATATATACATATGTATATGTATATACGGGTGTGTGTATTGCGCCTAAATGCAGCCTGTTCAATCGGTACACTGTAACTTGTATGCATGTTTTTCCCGACTGAACACAGGTGCTGATGTGCTCTTCCATGGAGACTATTTCTCCCACTATCAGTATTTCCTCGTTGATCATTGTTCCTTGAGTAGGCTTGAGGCCTCACGGACTTTGCCCGTCCACTCTGACATACATCTCAGTCTCATTCTTGTTCAGCTCATGTTTGGAAAGTCATGCTGGTAAGACTTTATGTGTGGAGTTTTTGACACATCTACGAGACAGAATCTCACAGAAAACTCCTGATCCTCTGGCTTTTATCTCCCCTCTTCAGCAATCCCACACACACACACACACAGAGCCTTCGGTACAGGCATGTTTTATAGATGTAACCTCTGGCACAGGGCTCTACAACTGCATTTCTGTTGATAGTGGTTCTCTGTAGTGGTCTCCATCTGCTTTGAAGAGAAGTTTCCTTGATTAGGGATGAAAACTGCACTTACCTGTGAGCAGATGGACAAATGTTTAGATTATCATTAGGGATTATGCTGGTTTAGTAAAGTGGTGGTTGGAGATTCTCCTCCAATAACCATGGCTTCTCTAGCTCTGAGTAGTTGACAAGTTTCCAGTGCCAGGCATGGTTTCTCTCTTGTGGAGTGGGTCTTAGGTCCCATTATGGAGCTGTCGGTCCTGCCAGAGTATGCGTGCCTTGCTGCTTATTGATGTGGTTTATAGGCATCATAGCTTGGTAGGAGTGCTGGTTGCCTCCTTTCTTTGGAAGCCTGCACAGTTTGTTTTTCTCAACTTCACTGACGGGCTCTTCTACTCTCAAGCCAGTTTCATGCTGTCTTCATAATTACCATTTCATAATAACTTCTGCGTGGCAGAACAAGTTGTTCCCTCAACTTATTTTTACTTTCAAGTTCCATGTAGAATTGTGAAGGTGAACATAAATTCTCAAATATGTAACTGGAACTACAGAGAATTTATAGATTGATATGATGAAAATATAATGGTACAATTCTGTAATTTCATCCAAGAAATCAATGTTTGTATCTTCAAGCATTAGGCAAAGCTATTCCCTTAATAAAGAACATAGATATTCTCTGCTATATTTACATTTAGATTTTTAAATCTGGCTGAAATGTTCGTTTTCTCTGTTGTTGTTCTGTTGTTTTGCGTTTGTTTGGTTTGGTTTTGTTGAGGTTTGCAGTTTCTTACACACACCCCTCATCACCTTCTGTCAACCCTTCGACTCCTGCTAAAATTCTTCCTTTTCCCAACTAGTCCTCGTCTTGCTTTCCTGTGTTTTGTGTGCAACAGGGGCCTTTTGCAAGTGGTCCTAGCTATTGTGTGTTTATGATCGCAACAGCCACGTCCCATCCAGAGCCCGGCCTTTCCGAGCACTCCTCCACATCCTCCAGCTCCTGTGGTCTCTCTACTCACTGCTCCACAGCGCTCCCTGGGGCTCAGACGGGTGATGCAGACGCCCCATTTAGAGCAGAGCACTAGAAAGCCCCTCACTTTCCACACTTTAATGAATAATGAGCCTTTGCTTTGACCTCCATCCACCAATCACTAAAAGAGGTTTCTCTAACTAAGGCTCCATGCTACAGAAGTCTGTGGGTATAAACATAAGCATTGCCAAAGCAGTTTGACTAGATGTTTATTTAGCAAGACATCGGTAGTAGATTCCCCTATAAGAACCACAACTCTCCCAGTCCTAGACTTTTGACCAGGTATATGGTAACACATATGTATTCCTGCCCATAAATCTTTCTCAGATCCAACCAGAAAGTGGTTGATCTCCTCCAGAATAGTCATCCAGTAGACATACTTTGACTAACAGGTTGATATTATAGCACACGGAGTTCATATTTGAGTTATAGTACAAATCATTTTTAGTATTGCTTTCTTTTTCCATAAAATAGATATTTATGTATTAGACTAGTAGCAAATGACTTTACTAGACCTACTAAGAATTTATCAGATTATTACTTCAGGATAACTGGATTACATAAAAATAGTCACGACTCTTCCCGTATATTTATGTTTAATTTTTTTATATCTTTTCCTCCAGCTTGAACCTCAAAACCCATTGAGTGTGTATGTGTGCGTATATATATTTGGTCACCTTAGGAATCTTGTATTAATCCTTCATTTATAGGCACTACTTCTCATGACTTTTTGATAATGGTGATGCTCACTAAAGAAATTTTATGAAACCATTTACCAGGGTAACATCATTCATCCCCATTCATGTTCCCTAATGTTTCCCAAGAAAGATTGTCAACCTTTGCCAAATAGTGTTTGATATCTTCAGACATGATATGGCTCCTGACCTTTACTATATCAACACAGAAAATTGTATCAAGTAATTTTCTAATGTTAAAAATGTTCTCATTCCTTAGACAAATATAACTTAATATTGGTAACTTAGAAAAAATGACTTTCCCTTTATTCGTTTTTTCTTGCAAATACATTTTACGAGAGGTTTCTCTCTCTTAATTTTATTTACCCTATCCATAGACAACAGAAACAGTGCATTTGGTTTGTGACTCTGAAAACACCCTGGCAAGTTCTCTTCCTTCTCATCTAAAGAACACGCAACCTGTTGAAGCCCATGACCCACTCTCCTTCAGGACCTAAAACATCACCTCTATCTGTTGTTGAAACCAATTGCATCGATACAATCTACTCATTCTAGGTCTTCCACTAATGACTAAAAGTGATAGTTTGGTACCCAAATAATACTCTTTGTTTTTAATTCATCAGCTAAGTGTGAACCTAGAAGGAAAACAATGGATATTTATTGATGTCTGCTTTCATCTCTGTAATCATGGCTAGATTTAGGTGTCTGCATCTATAGTCCCAAATTAGTGAAATTTTAACTTTCTTTCCTCGTATTGAATTTATCCTGGTATTTATGTTATCTTAGCCTCATGAAACAAGTTGGTTAATGTTCTTTTCAGTAATTTCTTAATAAGGGAGGAATTCTTAAAGGCACCATCCATTGATGAGAAATTGTTGTTAGTTGATACCTGCCAATTTTCAGCTTATATTGAGTTTCTGCTAACCATGGAACACAGCAATGACACCAAAGTGACTGAATTTATTCTCCTGGGATTTGCTGGTCAACACGAGTCTTGGCACATCCTCTTTGTGGTGTTCCTAGCGATTTACGCAGCCACCTTAGTGGGAAACGTTGGCATGATCCTGCTCATCAAACTCCATTCTTCCCTGCACACCCCCATGTACTTTTTCCTGCAGCACTTGGCTTTTGTTGACCTCTGTTATTGCTCTGCCATCACTCCCAAGACATTGCAGAATTTCGTGAGCACAAAACCATCCATCTCCTTCACTGGCTGCATAGTTCAATTACTGGTCTACGGCACCTTTGTAACTACTGACAGCTTCATCCTGGCTGCTATGGCTGTGGACCGTTATGTGGCCATCTGCTACCCACTGCGCTATCCTGTCATCATGTCCCAGAGACTCTGCATTCTGCTGCTTCTTGGTTCATACACTATGGGCTTCCTAAATGCCTCTGTAAATACAGCTTTTACTTTCTTATCAAACTTTTGCAAATCCAATGCCATTAATCACTTTTTCTGTGATGTGCCACCAATTCTTGCCCTATCATGCTCCAGTATTGACCTTAATATCATGGTATTGACGGTCTTTGTAGGATTTAACTTGACATTCACTGTATCTGTTGTCATTTTTTCCTATGTATTTATCTTGGCTGCTATCCTAAAGATGTCTTCTGCTGCGGGAAGGAGAAAAGCCTTCTCCACATGTGCATCCCACATGACTGCTGTCACCATATTCTATGGAACACTCTCATACATGTATGTACTTCATGGGACCAACAGATCTCAAGAGCAGGAGAAAGTGGCTTCTGTGTTTTATGCTATTATGATTCCCATGTTAAACCCCCTCATCTACAGCCTAAGAAACCAGGATGTAATAGAAGCCCTGAGGCACACAGGAAACAAATGTTTCTAGTGGAAAACTTGGTCTGCATATCAATGTGACTCAGCAGGTGAGGCATCATGGCGCTGTCCCTGGTCAGCTTTGGAGATATGACTAACGTTCATGTGACACAAAGGCATCGTTTATTTATCAGTGACAGGTGAAAGAGTAGGAAAAGAATTAACCTGTAAAGTAAGTAGGCTTGCCTTCTCCGTGCTGAGAATTAAACCCAAGATCTCTTATATTCTAACCAGGTAGTCCATCAACTGCAAAAAATAAAATTTAGTGTATGCATTTCTGGAAGAGAATCCATCTGTAAGCTTTTATTTCTTTTGTACAGTTTTGAGCCTCTTTGAAAATATGTGTAATAAAAATCAATTGTAGGGTAAAGAAAACAGGAAGGCATTGTCAGTACCTTAAACTATGAAGATTCTTCTGTGGGAAAATTACATTTGATCTTCTTTAATGTTATTCTCTGAAAATAATAGCTCTTCTTATTTCCCCCACCTATCTACATTATTGCTGTGCAGAAAATTTCAGTATATCTTTGTTCTAGGTAATATATGCAGGAGAGGAGAGAGGGCCAGAAAAGACATAGAGGAAATCCTCATAAATGCTGAGCCATTAGGGACCAATATGCCTCCTTCCTGGACTACTTTCATAATAATTACTAAATTACTGTGGTATAGTTGAGAATGACTACCACATACCTGTTTTATTACTGGAAACTTGAATATACCACTCTACCCCTGTGATGGTTGAATAAGAAGTGCCCATAAGTTCATATATTTGAATGCTTAGTCACCAGTTCATGGAGCTCTTTGGAAAGGGTTAGGAGGTGTGGCCTTATTGGGAGGAGGTGTGTTACTGGGGGTGGGATTTGAAGTTTCCAAAACCTATACAAGCCATGCCACGCATGCACATAGATTATGTGGCCATGCTGAGCACGTGCATGTGCATGGCTTACATAGGGTGTAAGGCTCTAGGGTGACCCCAGAAATGCTAACTCCTGGGGTGACTAAGCATTTTCCCTGAATGCTGGCAGCTGTGGGACCCCAGACATGATGGAAATGATAAGATTTCACCTTTTTTAACTATAAAAAGTGGGGGGTTAAGGATAGCATGTGGGTGGGAATGGGGGGCATCAGGTCTCTAGAAACTCAAGCTTACATGGTAAGTATCAGTCATGTCTCAGGGATTTGTCCTGAAGTGACTGTGTCTTCCTCATTGTTTGAACTCTGTGGAATTGTCTGGCTGACAGCTAGGCCCTGACAAGATGCTGATGAGGCAGAAGATGGAGTTTAGAAAATTTTCCTTACATCCTAGTAATTGAGAGAGGAGGGTCCCTAGATGAAGGTGGGGTTGTGAGGGGTCCAAAAATGAGGAAAGGGGTTCTTGAGACCTGAGAATCTTGCTGACTATTGAGGGTCCGGCCCCCAGAAGTCAGCACCAGGGTGGGGTATATCAGAAAACACATAGGAACAAGCACAAGCTTTCCTGGAGGTAACCTTCTCCTTTACTTTATCTTAAATAGTCTCTCTTTCTTGACAGCCTTTCTTTGCATACAAAGATCTCTCTCCTGGCCAGCTGCACATTTCAATATTAGTTACATCTCTTGTCACATGACTGCACGTCTTCCTTTTACATATATTTCTCTTTTACATCTCTTTTCTTTTTTTTAAGGGCTTCAAATTTATTTACTAAGATGATGCTGCATTGCCTGCCCCATTTCTCAGGAAAATTCCCTGTGGTGGGCGAGGTGAGTCTGGGCCTTGGATGGTTGTTGTCTTAGCTGCCTGGTCAGCCTGGTTGTTTCCCTTATTCATGATGGAGCTGTTGCTCTGATGAGACTGGCGGTGAATAATTCCTATAGCTTTGAGGAGATGGGAAGCTTTTAACATGGCCATAATTTGGCCTGAGTTAGTTATGGATCCTCCTTTTGTTGTAAGAAGCCCACGCTCTTTCCAGATGGTGGCGTGGGACAAGAGGATATAAAATGCGTATTTGGAGTCTGTGTGGACATTTAGGGATTGCCCTTCTGCTAATTGGAAGGCACAGGTGAGAGTTATTAGTTCAGTCTGCTGGTCAGTAGTGTGATCAGGGAGTGCCCATACCTCAACCACCCCAGTATCTGACACTACGGCACAGCCCACTTCACGGCTCCCCTCATATAAAAAGGGGCTGCCATCTGCATACCAGGTATAGGTGGCCTTTGGCAATGTGCCCTCTTGTACGTATGAACGTTGGAGAAGTAAATCCTCTAGGGTTTCAGTGCAGGAATGAGATGGTGAATAGTCAGTATTGGGTTAAGGGAGAAGATGTGAGATGGTGAAGGGTGGGCAGGTTGGAAAGTGAGTGTGGCATCTTCTACTAGTGCCATTTGGAGGGAAAGAACTCGGGAAGAAGTTAGAGTTTGTAAGTCTTTATAAGTTATGAGATGGGACAGGTTGTGGTGGAAAAAGATAGTGGTGCGTGACCCAAAGGTTCATTTCTTTGACTCATGAATAAGGAGTTCAGCAGATGCTCAAGCATGTAAGCAGGGTGCCAATCTCTGGGTGGTAAGATCTAGGTTTTCTTGATAGGTGTGCTACGGGTGCAAAGGAAGGTCCCCCATGATGGCTTAGGACCACAAGGACATATTCCTCTTTGTCTGCTACAAAGAGGGAGAAGGGGTGAGTTAGGAGGGCTGGAGCCTAGAGATGAGCCTGTTGGAGCCTCTAAAAGGGCTTAGTAATGGGATGGAAGAGGGGTTTGTGTGGAGAGGCAAGAGCTGCCTTGTATAAGGGCAATCAAGGAGAGAAAAAGAAGGAATCCAGGACCATAAGAAGCCAGCTATTCCTAGAAATGATAAAATCTCCTCCTTGGTAGAGGGGACTGCAAAAGACTAGACTGGGTGCTTTCTGTCTAATGTAGTGCATTGTGGTGATGGTCAGACCCAAATAGGTGACCTGAGGGGTGGACAGTTGGACCTTGGAAGGTGAGACTCTGTATCCTCAGCTGGACAAAAAATTAGGAGAGCAGAGTTGTTAGTCTGGCTAATTTGTAATAATGGCCTGCAAAGTAGAATGTCATCTACATACTTAAAGTTTAGAGTTGGGGAGAGACAAAGAGAATAAGTCAGAAGCTAGGGTCTGGCCAAATAGATATGGACTATCCCTGAACCCCTGGGATAAGACAGTCTAGTGAGCTGTGTGGAGATGTGTCTGAGTCAGTCCATGTAAAAGCAAAGATATTTTGAGACTGAGTAGAGAAAGGGATAGAGAAGAAACCATCCTTGAGATCCAGAACTAAGAAAAGGGAGGTTCCTGAAGGGATAGTGGAAAGAAATGTGTCAGGATTAGGTACCACAGGATAGAGAGGGATCACTGCAGAATTAGTGAGCTGGAAGTCTTGAGCCCAATGGTAGATTCCATTAGATTTCTTAACTGCAAGTATATGGATGTTTAAAGAAGAGGTGTAGCAAAGTAGCCCGTTTCTTTGAAGGTCAAAGATGATAGTTTTAAGTCCTCTAAGGCTCTGTAATGAGAGTATGTACTGTGCTTGGGTAATGTACCTGGTAGGATCCTGGCATGGTATGGCAATGGGGAAATGGTGTCTAGCAACAGAAGGGTTTTGAGTGTCCCAGACTTGGGGGTCCACCTGAGAGGCTGGCAAAGGAAATGACAAGTTGGAACCAGTAGGGTGGTTGTCTAGGAGGCAGGGAGCTGCAAGAGAGCCTGGGGTCAGGTAATGAAGGGAACAAATGAAATAGAAGATCCCACTTTGGCTAAAGGGTCTCTTCCCATTAGGGGTAGAGGGCAGGCTGGCACAACTAAAAATGAATGGGTGAGAGGAATACCCCTGAAAATGCAATTGAGTGGTGGGGTCTGATGAGGTAGGTAAGGCTGTCCCCTACCCTGACCAATAGGGAAACCGGGAGACATAGGTCCCCAAAACTTCCTCGGTACCAAGTATGTGGACCACCCTGATACCATGATATCTACCCATGGCTTCCTGTTAGAGATCGCAGTGGTCAGGCCAATGGTGCTTGGGTATCCTCGGTCATCCATGTGCAGGCCTAGCATCCAATACATTTATTCTACCACAATTTAATAAATAAGGAACATGTTTGTGCCTCAAACCAAGTAACTCTTCATTCGATTGATAATGTCTTAAAATATGGAAAACACAGGAGGATCAAGTTCTGCAATAAAAAAAGGCTCTCTAGAAAATTACTGTTTCAGTCTGTGTGTCTGACTTCACCACATCAAGCATAGTAGAGGCACACCCTATCTAATGAGGTGGATACATAACTGAAGAGATGCCTAATTATACAGTAAATGTTATTACATCCTCTCTAGTTAATGGTCACTTTCTTCCTTTGCTGACTCTTTAATGATGGTGTGATTCATCGTGCCATTAAGAGACACAAACGTTCCCACCAACACATCCATACAAAGGTAAGGAAAATATCTTGCACAACATCCACAATATTCTAAGCACATTAACATTGCTCAATAAATACTTGCTGAATAAAGAAATGGACAAATGAAAACAGGAAAGAAAGGTCAGGAATCTAGATGAACCTTCTGATAAGAGTGGAAACAATAATTTAGTCCAGCACAGTGGCTTCTTGTGCAGAGAAGGGAGTGGACCTGAAGAAGAGGAAGTGGCCTGTATTCTGTGGTCAAAGAAATAGGAACTGACTAAAGAAGCCTGAAAAGCTGCATTGTGTGCCACATTCAATAAAGTCTACGGTATACATGCATGTGTTAGAAAAACCTAGAAATCATCACACATCCGTTGGCAGAGGGCATTAATAGGTCTTTATTGATGCAGTCACTACATGGGGTCAAATGTGAGAGCATTTTATTATAAATTCTTATATGAAAGGAAATATGATGGAGGTTAAGAAAGACAAAAGTCTGGCCCACCCACCCCCAAAAAGAGAGAGAAGGGAGAAAGGGAGGGGGAGGGAGGGAGAGAGAGAGACAGAGAGAGAGACAGAGAGAGACAGAGAGACAGAGAGAGAGANAGAGAGAGAGAGAGAGAGAGAGAGAGAGAGAGAGAGAGAGAGAGAGATTGTGTGGAAACATTTTTACTTGATCATAAAGTAGGAGGAAGACTTGATCAAACCCTAGAGTCAAAATGGATTAACAGAGGAGCCCTGCATCTCTCAGGAATGGAACTACCTCAGAACCCCTTTCCCATACAACCGCTGGCAGGAAACAGATACACTCTTAGAAGTCTATTAACTTAGTTACAGAGCTACGACACACAGGAATGAGTAAAGCCATTTGATTTGATTCTAATCACACGGTAAGATATTATAAAGGTGTGTGTGTGTGTGTGTGTGTGTGTGTGACAGAGAGAGAGAGAGGTTCCAAAGACCTATACACAAAACAAGATATGAAAAGGGGGGGAACTATCTTGGAAGAATTGAGTCCCAAGTAGGAAGAAAAAAAAGGGGAGTAATAGGTCAAACATGGGAGTAACAAATCAAAATATGTTGCATATGTTTAAGTAGTTGTCAAAAAATATCATTTTAAAATTGGTACACAAGTTTAAGTCACTTTAGAAACAATAAAAATATTTTATTAATCTTCCTTTAAAAAATCTAATGGAATATTAATACCTCAATCCACAATGTCCATTGTATTGTTATTGTATAAACATCTTTTTAAAAAATGGGTACATGGGGCAGGGAGAGTACATTGTACATAATTCAAGTCCCTGGATTGGATGGCATATTTAACATCAAATATTATTTACAGAGCAATTGTGAAAGGTTGTTAGAAAGCAGAACTCATCCATCCTGATTTATGTACCTTCAGTTTTATAATGTTATTAAAATGAATTTTTAACATTAGAAAATAGTATTTTCTAAGACTTGTTTTTCACAAAATGTGATAGAACTTTATAGAGATTCTCAGGAAGGCATTTTTTTCTTAACCACAGCTGAACCATTAAAACAGTGTTATTCAAGAATCAGTACATAGCTGGATAGTGGTGGCACAAGCCTTTAATTCCAGCGCTTGGGAGGCAGAAGCAGGTGGATCTCTGTGAGTTTGAGGCCAGCCTGGTCTGCAGAGCAAGTTCCAGGATGGGCTCCAAAGCTAAAGAGAAACCCTGTCTCAAAAACTCAAAAAGAAAGGGGGAGGGGAATCAATATATGAAAGGAAACTTGGGAGATCATCAGCCATGGTGGGTGATCTCTTAAGTGAATTCAGTGAAATTTCATTCTGAGTGCGTGAACACAGGCTGAAAAGACGGAAGCCAAGGCTAGCTAACACTTATGTTCTAACTCTATAGAAAGACCACCAGCTCTAACATCTGAAGTAAACACATGACCCAGCACTCCTGTTCACTATACCTGGACAAATTTTGTCATTATCCTTTTTAATACTGAGGCAACATGGATGTAACCATTCACCATGCACTTATAAACACAGGATGAAGAAAGGTGAGGTTGGTGCACTGGCTCCATGAGTAAAATATCTTCCTGTACAAGCCTGCCTACTGACATGAGTTCAAGGTCCAAAACTCAGTGAAAGGAGGGAGGCAACTCCTGAAAGCTCTTCTCTGACCTCTGCATGTGTCTGTCCCACGGCGCACATAAGCACACACAAGGAGGAGAAGGAGCAGGAGGAAGAGGAAATTTTCTCAAGAAATAAGTGTTCAGAAGAGAGTTTCTACTAAGGTGTCAGCTGCCCAGGGAGAAGAGCTAAGCTTCTGCCACAAACAAATAAGGAGTTGAACTCCGACATCCAGAAAAATGGAAGCCCACGGTCTTGTGGCAAACTTCCAGAACAAGTGAATTACACATCAGCTACATAAGTAATATGTTATCCGACCCCAGTAATAACTGCAGATCCTAGGGATGGGAAGATGCTCGGTGAGTAATAACATAAGCATAAGGAATGGAGTTAAAATCCCCAACATCTACATGAATAGGCAGGCATGGTGCACATGCCTGTGACCTCAACATCAGAGTATGGATATCCCCAGAGCCACTGGTCAGTCGGCCTAACCAAAGGGCGGGCTTCATATTCAGACAGAGATCCTATCTTAAGGCAGTAGGCAGTGAGTGATAAACATACCTGACGTCTTGTTCTGGCTTCCACATGGACACACATACCAGCACACTAATGTGCATAACACACACACGCACACGCACATACAGCAAAAGCACCTGCCAACAATGCAGGCTCCGATGAATTGCTTGTGCTGACAACTGCATGCATATGGCCACATGCTGATGTGGAAGGAAAACATTCATGAAACAACAGCTACTTTGTGTCTGTATTCTCCCAGACCTCACGCTGTTATCACCCTTTGCTGGTTTAATAAACCTCTACTTGTACATACAGTACCTTCCTGCTGTCACAGCAAATTCACTTTTACAACAGGTTACTGTAGACTGGGTTGTGTCTTATTAATATAAATTTATTTCTTAATATTATAAAGACTGAAACAATTTCACTCCTCTGCCACTAAATTCGTATCTTATTTTTACATAAATATGGTCTTTCTACTTAGTCTGAAAAATCTTTCCTCAGCCCAGCATCATCTTCACAGTCCAAGATGCTATCTAAATATTAGATATGAATGAGAATTGAGCTTTAATTTATGTCTAGGATATGACATAAATTTCCAGATATGAACCTGTGAATGGGGCTGCGGGATCAGTTTCTGACCAAGGGGCTGAAGACTCAAACTCATCCTGGAGCTTTCTCAGGTACTAGTAGTCCCCATCTTAGGGTTGCTGAGATGGAACACCAGGACCAAAAGCAAGCTGGGAAGGAAAGGGTTTGTTCAGCTTACTCTCATTCCCGTATCACAGTTCATCATCCAAGAAACTCAGCTCCAATCTAGAAGCAGGAGCTGATGCAGAGGCCATGGAGGAGTGCTACTTCATGGCTTGTGATTTTCTCAGACTGCTTTCTTATAGAACCCAGGACCAGCAGCCCAGGGATGGCAGTACCCACAGTGGGCTGGGCCTTTCCTCATCAATCACTAATTAAGACAATTCCTTACAACTGGATCTTATGGAAGCACACTCTTAACTGAGGTTCCCTCCTTTCAAATGACTCAGTGTGTGTCAAGCTGATATAGAATTAGCCAGTATATCACCCGTGAACAGTTCTGCTAGTCCAGGCATTGTACCACTGCTCCAGTCCTGCAAGCCTGGCCCACCTATGATTTATTTGTGTGTCGGTCTTGCGCTTTAACAATCACAATCCCCAGAACCTAAGCATTCTGAACCTGCAGTGAAAAAGGTAACGCAGATGAATTCTGAATCATCTGTGAGGTCTTTCTTTCCTTTGTCTTGAAATATATCTCATCTATACATGTAAGTATTTTGTAATGTGACTCTAAAGAGTTTAATAAATCTGATGCATCACCTTTTTATCTCATTTTCTCTGTCTTCTTTGATCTTTCTGCTGAACAGTCTCATCTCTATTCCTGAATAATGTGAAATTTCAGTTTCCCCAAGCATTTAATTCTGGTTTCTATTTGTTTAACAACTCCATCTTTAAATCTTGAATTTTGCCATAAGCTGTCCTGAAAGAATAAGGTTGCTCCTTCATTGTTCTGCTTAGAAATCTCATCAGCAAAATTTCAGATCTCCTTGCTCAAAAGTCTATCTCCATGGAACCCTGTGCCTGTATGAAAATTCTGTACATGATACCTGAGTATCCTTTATGAGTATAGAAACCCTTATTATAGCTCTTCTCCTCTTTTCTCTCTGAGCTCTTGCCAAAATTGTTTTTTCTTGCATATGACTAAGAAACTCTTTTAATATCTCTGCATTGAACAGTCCCAAAGCAGATTCCACAAGGTTAGGTATAGGCAATATTAGCACCCTATTTCTTTTTTTTATTAAAAATTTCCACCTCCTCCCATTTCCCTCCCATTCCCCC
>LOEQ01000054.1:543995-574945 GCA_001685075.1 Bramus lutescens | reverse complement strand
AGTTTCTTTATTAACCAATGAAAGTAACATATAGACAGATGACCCTCCTACATCAGTTGTTCTTATAAATTAATAAACTGAGTGTAAATGCATAATGACATCTGTCTTCTGGCCAGTGCACACTGCTCAATACCTTGGAGGAGATCTTCTAGGAAGTGGGGGAAAGGATCACAAGAGTAGGATAGAGAAGCAGGAAGTGCGGGGAGGGCAGGCATTACTTCACCAGTATGCACATCATACCCATGGGAGTCTGATTAACTGTGTTTAATGTCATAGCAATTTATTCCTCTAAATGAGTTTAGATGTTTACTCGGCTCTCCTCACCCATTTTTTCAGAGATGATCCACATGGTTAAGCTGTCTACACTTGGGGCGATAGTGATACTTCAGTGGTTAAGAGTGCTCACTGCTCTTACAGAGGACTTAAGTCAAGTTCTCAGCACCCGTATGGTATTCCACATCTCTTTGAAACTCCAGTTCTAAGGAATCCAATGCCTTCTTCTGGCCTCCGCAGGCAGCAGGCACTCACATGGTGCACAGTTATACATACAGACAAATACTCATACACATAAAATAGAAATAAATCTTTTCTTTAAAAGATTCCTACACTGACATGGTGATCTAACTGAGCACTCTTGCATGCTTTCCAAAACCCATCCTTGGATATAAATGTGGGAGATACCATAAGTAAAGATAGCCACAGGTTCACTGAAATCAAGTACTAGAGAAATGTAGTGGAAAAAATGAATATATTTGCTACTCTAAGTGACTCAGGCAGACGAAATGAGATTTCAGTAAAAGCCTGATAATGACTTAGAGAATATTTTTGTCTTCTAAGGACATACATGTAGTCATCATTCAACCTTTCTTTTTACTTTATCCTTCTTTATTTTTTCCTGCTTTAAAGAGTAATGTAAAGGAGACAAATGGCAGAAGGTAAAAATCCATGTATCAATTGCCTGTAGAGTATACAGGGAGCAAACTGGGGATAGTTGTACATCTCAGGAGGTAAATGACAACGGAAAATCACTAGTTTTGAAAAAAAAAATCAAGATCCAAGAATATAGTAAGAAAACATATGCAAGACCAAACTGGTTTTATTTCAGGAATTCAAGGATAGTTTGATATGAACAAATTAATAAATAATGCAGTGCATAAGTAGGCTTAAGGCCATAAATCACATGATGACTTCAATCAATCCAAAAATGCATGCATAAAGGTTCAACATCACTACCTGATGAAAGCGCTAAAGAATCTAGGAATCAAAGGAGCTCATCCCTACATAATAAAGGCTATGTGATAAATAGGAAAAATGAGAGCATGGTCTTTAAAATCAGGAGTGCAGTGAGGATACCCACCCTCTCTGCTTTCAACCAACAGACTGCTCAAAGTCGGAGAAACAGAAGAAGATAAGATAAAGAAATAAAGATTATAGAAATAAGAGAGGAAGAAGGCAAACCCTAAAGACTCTGCTAGAAAACCCTTAGAACTCATGAACACTTCCAGCAAAAAGTAAGACACAAAATCAACACCTCAAAATCAGTAGTTCAGTAATGAACTCAGTAAGAAAGAAATTTGGGGAGGGGGAAGGGAAAACATTCACAGTGCCTTAAAAGAAAAATTAAAAATATATAAGAATAAAATTAACCTAAGTTGTGAAAGACCTCTACCATGAACATGTTAAAGGACTAAAAAAAAGAAAAAGAAAAGAAAAAGAAAGAAAGAAATTTATGCTGAGAAGGTTTAGTATTATGAAATGTGCCATTTACCAAAAGTGATCTACAGATTTAACGGGATCTCCATCAATATCCCATAATTTCCTTCACAGAACTAGAAAAAAAAATCCTATGAAAATTCCCATGAAAGCACAAAAGGAACCAAAACCAAAGCAACCCTAAGCAGAAAGAGCAATGCTGGAGGTATTGTATTATCGTGCTGATGTTGATTAAAGCAGAGATCCACAGCCCTGGGCCAGAGGGCAGTCGAAGAGAGGGAGGAGCAATGATATGAGCAAAGGGGTCAAGACCATCATGGGGATACCCACAAAACAACTAACCTGAGCTAGTGGGAACTCACTGACTCCTGACTGATAGCAAGGGACTGATAGCAAACTAGGCCCTCTGAACGTGGGTAACAGTTGTGTGGCTGGGGCAGACTGTGGGGCACTGGCAGTGGGACCAGGATTTATTCCTAGTCCTTGAACTAGGGTTTTGGAGCCCATTTGATTTGGAGAGATACCATGTTCAGCCTAGATATAGGGGCAGGGGAAGCTTGGTCCTAACTCAAAGTGGTATGCCAGACTTTGTTGGTCCCCCAGGGGAAGCCTTACTTTCTCTGAGGAGTGGATGGGGGTGGGGTGAATGGAAGGTGGGGGGAGCAGGAGGAGGGGAGAGGGGGGAACTGGGATTGGTATGTAAAATGAGAAAAGATTTTTTTAAAAAAAGCAAAGAAAAAGAAAGAAAGAAATGTCTCCATAGGCTAATGTGTTTAGATTTTGGTCCCCAGCTGCTGATCCTGTCTGGAAAGGTTTTGGACAATTAGATGAAGTTTTACAGCTGGGCCCCACTTCCTGGTTTCTACCTCTGCCTCCCTAGCGCACAGTGTGATCAGATGGCTTCCTGACTACTGCCAGGCCTTCCCTGCCGAGATGGACTCTGTTGCCCTCCCTTTCCTTTAGTGTCTTTGTCAAAGTCTTTTATCATAGCAGCAGATAGTTAACTAATACATGCTCTTGCAGTTTCAAGTTTCAATGTTAGTAGGTTTCTAGACAAACTTGATTCAAAGTCTCTAATTCACAGATTTTATCTAGAGATTCTGATATTTTGAAGTGCAAGTGAACTAAAAGTTTTCTTTCTGGAAGATAGTTTTTTAAATACATGATTCCTTCAGGAAAATGGAAAAAATAACAAATGAAAAATTGTCTTCTTTAAGTGAATATCTGAGAGATAGTCGCTGTGACATTATAAAATGCATTAAATCAGCAGGGTCTTTAATGTCACACCAGAGATTATATGTCAATAAGTTTAGGTAAAACTTGGATTTTTTAAGAGAGATATATTTATTGCTGATTATTATAGATGTAAGTTTCTGTCCCACCCAGTCCCACAACCATTCAGTCCCAAAGAAACACACAGAGGCTTATATTAATTGTAAACTGTTTGGCCTATTAGCTCAGGCTTGTTATTAACTAGTTCCTGAAACTCAAATTAACCCAGAATTCTTGTATATGTTTAGGCATGTGGCTTGGTGCCTTTTCTCAGGGAGGCATTCTCATCTTGCTTCCTGTGCCTCTGGCTTGTGACTGCGTCTCTGCTGTTCCTCTTCCCAGAATTCTCCTAGCCTGGCTGTTCCACCTATACTTTCTGCATATCTACTGGCCAATCAGCGTTTTATTAAAGTAATATGAGTGACAAATCTTTACAGTGTGTAAGAGTATTGTCCCATAGCAGATTATAGTGACAAATATAATGAAGAAGACACAAACAGATTTTGGACAAGAAAATATTTACAGCCTTACTCATAGCCACGGGGAAATTGTCTATTATCTAACAAGGTACTGCTTTAAAAAGTCAAAGTCCATTAAGAAACAAGCTTTCTCATCTAGAAAGCTTACAATGTTGTAAGCCCAAGAGAACTCATGAGCACTGTTTTTCCCAGTTGTATCCTAGTCCATGGAACCTGAGATCACAAGGGAGTGACTGCTGCTCCCTTAGTTCTGAACTATAAACTCCTGATGGGAAACAACAGAATAGAGAGACCTTAGTGGGCAATTACCAGCTGTCAAAAGTGAATCAGGGAGCAGCTCCAGGGTAAGTAAAACCAAACAAATGACATTTGCAGCATCAGGTCTTTGTCATTGAGTGTTTGCAGGTGATACAGAGCAAAGGGTGAGAGACCAAGTCAAGCATGCTTCACCCAATACCGGGAACAGCGGCTCTTTCCTTGGTAATACAATAGAAACAGAAGAAATAGATGGAGCTGGTGTTGCCTGGGAAAATATGTTAATGGCGTCAACGAATGAGCATAAGAAGTTCTTCATGCCTTATCGTATGTCACACAATGATATATACTTTTATTCATTACTTTGTCTCATTTATGACTTCAGGATTTCAATTGAACAAGGATAAATTTAAGTTTGCCATGTTTGAATTCTCCCCATTTGTTAGTTTTCAATTTATTTTTGCTTTCATAGATGTGTGCAATGAAATATGATCACATTACCCCCATTTTCTCCTTCCAATGCCTCCTAGAGCTGCCTGAGCAAATCCCCCTCTGTTATTGTTGCTGTTGTTGCTTTTAAATCACCTGATAACTTCAATATTTACTTATTTTGGCACATTCTTTTTTTAAATTTTTTTACTGAAAATAGATCTTTTTTCTCACATAATATATTCTGATTGCGGTCTCCCCTCCCTCTATTTCTCCCAGTTCCTCCTCTCTTCCCCTCCCATCCAGATCCAGCCCCTTTCTTCTCTCGTTAGAAAACAAACAGGCTTCTAATAAGGGCTAATAAGAAAATAAAATAAAACAAAAACTAACACATCACATAAGACAAAACAGACATGCATGGCGATTTCTCAAAAAATTAGGAAACAACCTACCTCAAGACCCAGCAATACCGCTGTTGGGTATATAGCAGACCCCTGAAGTCTGCTAGAACAGGTTCCCACCTTGTCTCCCTATAAAATTATCCTAGCTATCCTTGACTCTTTTCCATATCAAATCTAGAATAGGCTTGTTGGAGTATACTTAAAATTCTTTATAGCATTTCATAAGAATTACATCGGATTAGTACATTAATGGGGGGTTGTTTACAGTGCTAGTTTTTATCCGCAACCCAACTTGAATTCAGTCTTCTTTATGCCCTCAAAGTTTTCTCAAGAAGTATTATGATCATTCATGAATAGATTTGTACTTACATAGTTTATACTTGTTCTTATTAGAGTATTTGGGGGTTTGTTTCATTTTTGCTTGTATTTTACTTCAGGAATATGGAGCAAGCTCAAACCAAGGGCTTCGAGGACACTAGGTAAGTGCTCTACTACTGATCCACACCCTCAGCTCTAAACAGTTTAAATAAAAATAATCTGTCTTGATTCTGGGAAAGGGCAAGCCATTGTCTTAGTTAGTGAGTGTACACTTTCAAACCCAGCAGTCTATAGATGGTCCAAACCCAGCAGCCTATAAATGGTCCAAACCCAGCAGCCTATAGATGGTCCAACCCCAGCAGCTTACAGATGGTCCAAACCCAGCAGTCTATAGATGGTCCAAACCCTATAGATGGGCCTACTGAACTCAGTAGGTATCAGAACAGGAAGATATGAATGTGGAAAGGGGACTTGTAGGGAGGAGCTGAGTGGGGGTGATGGGGTGGGAGGGAGATGAAAGAAGGTGGGGAAGGAGAGCAAACAGAATGCATTATATACATATATGAAATTGTGCAAGTTTAATTAGTATTGTCTGTCGTAAACATGAATGGAATTGGCCTTTGTATGTTAGACTGATGTCTAATGACTTTGCTAACCTCACTAAGAATTTATAGGATCATTCTGAGATTCTCCATGAAGACAAACACATCACTGAAAATAGTAACAACTGCGATCCCTCCATATACTCAAGGTTCCCATTGTTTCCTTTGCATGCCCTTCTGTCCTGGCAAAGACTTAAGATGAGTGTTGAGTAGATTCAGGGATCGAAGTCATTATCATCGTGTTACTTCAGTTATAAGTCAACAATGCTATTTAGTATAATAATAAGCAAAAAAAACCCACTAAACCAAGTTAACGCAGTTCCCCTTCTGTTTCCATTTTTCTAGCACTCTGTCATAAAAACTTGCTAAATTTTGTCAACTACCTTTTGATATATGTTGAGAAGATCAAATGGCTGTCTTTGTTTTAATATGTTAACATGGAAGCTGTCCAGTCTATGCACTCATTCCTAGAAAATGCACTCACATCTCTGACTCCAAAGGTTTACTGTCAGGCAGTTGCAAAAGGCATTGCTAATTACTGCTGCCAAGACTGGAATGGTAAACCACTCTGCTTCCTGTGTTTGTTGCCAACAACTAACTTGCCTAATAAACTTAAAGGTTATCTCCAGGAATCTGAAGATTGTATTATAGTCTCCATTAAATACAGTTTATTTTCTTTCTCAACTGGTTAAAAAAAAAACACACAAGACAGAAGGATACAGCTGTGTTTGGAGCACTTTCTGCTTCCACTGAATTTTTCTTTCATATATAGCTGTATGTTTTCAGTAATTGTGTACTTTAATGACATTCACAAGTATACTATATCAATGAGTTAAGGTTCAACTTTCTTACACTGTTATCAGGGTTACATTTATTTTGTGAAACAAGTTGAAGAATGTTCTTTTCTAAGATTTTTAGAGGGGAACGTTTATATATATATAATATTAGAGCTAGTTGCTGCACAGTTGAGAATGTTTTTAATCAAACAGGTGATGCTACTGTTCTCTAAGTATATTTTTAAATATTCAAATGCAGGTGAAAAGATGCCTCAGTTGAAAAGAAAAACGCTCATGCAGGGGACACAGGTTTGAGTCCCAGGACCCACATGGTACCTTACAACTGTTGATCACCCAAGTTCCAGGAGATCCAGTACTCACTTCTGCCTCTGCGGGTACCACATGTGCTTTCAGTACACTTGAATACATGCAGGCAGAATTCTCAGACACATAAAATCAATTAAACAAAATAGTAAAGTATTTGGTCATGGGCTGATACAAACCAACTGCTATCAATCTCTCTCTTCAAGGTCCGTAAATAAACAGATGCTGGGTCTGGGAAGACACAGCTGTAGGAAAAGTGCTTGCCATCTGAGTATGGAAATGGGAGTTCAGTCTCCAGCCAAAAAAATAACAATAACAAAACCACAGGTAGGTATGGTGGCCCAGTGCTGAAAATTCAGACAAGCAGATCCCTGAGTTCTCCGGTCAGCCAGTGTAGGCTACTCGGAGAGCTTCAGGCTACTAAGAGAGCCTGTCTCCAAAAATATGGTAAGTGGTACCTGAGGCACAACTGCCAAGATTTCCCTCTAGACTCCATATGCACACAAATGCACATGCAGGCACTGAACAATGATGAAAAAAATCACATTAAATAGAAGATATGAAATAGCATTGTTCAGTAAGCTATAACAGCAATCTACTGCACGTAAGTGTCCTTGTTACATTTGTGCCTTCTGAGGGAAAGAATGAAATGAATAGATATGTTTTATTGTTTCAAACCACAACTATAAAGTAAAAAATGTAATCAATTACTTCCAATTTAATACTTCTATAGGAGATACCATAAATAAGTATATAAGTGATAAAAAATCTCTGAAAACCTTTAACTGATAGGGAACTCAAATCCAAGTTTATTTTAAATATAGCATTCTAGTTATACATTACCAAAAATATCAACCGCCAATTTGTAGAAAAGTAGAATAACATAGTTCTAAGAATATTAGAGAGTGACCAAATTAATTCATATCTAAAATGATAAAAATGAGATGTGTCTTTACACATTTTCAGAACCAGAGTAGAAGTACCAAAAAAAGATGTCCGCATGAGAATCCCTATACACCTTAGCAATGCTTGCACCTCTGCAGCATAAACAAAAGCCATCAGAAGATGCTCAGCCAAGCTCACTGTGTACCTGTGTCAATTACCTTTGATGTTAGGAATGTGCCTCAGAGACATTTCTCTAGGAAAGCATCATTAGTCAGAGCTACTCAAAGTGTGGCCCTTGGATCAGCATCACATCTGGGGCTCTCTGTTACCAGGCCATGATGGTATGAATACGGAAGTGGAATGGATCGTTTAACCTATGGTAGACTTCTGACAACTCTGAAATATTTTTATTACTCTGTATGAAAGTATTAGACTGCAGCAGATTGAGAATGAGAGATATTATGAACACATGACATGTATAAACACCTCCATAGAGAACTCTACATGCTGTGAGTCATGATTGCTAGAACAAAATAAGAGAAAGAAAAGGGATTGAGAGAACATAGGGAAAATTTGAAACTAAATTACATGGAACCTAAAAAGCTGGGGGCTTGGGATCTAAAGTTAAGATATAAGTATATTAGAGTGTTTACATTAAAATAGAAAGAACATAAAAATGTAGTTAAATAAAAGCCTGTTTTAGGGCTGGAGATCTGACTTAAGTGCTTTCTGCACAAGCATAAGGACTTGAGTTCAGATCCCAGCACCAACATGAAAGCCAGGCACAGCAATGCCCTCCAGGAACCTAAATGCTAGAGTAGAGCCTGGAAGATCCTAGGGCTTCCTAGCTAGTCAGTCTAGCCCAACGAACAAGTTCTATATCCAGTGAGTGACCCTGAATCAAAAGATCAGGTGAATAGCAATAGAGGGGGGACACCTAACATTGGGGTCGGGCTTCCACATCTGCAGAGAGACGCTATCACACATGGATGGACAGACACACACACACACACACGTATGCATGCACACTATCAAAAATGCTTTTAATTTAAAAGAAAATTTAAGCCGAGAATGGCAACATGCATCTATCATGTTAACACTAGAGAGGTCAGAGTTAGGCTGATCCTAGGAGCTTATTGGTACTCCAATCTGTGTAAACAGGCAATATACAAGTTCTTTGAGAAGCAATAATAAGGTAAACAGCAATGAAAGAAGACACCAGTTGTCAGTCCTGGGCCTCCACACACACCCACAGAAGGGAACATAATTGCACCATATGCATCAGTTACATTTTAGCCAGTAAATAATTAAATAAGGTGTTCTTTATGTCTTTGTTAGTTGGTGTCTGTATGGCATACTTGCTTGTCCTTGAGAATATGGATACTTCTAGAGGACAGTTCCCCAAACTTGATGTGGAATTGTCTAAGTTGGGGTGCCATGTTTCAGCCATTTTGCTTTGTTTTGCTCTTCTTGTTTTGTTTTGAAGACAGGGTCTCATATGCCCCAGCTGGGATTACAGGTGTAAGTCACTGTGCCTAGCCCCAACATAAGTCGTATCACAGAAAGTATTCTTAGTCTTATTTTGAAACCGAACAGGGTGGAATATGTTCAAGGAAAATGCCCTCAGCCTTCTCTACTTTTCTTTCTTTGCAATCCTTTAGCTGGTTTTTAAACTTTTTTATTAACCATGGAACAAAATAATGGTACCAAAGTGACTGAGTTTATTCTTCTGGGATTTGCTGGGCAGCACAAGTCATGGCACATCCTATTCATAATATTTCTAATGATCTATGTTGCCACACTCATGAGTAACGTTGGGATGATACTACTCATCAAGATTGACTCTTCCCTGCATACTCCCATGTACTTTTTCCTCCAACACCTAGCCTTCGTTGATCTCTGTTACACCTCCGCTATCACTCCCAAGATGTTGAAAAACTTCATGGAGACAAAAGCATCCATCTCCTTCACGGGATGCATGCTACAATTGCTAGCCTACGGCACTTTTGCCACCATTGACTGTTACATCCTGGCTGCTATGGCCGTGGACCGCTATGTGGCCATCTGTAACCCCTTGCGCTATCCCATCGTCATGTCCCAGAGACTCTGTATTCTGCTGCTGGTTGGTTCGTATACCATGGGCTTCCTAAATGCTTCTGTAAACACGAGCTTTACATTTTCACTGAACTTTTGCAAATCCAATGCCATCAATCATTTCTTCTGTGATGAGCCTCCCATTCTTGCCCTGTCGTGCTCCAGTATTGACTTCAGTATCCTGCTACTGACAGTCTTTGTGGGGTTCAACCTGATGAGCACGGTGTTGGTTGTCATCTTCTCCTACATATACATCTTGGCTGCCATCCTACGGATGTCTTCAGCTGCGGGAAGGAAAAAGGCCTTCTCCACGTGTGCCTCCCACCTGACGGCAGTCACCATTTTTTACGGGACTCTCTCCTATATGTATCTACACCCGCACACCAGTGAATCTCAGGAGCAAGAGAAGGCAGCTTCTGTATTTTATGGTATAATTATCCCCATGTTAAACCCCTTGATCTATAGCCTGAGAAACCAAGATGTGATAGAAGCCTTTAAAAAAATAGGAAAGAAATGCTTATAATTTGAGAGCATCATTTATAACTCAACATGGTTTGTCAAGTAAGCTACCAATGTCCTGTTATTTCTCAGCTTCAAATACTATGGTGCACGCTAAGTGGCAGCTTATTTTCACTACATCAATAGTATTTGACAGGCAAAGCAAAACAACCCACATAGTTAAATGAAGTGTCGTTCATAGTATCCAAAAAAAAAATGTGTTCAGCGTTGCTTTTGTTCTTCATAAAAGGATTTGTCTAGTATTAATCATGGTTATGTGTGTGAGAAAGGGCATGCCACATGTATGCTGGAGTTACAGTTGTGACACATCCAATGTGGAAACTTAACTTGGGTCCTTGACAAACTCTTGCTGAACTGCTGAGCCACTTTTGCCCCACTTTTGCGCATTTTGATTAGTTTCCTTTTTATAAACATCTGCCATCAAAAAATAAAATGGAAGTAAATCTATGAGAAGTGATTAACCAGTTCTCCTGAATATTTCTATTGTGTAGACTATAGTGACCAAAAGAGGAGGTGATCACGTGATCTTTTCCTGATGATATTGTTTTACTCTTCATATTTACCTCTAACTCTTTTATTTGCTATTGTAAAGTAAAATTTTAAAGATCATTTCTTTTGTAAATATGTATGGGAAAAGAGAAGAAAGAAAGAATAAGGTTCAGACTCATAGGTACTCACAAACATTGGGATACTAGAGGAACATATTTCTCTTTCCTTAACAGTTCCTATAAGGAATTAGGAAAATGACATAAGAGCCAGGAAGATGTACGTCAATTTCTTCCCTGTTGAATACAGCTTGCTTTCCAGCTATCTACCCACACACACCCTGTAAGGTCTACATCCTAGAAAAACAAAACTACAGATTTGATACTACATAAGCAGAAATACTTACCCAGATTGATGCTCTATATCCCTTAACACTCTCTCCCCAAAATAACAACATATATAGAAGACTGGGCTTAAATCTGGAAGTAAAATATGTACTGGTATTCTTGCCATTTGGAAAAACAAACATAGTAGGATTTGCAGAAAAGTTATCAATCGAAAGGCCACTCAGCAACTAAACAACGTAACTGAAAGAACGTGTTCCCACTCCTCTCTGGGTCTCAGCAGTGAGTAAATCAGAAGCAGGAGCAAGAGGAGAATAGGGTGCAGCTTGCAATGTTTCCCAATGTTTGAAGAAGGTTCAGACTCATAGACTGAGGCAGGAATGTGGAATAGTCATCCAGTCATAACCCAAACACTGACAAGAGAAACCAGCTGGCACCAACCCATCAACCAAGGTGCATTCCAGGAAAACAAGCCCAAAATCAGGGCGCTCTAGGGCTACATAACATTGCTGGTGACTTGCTCATCTATATCTATTGAGATAAGCCTTGTTTCTTCTCTAGATGGAAAAAGACAAAATTGGACTAACCACAATTTCCTAGAGAGGGAGAGAGACAACATAAACTACCATGCGGTTATGTGCCCTCATAACAAACATTTTTTTCTTTTTACACTACTAGAGATTGATCTGAGGACCAAGCACATTGAAAAAAAATCTACCATCAAACTAAACCACCAGCCATCTTATTTGGGGTTTATAAAATTATGTGTTTTAAATTTAAGTTATTTTTCAGTTATAAACATGGATTAATATTACACATAATGTACATGTAGTAGATGCATAATTTAGAATATTTTCTCCCAATATGAGTCTATATATTCATTTTACTGATGAGTTGTGATTTCTTCTGTATTTTCTATAAGTTTCTAGATAAAATGTACATTTATACTAAACATACATTAGAGCCTGAAAACTAGTATTGGTGTGTAGCATGGGATAAATATTCAGATTCACTGTTTCCTTTCTTAAACTTACATTACTGTTAGGTATACATCTGTGTGAGTACACACCTATGGATGCCAGAAGGTGTCTGGATTCTTCGGAGCTGTAGTTATAAGCAACTGTGGCCACAAACTCAGATCCTCTGGAAAAGCAGCAAGTGCTTTTTAACTGTTGGGCCATAACCCTGCCACCAACTACTGTCTTTATTGCCATCCAGTCTAACATCAGGTTTTTTCTAAATAATCACTTCACCATTGAATGTTCTTGGACATTAGTTAAAAGTTTAACTTATTATATTTGTTGACACATTTTCCTGCTATTTTCCCACTGGTAAATATGACAATCCTGTTGAGAGATGATTTTATTTACTATTTCATTACGATTAGTTAGCTTTAAAATTATGTATTGCTGTTCCTTCAACTTTGGTCTTTTGGAGAAATGAAAATGTACTGGGAAAAGGTAATACATTTACACAGAATATTATCCATCTGTTTTTTTTTGCTTTGTTTAATGAAATTAAATTAAACAGTTAAATAAATGGAACTAGAAAAGAAACCATCCTTTGTGAGGTAACCAAGACCAAAACAGATAAATATGTATGTATTCTTTTATATGTAGATGTTAAGCTTTCAACAGGCTCCTCTCAGTGTAACCACAGAGATTAGGTACAGAGTAAGAAACAAGGCAGGAGGCAAGGATCACCCAAGAAAGGGGAAATAGAATGTACAGTATAGAATTAGGATGTATAGCAATACATGAGAGAGACTGGAACGCTAGGATTAAACAAGAGGAGAAGGAAAGACGGGAGTAAGGATGGCAGATCATGATTGATGGCTAACATTAAAGGCTGTCTGAGGGGTCATAGAGAAACCTAGTACAATAGAAGCTTCGTATGTATTATTATATATCATTTAGATAATATTGGTTGCTCTCTGAAAACTGATAGTGAGGTCCTGTTGCTGAGAACACTTACATATCTCATTAAAATGGAAAGGTTGGTCTGGAGCCTAATGAGAGGCTTCACCTCTTCTGACTACTGTTCATGGTACTGGAAACTATTCTGCATGCTACTAGATGAGAAAGGTAGACATCAGCCCAGTTACAAACTCTCCAATCTACCATGGTGACCTGTCTTCTGGGCTAGATTTGCACAACGGTGGCCCAAATGTTGTAGGAGGGACCAGCCACTGACTGGTTGGATTTAAAGCCTACTCCATGAGATAGAACCCATGCCTGGCGCTGCTACAGTGGTCAGGAACCTGAGGCTAGGCCATACACTTCAACTCACGGGGACTGTTATCATGGACAAGACCTGCACAAGTCTAAATCAGACAGGGTCCCTGCACTGAGGCAGGAAATAAACATTAGCTCCCATCCCCCAACCAAGAAGCTATCTCCAATTCACAATCGCTCACAAATGAAAAAATTAGTTTCTCCAAGGGAGTTCATTGTTATACAGATTACTGCAAGGGCAGGCACTGTGCCCAGCAGCAGATGGTCAACACAAAATGAACCGAAAGGTATTTTTGGAGATCTTTTTTGGTCTCATATTGCATTGTTTGGGCATTTTTCACCCTACCGGTCTTTTGCTCATATATTATGGTTTTCTGTTTTTGTGATTCTATGGTGTGTGTGTGTGTGTGTGTGTGTGTGTGTGTGTGTGTGCAACAATGTGCATTTTGGGTGCTCTGTCCTGTTTCTTTTTTCTTTTTGTTTGTATGTTTGCTTATTGTGTTTTATTCATATTTGCTTGTCTTTTTATTTGCCTGTTTATCAACAGAAAGAGAAAGAAGGGTGAGAATATACAGATCTGGGAGGAGCTGAGGGAGAGTGAACCATGACCAGAATATCTTGGGCTAAAAAGCTTTATTTAAAAGCATAAAGGAGGACTTAGTGGGTGATCTGAGGAGCGTTAGAGCGAGGCATGAAAGTCAATAAAATTCAAAATGTAATTCTCAAACAATTAGTAAATCTATTTTTGAAAAGAAATTGGATATCAACATCCAAAGAAAAGATGATATCTAATGTGTTTATAAAAATAACCTTGTGCAAAATCTACTCTATTCCAACTTTTAATGGAGATCCATGTGTCTCTCCTCGAATCCTCCTTGTTACTTAGCATCTCTGGGTCTGTGGATGGTAGTGTGATTATCCTTTACTTAACAGCTAATGCCCACTTATGAGTGAGCACACACCATGTTTGAATTTCTGGGTCTAGCTTACCTTATTCAGTATGATTTTTTTTCTAGTTCTATCCATTTTCCTGCCAATTTCATGATGTCATTCTTTTTAACAACTGAGTAATATTCCATTGCGTAAATGTACCACAGCTGAGTAATACTGCATTTTGTAAATGTACCACATTTTCTTTTTCCATCCTTTGGTTGAGGGACATATAGGTTGTTTTCAGTTTCTGGCTATTATGAATAAATCTGCTAAAAACATAGTTGGGCAAGTTTCCTTGTGGTAGTATGGAGTATTCTTTGAGTTTATGCTCAGGAGAAGGTATAACTGAATATTGAGGTGGATTGACTCCTAATGTTCTGAGAAACTGCCATATCAATTTCTGTAGTGACTGTACAAGTCTGCACTCCCACCAACAATGAAGGAGTGCTCCCCTTGTTTCAAATCCTCACCAGCATGAGCGGTCACTTGCAGCCACCCTGACAGGTATAATATGGAATCTCAAAGTAGTTTTGGTTTACATTTCCCTGATAACTAAGAATGTTGAACATTTCTTTAAGTGTTTCTTAGTCATTTGAAATTCCTCTGTTGAGATTTCTGTTTAGATCTATATATATAAATAAATTTTATATATACATATACATGTAAAAATTATGTATATACATATATATGACCCCACTTAATTGGATTATTTGGTTAGTTGATGTCTAATTTCTTGAGTTCTTTATATATTTTGGATATTAGCCCTGTGTCAGATGTGGATTTGGTGCAAATCTTTTCCCATTCTGTAGACTGCCTTTTTATCATATTGACGGTGTCCTTTGCCTTACAGAAGCAGACTTTGCAGGTGGATTTGTGGCAGGCAGTGATAGGAACAGGAGGGATCAGGTGGATAGCAGGACAGATGAAGGAAGAGACTATTGGAATGGGGGGAGGCATTTAGGGAGCGATGTAGAGAATTAGTGCACTGGAAATGCCCTGGAATCTAAAAGAGTGGACCCTAGCAAAGTCTCCTAGTGGTGGGGAATATGGAGCCTGAACTGGTCATCTTCTCTAACCAGGCAAGGCTCCCAGAAGTGGGGCTAGGACATCAATCCAGCCATAAAACCTTTGACTTACAATCTGTCTTGCCTGCAAGATGTGCTGGGGTGATGGTTGCACAGAATGTGTGGGAGTGGCCAACCAATGACTGGTTCAACTTGAAGCCCGGGTCACTAGAGAGAGACCACACCTGACAGGGCCTGGACAGCCAGGAACCAGAGGCAGGACTTTCTAAAGACCCAGGATAGAACCAAACAAGGCTGATAAGGAAAAAAAAAGTCAATGAAATGATTCCTAGAGATATACTGCTATACTCAAAGATCAAAGAGCAGTGGCTAGCTAAGTTGTCATCAGAGAGACATCACCCAGCAGAGGCAGAGACCCACAGCTGAACACTAGGCAGAGCCAGGGGTCCCCCAAGAAGAGGGGTAGGAAGAATTGTAAGAGTCAGAAGGATTGAGGATACCACAAGAACAAGGCCCACAGAATCAACTAAGCAGGGCCCATAGGGACTCACAGAGCCTGAAACGACAAACAAGGACCCTTTATGGGTCTGAGCTAGGTCCTCTGCCTATACATTATGGCTGTGTAGCTTGGTGTTCTTGTGGGACCCCTAATAGTGAGATTGGGCTAGGAAGGGAGGTAATCTCTAGCTTATTTGCCCCATCCAGTCTTGATATGAAGGCTTGTGCAGGGTCTTATTATAACTTATTATAATAATATTATTATATTACTATGGCAAGTTCAATTGATATCACTGAGAAACATGTTCCTTTTTATTATTATTAATAGAAATGGAGGAGGAGCAGATTTGGGGGAGAGAAACTGAGAGGAGTGGAGAGAGGGAAAACTCCATCAGGATTAATGTATGAGATGATAATAACATAAATAAAGAATAGCCAAGGAGAAGAGAAGTGGGTTAATTAAAGTACAATTGATCCTTAGTGTTGTTCCTTGAAATCCAACTGCACAGATTCAGTCAACTATATATTTAAAATATTGGAAATATTTAAATATTTAAACTATATAAAATATTGGAAACAATTGAAACTCTCCCGAGCATCTACACTTTTTCTCTTGATGTTTTTCTTAAAACAGTGTATTACATAAGCTGTTTTCATTGCATCAACATTGTGTGTGTGTGTGTATGAGTGTGTGTGTGTGTTATAAGTAATCTAGAGATGCTAGACTGTTGGCAAATATTTCACCATTTTTATGAGCATCTAGACCAGCATAATTCCTTATTACATTTTAAATCCTACCCTTATACCCACAGATAAGTGTAGCTACCACCCTTCATCAATGAAGTTTTTATTTACAGCAATTGGAAATAGACCATCACTGAAAACCACAATTACACAATGCAGTAATAAACCCATCATGGGGACCCAGCTGCAATGGACATATTTACATTACAGCTCCTGCATCTATGACTCAGGGAACAACACAGAAGAGGAGAGCAGAAAAAAAGGTAAGAACCAGAACACCAGGAAATCTGCTGGAAAGCAATCTCTCCTAGAAAAGGCTTCAGAAACAAGACCAGAGCAATGGTAATATCAATGGATGTGTTAGCATAGAGATGGGAATTTCTCCAGGGTCCCACCCCTAGAAAAAAAGATATAAGTGGTGAAGATAGGGACCCCAACAATACAGAAAAGCTTTGGGTGACTGTCCAGGCAATGAGATGTCTCTGTCAATTCTACAGTTGGAAGCTGCTTGCAATGCACTTCCTATTTACTTAGGTAATATTATATCCTTCTGGGGTTTTTGAAGAGTTGAAGACAGATAGTTAAGTTTTCCTTAGTTATGATAAAAGATAAATTAGAAGTGAAACTTTAGACTCACACAGATAAGATAAATGATAGTATTTTTTTTAATTTTGCCAGATACAAATAGACTAAATATTGTAACTGTAATTCTTGTTTAACACCTGTTTTGTTAAATGTAATTTCAGTATGCTAAAGTTAAAATCTTCCTTGTTAATTATACAGAAGAGGGGAGATGATGTGGGATGTCCTTCTGTATATGTGTTGTTTTTATTGGTTGATGAATAAAGCTATTTCTGCCAAAGGCTTAACAGAGCAAAGCCAGGTAGAAAATCTGAACACAGATATATATAGAGAGAGTGGACAGAGTCAGAGAGATGCCATGGAGCTGCTGAAGGAGAATGATACACCAGAACCTAAGGAATCTTACTAGTAGGTCACAGCCTCGTGACAATACACAAATTGATAGAAATGGGTTAATTTAAGATATAAGATATTAAGGAATATGCTAGAGTCATTGACCAAACAGTGTTGTAATTAAAAAAAGAAACAGAACTACAGGCAACTATTCACTGCTGGAAAAAGTAAATTAGCCTCTCCCAGGAATGAACACCTTTATTGGTTGTCCATTGCAGACTAGTCAACCTTGAAAACAACCATATACACATAAACAATAAAAACAGACCCATAATGTTCTATTTTTATATATTTGTGCATTCACACATATACCCATGTAAAAGATTTTAATTTTAAAAAGAAACCATCAACTTGAGAAGGAATGCAGTAGGAGTTTGGTGGATGGTATCTGGGAGAGGCTGGAGGGTGAAAAGAGAGAGAGGGTGTGATATAGTTCTATTCTAATTAAAAACATTTTAAAAATAAAATGAAATAACTTTTAACATGGGCATTCGTGATTTTTAAGTGCAAGCGATACTGAAAATAATCTCCAATGGATGTGGAAAGATAGAACTTTAAAAAAAACTTAAAATAAACACTATTTAAAGAATATTTCACTTACTAAGCAGAATACAATATTTGTGCATAAATAATTAACATTCTGCTGAGTCATAACCATAAATACCTCAGTGACTTATAGTAGGATGTACAACAGAATCTGTTGTAATTACCATGGATTAAAGCATCTTTGCTTCTTTCAAAAGATGATGACTAAAGCTAGCCATGTCACACAGTCTTCCCATCCTTCAAAGCGGATATTAATTTTGTTATTTACTGAAGTTTAGTGTGAGTCAACATTCCTCTATGCCTGAAGGAATTGCCCTATAAACACCTTTTGGAGTCTCAGCTCGTTTGCCCAAAGCACAGAAGTAAGTTCTAGATGTGAAACTATAATTCCCAGAAGAGTCAGTTATTTCTGTCGGCACCCGTGCCCTTTGAGAAATAACAGCTATGACCTAAAAGAAAGCAAAGTGTTACTTACTGGTTAGTCATGAGTTTTCTTGGGAGTAGAGTCATATAAAATACTACAAACCTGATGGCTTTAATATCAGAAATATGTTATCTCACAGTTACAGAAGATATACCCAGAAACCTGAAACCAAGGTGCTAGTTGAATTAGTTCTGTCTGAGCACCGTGAGATCTGCCAGGTGTTTTCATGACATACACAGATGTCTCCAAATTTTCCTTTTTGTAAGAACACCAATCTTATATAATTAGCTCCCATCCCAATACACTTACTCAGTTACATCCTGGAACACTGGGGGTGAAGGGTTAAGTCTTTAGTCCTGGAATTTTTGTGAGAACACAACTCAACTCAATGTAAATCTTGCAACTGGTTAGGAATGTCCAACCTCCAGGCACACACAGCCTCAGACAACTATGAATGGCCCAACATAAAATCATAAGGTTACAGTTTCCATAATCCTGGACAATTATCATGCTTGTATTGCCCTATACATTCTTACACAGGCAACACAAATTGCAATCTGAGGGCTTCAAGAAAAAGTATGTGAAATGGGGAAAGAAAGGTGTTGGCATAGGTACAAAAGGAGTCTGAGAGAATAGAATGGGAGATGGCCTTGACCATGACACATTATGTTAATGTAGGAAATTCTCAATATTTTTCTAACCACAAGAATTTTTTATAACTTGATTATGTGGTTTTTCAGTCCTGAAATCTGTAGATGGCAATATCGTGTCACACCATCAAAAGGCCGAAACTACCTGAACCAGATAAAATCTATTCTGCTTCCCCTCATGTCAAAAGAATCTGTAGGTCATGATTTGAACCTGCAGAGGCATGCCAGTTTTATTGAAATCATACTTCTTCTATGAGTGTTCTCTCAATAATGTGTCAGGACTGGAGAACTGGAAAGAACACAGTATTTCTAATAAATTCTCAGGGAACAACTTGTCAATGACAAAGCCTGTAAGTTGACAAGAGACTGTCGTCATGGAAGCCTCCATTTCAAGCTCAACCACACCAATCAATGACACTGAATCTGAACTATAAAATTCTCTAATGATGATCACTCAAACAGCTAGTTTTGTAAGTGAAGACATCAAGCCGCAGAGATACTGGAACTAACTGATAATGAGAGTCGGCATCTATCTTTAACCCTAGGTATGTTAGTCTTCAAAGTTTATGATCTTATCAACAGAACAGCATTGCAGGCCATTTTATCCTGTGCCACAGGAGCCCAGGATTCTACGACGCCTCAGGACCATCCATCCTCTGGCCGTCTTGAGTCATTGCAGCCTTTTATGGCTGCCCCTATTTAGCCTCTTTCTGAGGATGAAATTAGGAATACAGAACTAGAGCTCGAGGTGATCCTTTTTTCTAGGACTTCTCCCGAGATAGTTCCAGAAAGTCTGCACAAGTCACCAAGAACAGTCGCACCTAACTTTCTTGAATTCCGCAAGCTTCCCTTGTCCTCCTTGCATCCCCACAGTGAAGCGACCAGCGAAAGTAAGTCCTAAAGCAACCAAAAGCTAGCCCTGTCCTTTCATATTTCCATCAGCTGACAGTCTAGGGAACCACAAACCCGGAGACTATAGATTCTGGCACTTTGCTTCCCCCAAATGCTTTTTCACCTGAATTCGTATGTAACCCTGTAGTAGGTGTGTTCCCTATCCTCAAAGCTTGTCAGGAGTACCTTCTGACTGATAGAGCTGCCTGGACCAGATTCCTCCAGTCAAGGAGCCCAGTGACCTTACCTCCCTACCATCACTAGGCTCTATAACTCCACCCAATCTTCCAGTAAATTAGAGTCAAGCAACGGACCAAGGATCCCAACCTGGTGCTTTCCTCAGCTCCTGTGTTGCAGATACATATGCCCAAACAATGCAAAACGCTTTCACTTATGTTACCTGAGCCCGACAGTATTTCTCAGAGCCCTTTCCAGATGGTTAGCCCCTTTTCCAGAAGAATAAATGGTCTCAAGTGTGATCAAATGGGTTTTTCTAGTTCCCTCTGGCAGGGAAAAAAATGAACATCCAACTTGCTTGTTTAGATTTTTTTCTTCTTTCTAGTATAATTCATCATACTTGTGGATCTGAATATTCTTGCTCTACTCTTGTGACTGTGATCATAGTCTAAGAATCTTACTTGAAGCTACCTATTTAGCTTTCAATTTTTCATTTCTTTAACAAATGTATTGAGGATGAATATTCTGTGCCAGGTTCTGAGCTAGCAGGGAATCCAAACCTGGAGAAGACAGAGATGACCTCTTTCTGTAGAACGCAGTCCCACCTCGTTGCTTCAACCAGCTTCAACTTCCGTACAGATGCCAAAACCACTGAACCAAAAGACACTAAATGGAAGGGAATAAAAGTCCTTTCATAAGAAAAGTAAAAAGAAAACAGAGTCTCATTCCTGGAAGTGCCATCAGGATGATTTTTGGGAGCTTGGAGGCCCGACTCAAGTGCTAAAGTGAGCCATTCAAAAAGAAGAAACCAAGCCTTCTGTTTACAGTTGAATGCATGGTGATTAGCTCGGCTCATTAAGAGATTTTTCTCATCTTCCCTTTTAATTTGTGAAGTTCCCAGACTAAACCAGACATGGTTGCTGCTGAGGTCATGTTTTATAGCAACTTCACAGCTACAGTGAAAGCCAGAGTCTGGCTGCTGTAGTCTAACAGTCTGCACGGCATAATAGCCCTGAACCAGTCTCTAGACTCCTTGTCAGTCAGTCCTCTCTCTCAGTCTCAGAGACTCCTACTCTGCTCTGTAAGATAAATACTACAGTAACCTGTCATGAGCAGTTCTTAAGAGAACGCTTTGAGAACACTATCAAATATACTAGGAAACCCTTCGCAGAGCCCATGCTGAAGTCCTTCCTCAGATTTCCTTATTCTAAAAGAGCTGTTGCTTTTAAAGCACAACAATAGGGTTAGAGAGATGACTCAGCAATTAGGAACACTGGGTGCTTTTCCAACGGACCCAGGTTCAATTCCCAGCACCCAGATACCAACTAACAAACACCTAAAATTCCAGTTCCTTGTGTATCCAATACCTGCTTCTGGCCTCTGTAGCCACTGTGCACATGTGGTACACAGACATATGCAGAGGCAAACATCCATACGTGTAAAATAAAAATAAAAAACTCTTTAGAGTATAAAAAGTGCCTATCTGATTTGGAATGTATGATTTTCTCTTTCAAACATCCACTGCTTAGTGGGAAATTTCTTTAATCAGCATGTTAGGTTTTGGAGAAGTTAGGCAAACATCTTGTCAATTTGGTTATCTGCTTGCTTCCTTGCTTGGTTGACTTATGTCTATCTGATTGGTTGGTTGATTGGTTCTAAAATGAAAAACTAACCCAAACACAGAGGTTTCACATGAAGCTATTTGCAGAAGGAATTCTAGCTAATCACCAGTATTGAACCTTCATTCCTCTCTCGGTGGCATGGTTGTATATAGTCTGAATGTGTTCCCTAAAGCAGTGGTCCTCAACCTTCCTAAAGCTGTGACCCTTTAACACAGTTCCTCATGTTATACTGACCCCGCAACCAGAGAATTATTTTGTTGCTACTTTAAAGCTGTAATTTTGTTACTATTATGAATTGTGATGTAAATATCTGATATGCAGGATAACTGATATGCAACCCTCAAAGAGGTTGTGACTCACAGACTGAGAACCAATGCCCTAAGGGTTCTTATGTGGAGGCTTGGTCCTCAACGTGGTGATACTACATATTTTTTAATTGAAAATACATTTTTCCGTACAAAATATTCTGATCATGGTTTCCCTCTGCAGCTCCTCTCAGATCCTCTCCTCCTCCCCAAACACCAAACTTGACACCCTTTCTTTCTTTCTCTTTAGAAAACAAATAGGCCAAAAAAAAAGAAAAAAGAAAAGGGAAAAAAGGAAATGAAAGGGAAAAGACA
Source organism: Bramus lutescens (assembly GCA_001685075.1). NCBI lineage: Eukaryota > Metazoa > Chordata > Mammalia > Rodentia > Cricetidae > Bramus > Bramus lutescens. The sequence continues at coordinate 552,709 of LOEQ01000054.1, read as the reverse complement.
AACAAAACCATAAAAACACAAAATAGGAAACCATAATATACAACAAAAGGCCAGTAAGACAAAAAAAGTCAAAACAAAGCCATAAGTGATAAATGTAGACAAAATAGTCTACAAAAATACTGTTGCGTTAATTTTGTTTTGGCCATCTACTGCTGAGTGTTGGGCCTGCTCTCTTCTTAATTTATTTACTGATCTTACATCCTGACCGATGTTTCCCCTCCCTCCTCTCCTTCCAGCCCTCCCATCTCTCCTGTGCCCTCTCACGTCTCTATTCAGAAAAGCACAGGCCTCCCACGGATATCAACAAAACATGGTATATCAAATTGCAGTACTAACTTTCCTCATATTAAAACTGGACAACACAACCTAGTATGAGGAATAAGATCCCAAGAGCTGCAAAGGGATCACCCCTGATCCTGCATATATACATGCAGAGGGCCTAGGTCAGACCCATGCAGGCTACCTGATTGGCAGTTCAGTTCTGTGAGTCCCTATGAACCCAGGTTAGTTGATTCTGAAGATTTTTTTTTTGTGCTGTCCTTGATCTTTCTGGCTCTTACAAGCCTTCTTCCCTGTCTTGTGTAGGATTTCCCATGGTCTGCCTATGTTTGGCTATGGGTCTGCATCTGTTTCATCTGTTGCTGGATGAAGCCTTTCTGATGACAGCTGGCCTAGGCACCAACGTATGATTATAGCAGAATATCATTAGGCATCATTACATTGGTATTTTGCTTTTTGCCAGTTATCTTTGGTTCTATCCTAGATCTCTTGGCTACCCAACCGCCATGTCCAGGCAGGGCTAGGGATGAGCTCACTCTAATGGCATGGGTCTCAGGCAAGACCATTCATTGGTTGGCCACTCTCACAATCTCTGCACCACCCTGATCCCAGCACATCCCATAGGCAGGACAGACAGTAGGTTGAAGATTATGTGTCTGGGTTTGTATTCCAATCCCTCCACTGGTGTCTTACGTGGCCATAAAAGATGGCCAGTTCAAGCTACATATCCCCTATTGCTAGGAGAATTAGCTGGCATCATCCCTATAGATTCCTGGGAGTTCCACTTGTATTGGGTTTCTACTTCACCTTGAAAGGTCCTCCCCTCTTTACCAGTTGTCTCTTTCAGTATTTTCCCCCTCATGTTTCTGTCCCCAAGCTTCCCCAGTCCACTTAATTGTGGTTAATACACACAGTGAGATTCCACGGGAGAAAATTAGTTTTTCTCTGGGAAGTGGTTATTAATTGGAAATAGCTTCATGGTTAAGAATGGGAGCTTGGGTCAACTTTCCCCTCCCAGTATTGGAACCCCCATCTCATTTGGACTTCTGCAGGCCCTGTGCTTGCTGTGATGTTCTCTGTGAGTTCATGAGTATCTGTCTTCTTGCATTTGGAAGATGGTGTTTCCAAAACTCTGCCCCCTGCGTTTTACAATTTCTCTGCCTCCTCTTCTGCTTAGCTCTCAGAGCACTGGGGAGAAGGAATTTAGGAAGACATCCCCATTTCATGAAATATTATTAAGAAGTGGTAAAACCTTTGAAAGATGAGGTTTAATGCAAAGTAATTAGGTCAGTAAAGGTGCTGCCTGCCAACAAGATTAACACAGTAAGTTGGAAAACTAAAAAGTTTTCTGGGCTCAGCTGCTTTTCCAGAGAGTCAAGACAAGAATAATCAGAGAAAACCAGACTTAGAGAAGCCAAACATTTGGACTTTAATAATCAAGTAATACAATGGATAATAACTATACTGAGGATCATTTTGCACAAATATTTATAATTTATTTCTGATACTTGAGATCTGAGTTAGCTCTAAAGTAGTTTTCCTGAAATAAACATGAGACCCTTAACTCCACAAAATAACAAAGTTGCGATGCTGTAGGAAATCCTACAGCCTGTAGCCTTTGGGGCATGGCCTCTTATACTATAAATGCCAATGTAAAGCTTGCATGATCTCTCTCTTCTGGCTGTGGGATTCGGTTGCTGTTCCCCATTCCAGCAGAGGACTGTGATCTGTGAGGCTACCCCTAAGTAAATAACCCTTTATTATATTCAATTCTGAGCTAGTGTGGGATTTCTTTTTAGTGTCTGTCTTCATGGTGTTTCCAAAATGATGCCTTCTCCAATGTGCCTTAGAGAAAAATGTGAAGAAACAGTGGAGGGATTGTCATGGTACCCCGCACCAGAGCTCATTTTCGCGCCATTTCCCTCAATGTCAGGATTGACGTTCCAGTGAGGGACCTCGACACACGTGCTCTGGTCTCCCTCAGGAACTCTGTCCACATGTTCCTTCTCTCCAAAAGTCTTCCTTCCTCTCCCAGCTCTGTTGTCTCTGTTAGCCCCTCTTTAAAATCCTGCTTTACATGTCTTCTCTTTTAGGGAATCATTTCTAATCCATCTGTTTTCATGGCACCCTATGTCCACTAGGGCAATCGCCAGGACGTACCCAACTGAAATCACTGCTCAAATCATACATATTTACATAAAGGCTTAGATGCTGAGTGGCTCTAAGCTTTATTTTGGATCTTGTTGAAAACCAGGCTGGTCAATGCCAAGCCAAATGATAAAACACTGTCATGATGTCCAAGTTCAACACGAATGTGTCAGTCCCTTTCTGTACATGTCATGGGAAGCCGATGAGATGGTCTCTAGCAGATTCTGCCTCCTGGTGGCGTGCAGGCTCTATGTCCTTTCTTTGCCTTGACCTTTTGAACATGAGCAGAAGGTAGTATCTCTCATTTCTCCCTCTACACACTCCCTTTTCTGTCTCCCACTGTCTTTCTGATGGAAGTCATGCCCCGTTATAAGTATCCCTTCATGACCAGTATCTAATGGTTACTCCCAGCAATCTTCAAAGAACAGTGTGAGTGAGCTGGGAAGGGCGCGCCCTTCAGCAAACTGTGAATGACGTCGCACCACGAGCTAAAACCTAAGCCTTGAGCTAGGATCGCTCAGTTAAGCTGCGTCATAATTCTTGCTTGTTCTTGCTTTAATGTCACTGTTTTTTTTTCCGAGTGATGGAGACTAAACACAGAGCCACAATCTATTAGGGAGGTATTCTATTACTGAGCCACATCCTCTGTCTCATATCTGAATCCGTAACACACAAAGAGATACAAATTGTTCCTTATTTTAAACTCTAAGTACTGAATAATTTATTTCACAGCAGTATAGAACTAATATAGAAGCAAATCAAAAATGTATCCAGAGATCCTATTTTTAGAAGATTATGTCCCTATTTCCCCAATAACTGTCCCCCAGGTCACTATAGACCAAGTTGGGACATGTTATTCTTCAACAACCTAGTATTTTTAGCAAATACGTTGGTGTAGAATTAAGTTTAGAACTTGATGATTCTAAAGAAATCATGGGTTTCTTTTTTTAAGAAATTGTTAGAGCCAAGGAATGAGGGAGTTTTCTGTGAGATTGTGTCTCCTGGTAATGTCAGAAGCTAAACCCATAAAATCTCACCAATATTATTACCCAAACATGAGATGAACAAAGACAACACCTACCAAAGTAGGTGCAGAAGAGCCCATAAGGTTTCAGTCCTTAAAAAAAGAGCTATAGCTATCTTCCCCAGGGAAGAGCACTCCAACTGATTGTCCATTGGCAAATGGTCAGTTTTGAAAACAAACACTCAAGTGACATTATGAGGACTGCTCTAGTTATATTTTTGGAATGTATATGTACATATATGCATAGAGTAACAATTAATGAAAAGAGAGGCCGTGAATTTGAAGGAGAGTGTGGAGGGTCTATGGGGAGAGGGGAAAAAGGAAAGGTATAAAAAGTATAAAAGATATCATATAGAAATTCATATTTCAAATAAGGTCTTCCTATTAAAATGTACCCCTTAAGCTGTGGTTATCACTTATATTCAGTATTCTCATGATTGTATTCCCTAAGCACAACTTCAAATAAAAGTATTTCATATTAATAAGATTATACAATGAGAAGAATTAATCTATTCAAGTCTATTCAAATACCCTGAGAGAGTTTGGGAATAAAGGTGGCTATAATGCCAGGGAATTCCCCATAGAATCATTTGTAGGCATTCAAGGACATTTTTGGCATCCTTTTCACCTATGCATTGTTCTCTCCCACAAGTCCCAGCATGACCCGGTTGCTGGAAAGCAGGGGTCCAGCCCTGTAGGAATGGTCCCCATGGTGACTTTCAACTCTTAAAGGTCACAGCTGTGGCTGGAAGAAGTAATGCTTTGTCACTCGCTGCGAAGTTATCAATATTTCATCAAAGTCCTGCAAGGCTTCCTCTGTGTCTGAGTCCCTGCTTGGTTTGGTCTGACATTGTGTCAGGTTACTTGGACACTCAAATTCTTATAATTAACCGATGAATTATCTCGATGTAATCAACACCAAAATCATGTACTATAAGCTGGGTACAGAGGGTCTAGGGAGAAGGGAAGATGCAAAGGCAAGTAATACACAGAAACAGTCTTGCAAAATCAAAACCTCTACCGCCTTCAGAGGAGGTTCAGAAATGGTTTTCTTACGCACATATCACACCCTTCCCCAAAAGGGGGATATGTTAAAAGCAGTATTACTTACTTTTCCACTGGCTGAACAAAATCCTGATAATTTAAGGATACAAGGGCTTATTTTGGCCCAAAGTTTAAGGGTGCAGTCCATCATGGTGAAGAGGCCATGATTTAAGAAGTTAAGGCAGTTTATCTCATTGTACCCACAGCTAGAAAGCAAAAAGAAATGAATGCAGTTCTTGGCTCGCTCTTTCCTCTTTATCCCGCTGGGGTACCAGTACAGGAAATAGCATCACCTACATTTAGGATGAATCTTACCACTTCAATTAACCTAACCTACAAAATTCCCTCAGGGACACACCCAGTTATTGGTCTCCTAGGTTCCACCAAGATTACAATATTAGCCATCACCAAAGCCTAACTTCTACTATTCCTGGAGCTCATCAAATGGCTAGACTAGCTTTCCATCTACCACCTAGGGTCCTCTTGTCTCCAGCTCCTAAGGCTGAACATGAAAGGGGATGATTCCTTGGGAAATCTCTGTATCTTTGTGTGTAAGCCTCAAAATTGATGTTAAAAAAAAACAAATTCTGTTAAAAATAAAATAATAATAATAAGCATTCATTGCAGTGAAGGAAGGTAAAACAAGATCATACATCAGGTCCTTTTAAATTATACAGTCATATCATAATTTTTCTATTTTATTGATTTGTAATCTAAATGAGTATCTATCCAAAGTGAGAAATGAAACATGAAGAATCTCAAAATCAGAACATAAGATTTCTCATGAACTTCCTTTGCTACCACTTACATTCTACCAAACACTGAAAACCTCCCTGGTGCTATGATCTGCATTCCATGTTAGGGTACTCATAGCCCTTGTGGTGGAGGGTGTATATAACTGTTGGGAACCAGGCTCTGGGAAAGACATAAGCAATGAAAAGGCTGTGGACAATGTACTAGATCATGAAGAAACATTCCTATCATCATATCTAAGCCAGAAGAACCAGTTCCTTACTGCCATCTACCCATAAGTATCCTCAAAATTTAAAGACTCTGGCTACCATGATCTCAGATTCAGATTGCTCTCTTTGGTCACTATGTGAAAAGAACATAGAAATTACTGTCATTAAGACCTGGGTTCAAATATTGCTGTGCTATTAATTATGTATACATTAGATCCTTTTGCTAGGATAATGATGCCCACCAAACCTACTCATGTGACTGAGGCAACACTACCCATGCCAACACCCAAGAGGGACCAACATCCAAAAAGTACCAGCATCCAAGAGATACCAACACCCAAAGAGGTTCCAACACCCAAGAGGTACCAACACCCAAGAGGAACCAACACTCAAGAGGTACCAACATCTAAGATGTAACAAAAGTAACTAACAGACATTGAGCCTGCCCTGTACTCCAAAAACAAATAAAGGTAAAGAATCCTAAGCACTGTCTACCAATTTTTCAAAAAGTAAAGGGGGTATCTGAGGCCCAAATATTGAAAATACTGTCTTGGTTAGAATCCAATGCCATTGTTTACTAACTATATGAGTTATTTCATTTTTACAAGTTATATACACTTTCCTATTATTTGTACATTGTACTCTTGTACAATGACTGTGATAATTATAGGCCCCAGTCCATAGGATTGTTATGAAAATTGAGTTCATTAGAGGGAAAACACTTGGAACAGTGCCTGACAGTCTGCACACAAGAAATATATGCTATTATTTTTTGTTGGTTCAGCACTGATTTATTGAGAATACGAACTCTAAAAATATGTTAGGTTCCAGACTTGTGTAGATGTGTGTAAGTCTTTTCATAGAAGGGCTCAATACACACAGACAAATGATTTTAATTGCTAAATGATGAGACTGTAATTATAATAATAGGAGAATGAACAAATGCCAAGAAAGCCCAGAAGAGGGAGCCTAACGTTGTAGAAAGACTTCACATACAAGGAATACTTGCATGATACCTTAGATTGACAATCTATGGAAACAAGAAGAGCAAAGAAAAATCAGGCAAAGGAATATAGCATCATATCAGAATTAAAGTAAGTATATCCTATATCTGTGCCAACCAGAAAAAAATGATACATTACAAAGTTTCTTTCACATACAGATCTGTACACAAAACAAAACAAAACAAAAACAAAAACAAACAAAAATAAACAAGGCCCGCACACTGACCAACTCAGCTGCCTTCGGGCCCAGATCTGGCACTTTGAGTCACTCTGTCACAAGATCTCCTCCATGAGCTGCTGGGGTGAGGGGAGGAGCAAGTCCCTCAGAACCAAATGTCATTACTAAATAGGGCCAGTCCTAAGGCCACCTGCAGGCCCCAGCATGGAGCCCCTGTGACTGCAGCTTGAGCTGCTTGCCCTGCTGGGAAACAGAAAGCCCTGGGCAGCAGTGCTGCCTGCAGCCTGCAAGCACAAAGGTTGAGCTCGGTGACTCTCAGGAAGTCCAACATAGAGAATGCGGAGAAGCGCAGCAGCCGGAACCTCTCAATGAACCTGCCCTTGGAAGTCTAGCCCCAGAATCACCTGGGTTCTAGGCAACAGCAGGATATCCAAGATGAGTCTCAGCAATGGTCCAGCACTTACAGGATCTCAGAAACCAAAACCCTCAAACCAGACCAATGACTCGTTGCCGTGAATATTTGTATAGAAAGCTGTTTGGACAAAAAAACCTGTGTGCCACATATGTTTGCAATGCGGTGAGCGGGCAGTGGAGAGAAACAGAGCTGGAGACTCAGTGGCAGTGACAGTTGTGAAACAGGGCTGCAGCAGATGGGGGAGCTTGTGTCATTGCCACGGAGGGTCAGCAGGGTAGTGTGCAGAAGCCTGGAGCTGGCACCCTAACAACAGCCCCAGATCACACCGCCCAGCCACACAATCGCCCTGGTTCTGAGCCATGATAAGATGTCTAAGATGAAAAACAGTTCATTTTCTGGATTAAACTTCTGCAAAAAAAACAAAACAAAAAAAAAAAAAACNAAAAAAAACCACTATGGTCCATGCTGCCCCTGGAGCCCACTTTGGTATCCATCGTCCTCTGCCGGGGGCCATGTTGAAGCCGGAGGTTCATGTGGATTCTGTGTTCCTTCAGCAGCCAGGAACTGTGTTGTTGTCCCTGGCCTGAGTTACTATTGAAAGCCATACAGATGTCCTTGGTCTGGACCTCCTGCCTGAGGCCACCCTGATGCTTCCACAGGAGTCATGTCGATGTGATGATCAGTGAGCCTCATTGCCACCAAGGGCTACGTCTGCATTCATGATCCTACTGCTTCCCAGCCGGGGACTATGTCAATGTTGGTGGCCCGTGTTACCACCAAGAGTTTTAAGCTTTTCTTTTTATTATTCTTTGATAGTTTTATACATGTACGTAATGTGTATTTCCACCTCCTCTTGCTGCTCTCTTCCATGCCTTCCCCACCCCTACTCAATCTCTATTTCCTCTTCACAACTCCCCCTCCTATTCTCATATCTCTTTGGCTTTTTTGCTTTCCTTGTCCTTGTGCTACATTTTTTATTCTACTGAGTTTGGTTAGCCTTACTTGGATGAGCATAAACTGGGGATTATTTACTACAGCACAAGATACATATATACAGATATAGATATCTTCTCCTAGCAACCATTAACTGTATATAGATCCTCAGAGATGAGTGGGGCCTTGTGAGTTCTTCCCCCATTTACAAGTGAATATTGAGAGACTCACATCGTTTTGGGATTTTATTAAGATTTATTTATTATGAATATAATGTTCTTCCTGCAGGCCAGAGAAGGGTATCACATCTCATTACAGAGGGTTGTGAGCCACCATGTGGTTGCTGGGAATTGAACTTAAGACCTCTAGAGAAGCAGCCAGTGCTCTTAACCTGTGCACCATCTCCGCAGTCCCTGAGAGCCACATCTTACAGAGATCATACCTGGATTATTACAGCTGCTCTTAGTCAACGATGGTAATAGCCACTTCTCATTCAGAAAACACGGTTTCACAGCACTCCTCTCCATCTTGTGGCTTTTGTGTTATTTCTTCTCCCTATTCTACGATGTTCCCTGAGCTTTTGATGGTGGGATACAGATTTTGATGAACTATTTATGGCTGAGCACTTGACAGTCACTAATTCTTAGCACTTTAACCACTGGTGGTAATATTATTATTCCGTGGATGGAAAGATGGCGCGGGACACGAACGAACCCACGTGTATAAG
>LOEQ01000054.1:530576-543801 GCA_001685075.1 Bramus lutescens | reverse complement strand
TGGCCTCCGAGCCCGGAAGTGCAGCCTTATGGGTGGCTAAAGGAATTACAGGTGGGTCTCTACATTGACCATGGTCCACTCGGTACATAAATCTAACCTTGCATGCTTTCCTATAACCTCAAACACTGTCTTTTCTTCCTTTACACATGGTCTTTATGGGAAAGTAATGCCATGTGTTCTCAATGTTGGGAAATTGACACATATTATCAATATACAACTGGGGGCAGAAGATGATCTGTGAAGACGGGATAAAAGACAATCACAACTGAAGTAGTCTTTTTAGTTTTATATCTGATGGCTGTGCTGCAGTTCACAGATAGACTGCTCTTACATTCCTGAAATTACAGGAACTTCACACCAAACCCACAGAACTCTTATCATAAATACTGCTGGAGGAGGAGGGCAGAATGGAGCATCATCTGGCAAAGAACAGAAAAATTTAATATAAGTTAACAATATTATGGACATCTACTTGCCAGGAGGAATTTTTTGATATTATAGTTAGTATCAATTATGGTGAAATCTTCTCTGTATAAATAAAGCTTGCCTGAAGATCAGAGAGTGGAGCCAGCCACTAGATAACCTTAGAGGTCTGGAGATCTGAACAGACAGACAGGAAGTGATATGGCTGGACGGAGAGAGGAAGTGATAGGTGGGGGGAGACAGGAATTCAGTCACTTTTCAGTTGGGAGGTTGAAAGTTAAGGTGACTGTGATTTTGCTCCTTCATCTCTCTGATCTTTCAGCATTTTCTCCAAAATCTGACTTTGGGCTTTTATTACTAAGACCTATTAAAACTTGTGTTGCATTTTATACCTGATGACTCTGCTCTAGGTAGACATAGTGCTTTTATATTCCTGAAATCACAGGAACCTCACACCAAACCCACAGAACTCTTATTAAAGTTGTAAACAGTGCTGAAGGAGGAGGGGAAAATGGAGCATCACGTGGCAAAGAACAGAAGAGCTTAATTCAGGATAAGAAAATTATGGGCATCTACTTGCCAGAAGGAATTCTTTGTTATTATAGATAATATATCAAGTATATAATTTAGCAAGAGCCACCAATTATGGCAGTCTATCCTCCTCTAACGACCCCTTACTCCTCCCTCCCTGGGACCCTTCTCCAATCCCTAAAAGCCCAAGATAAAACAGTTTCACACTGAAGAGGACACAGCAGGCACTGTAACATGAGTGTCAAGGTCACAGACTTCGAAGATAGATAGAGCTAGATTCTAGCCAGCCAGAGGAAATTTGGCTAAATTCATTAGCCATTCTAGCCTTGTTTCCTCATTTGTAAAATGAAATGTAATAATAATAGCCATGTTAGAATGTTATTATTAAGGGGAATTATTTAAACCAAATTGCCTGCCAAAAGTTAAGTGCTCAATAATAGAAGCTATCATTCAGTCATGTGTTCAACAAATACTATTTTGAGTCAGGCGCTGATCTCTGAAAAAGGGTACAGTACTCACCGAAATCAGACATGATGATGGTCCTCCTAAAGCGTAGCATCCAGTGGAACTTACTGGCAATAATGAAATGCTGCCTAAAGAAGTATTAATTATGAATTACCCTCTGTGCAATAAAGTTACAAATATTGGAACCTAACATGCTGTTGTCAAGGATATTTGGCCTATGGAAACAATTGTGTATGAAAGGAAAATTTGAGTTAAAATCTGGAAAATGAATAGAAGCTAGCTATAAGACAGCAAGCATGGGGAAATGCCCTGCTATAGAGAAAATATGTTGTATTGTGGGAACTGATGTAGCTGAAACACTGAGTTACCAAGATGAAGCTGGAACAGAGAATAAGTAGGAAGAACAGCGCCTGCAAGGCTGTGGTGGGCATCAATAAAAAGTCACCAAGACACTTTCATTCTCCTGGAATTAGCTCATTATGGCATGTGCACAGACAACTCATAAAATAGACCTCTTGCTATTTGTATTGAGAACAAATGAGAAGGAAAAAAATAGGATTCACGCTGATCTTGCAAATCAGAGATCTAGGGTAAAGAAACAATGGCTTCGTCTGAAAAAGAAGGAAGCCGTACATGGAGGAATCTGAGGGGTGTTTAACAGAAACAATGAAACCTTAAGACGCATTAGATTTGAGTGATGAAGGAGAGAAGAGAAACAAGGAAGCCTCACAGGGCATTGCGGCTCTCTAAGTCTGAGGGCAATATTTCTGTAGCTAAATTGAAACTGAGATATCTTTGGGATGCCTAGGGTGTCTTGTAATGTAAATATATGTTATTTACATATCTCATGGAGAGACCAATGCTATAGATCTGTATTTAATAGTCATGCATGAAAGGAATGAGAACCTGTACATTGAGGAAGGAGAAATTAATGTGGGAGTTTCTTGTTGGTGAGTGGGACCATTTTTATTATGGTGATGACTTTGTTCTTTTGAAGTTTTTTGGTTGGGTTGGATTCGCTTGGCTTTCTCAGCCACATCTCACATAACCCAGACTGGTGTTGAATTCACGATGTAGCAGAGGATAGCCTTGAGGTTCTGAGTCACCTATCTCTCCTTTCAAAGTTCTGGGATTTCAAACATCTTATTTTTTTTAAGATATTTAAGGGCTTCAGGACCATAGTGATAAAGAAGTGGAGGTAAGCCATGAAGAAGAGGCAGAAAATCAATGGTTTAAAATAACAATAAAACTCAGAAAACATAAAGTAGGAGGTCAAGGAAAGAGCAAGTTTGAAGAAGTCAATATTTAAAAAAAACTACAGAGAGTTATGTAAAATGAGTGCCATACATCACTGGCCTATTTGTTATTCAACAGCTTAAAATCGCACACCATTCATCAAGACTAAAAAGCTCGAAGGCTTAAATGTTTGGATAATTTGCCTAAGATTATGCAGCCTGAAGAAGGTGACCAGAATTTCAAACCCAAACCAAAGGTTCTCTTAGCCTAAGCTATCTTTCTCAGGTTAGACTTTGCACCCCAGCAAGGCACCCACACATAAAACAGATGTCACCTGATACTGAAAATTTAGTCACAACATCAATCTTCTCCTCTCAGTACCCATATAAAAGTAGAATAAAATTATTTGTCATCCATGGGCCACCAACGATGGAGAAATGCCAGTGGAGATATGATGAAGGGGGAGAGAACTTTGGAGAATAAACCTGGATCTAAACTCAACTGCAACTGTGACTTTATCCTGAGCCTAAACAGGTGACATGCTCATCTGGGAACTAGGTGAAACTAGAAGAAACAGACTTCTTGCGGAAGAGCTGCAAAGAATGCTGGGAAGAAATTTTTAAAGGCGATGTAAACCACTCCAAAGTATTTAATCGGGAACAAAGTCTTGTTCAACAACAGAAAGCCGCAGTTCTGAATGCACTCCAGTGGCAGTCACTCCAAACCATCCCTGCCCCAACTTGTTAGGTCTAAGAGTGAATGTTGTGTCTAAAATAATCCTTGTGTCTTTTTTTTTATTTCTCAGTCATGCCTCAGAGCCACAGCCGTTCATGTCAGTCTAAGCCTAAGACTCCTAGTTCACTTCCATATACCAGTGCTCCAATTCTAACACTTTTACAGCTTCGTCATATTTAATGCTTAAGTACATCTTCTTCCCCTTTCTGGAGTCATTTCTGCGGCAGGAAGGTTACAGCTAATACCTACCCGCCTACTGGGGCGTGGCCTCATGGACTATTTACCTGCATGTGGGAGCACATCCCGCCCCTTCCTTCCTCTCTCTGCTTGCCTCTGGGCCCCGTTTTGAATGTTCGGTTTGCTTTGGATCTGATCTTCGTCCATCGTTCCAGCAGAACATCCTGACCTTGTAAGTCTACCCCTTAATAAACACCTATCTGTTTTCTTAGTTCTGAGCTAGTGTGAGATTCCTTTTTTGTTAAGCGTCCGNGTTACAGCTAATACCTACCCGCCTACTGGGGCGTGGCCTCATGGACTATTTACCTGCATGTGGGAGCACATCCCGCCCCTTCCTTCCTCTCTCTGCTTGCCTCTGGGCCCCGTTTTGAATGTTCGGTTTGCTTTGGATCTGATCTTCGTCCATCGTTCCAGCAGAACATCCTGACCTTGTAAGTCTACCCCTTAATAAACACCTATCTGTTTTCTTAGTTCTGAGCTAGTGTGAGATTCCTTTTTTGTTAAGCGTCCGATCATTTCCCCCTTCAATTTCACTCTCTCTGGAACTCAGATTCTCTAATCAGCACATTACCCTTTGTCTTGATGCAGCATTTCCTTCACCTGCTTACTGAGACCTGGCCTCTCCTTAGAGACACTGTGGCTGATACAAGCTGTATCTTCTCTTCCACTCTTGAACTAGTAGACCTGGAGCTGGGGTAGATACCCCGCTTTCTGCTTTGGTCATGAAGCAAAGTGTGTTCCTTCCTCTCTACATCATAAAATTACATGTGTCTTCATGAGCACTCCTACCCCACTCAAGATGATGAGATATGAAGAACAGATGGTTCTCCAATGAACCACATTTAACGGTATGGCAAGATATCTCTAAAGGTGCAATAATGGAATTCATATGTTGGCAGTAAGGCCTGCTCAACAGAAAAGAAGTCATGTCTGGTACAGGAGACCTAACCAGCTACTAAGGGCTAGTGAGGTCCTGTATCTCAGAGGAGAGTCTACTACTGACTTTTCTAAACCAGAATAATTCCTCACCACCTTATAAATACTCATCCTTATACCCACAGGTAAGCATAGCTCCTGACCCTCACCAAAGAATATTCTCATGCAACAGGCAGAGACCATTCCAGAAAAACCACGTGGTAAAATGCAGAAAAAAACTGACCATGAGGCGCTCAACCCCACTGAGTATATTCACAGCAGAATTCTTACAACTCAGAAAAAGAACATCATAGAAGAGATGGTAGATAAGCTGCAAAAGCTGGGGAATGAGGAATTCTAAGGTGAGATTATGTCTCCAAGAAATGAAAAAGAAACCATGATACCTTAATAATATTGCTACCTGAATAAGATATGAACAAGGACAACACCAACAGATGTGTGAAAGTCAGAGGCCCACCCCTAGACAAAGAGCTAAAGCCAACTAAAGGGCTGAGAGTGGGAACTGGGAGAACAGCCTTCTTTCAGGGAAGAGCTCCAACTGGTTATCCAATATAAAGAGGTCAGGCCTGAAGCTATGTACATGCGAACAGCAACAAGGAGACTCTGCAGGTTGTATGCATATATTTAAGACAAAGAAGAGGAGGTCAGGGAAACGATGTAACTGTATTTTAATTTTTTAAGAAAGACTTTGTAGCTTCTGGGAAAGGGAGAGTCAGTTTTCTTTAAGAGTGAGGCCCAGCGTGTCGACCACATTCAAGTAGGGGGCCCCAAACTCATTTTGTAGGCAGCATAAATTGTACTCTATGAGTCATTTTTAAAAAGGAAAAAGAATGTCAGGGAAGCAGACACCAAGCTGGGAGGGGTAAAGGATGAGGAGATAGATCTAGTAGGGGTAGGGGGTTAACATAATAAAAATATGTTCTGTACATGTATTAAATTCTCAAGTGAATAAAAAAGTTTCATTTATTAGAAACAGCTGCATGTCCTATCAACCCTGTTTGTTATTTTATCCTTTCCCTGCAAAAGCTAAGTCACTATCCTTCAGTTCTTCAAGATGTCAGCTCCTGGGTCACAGTTTCTAAAGCGACTTGTGTCATTGGTGTCCTTCAGTGCCCCCTTCACCAGTATTGACTTAAACTGGTGCTACGCCGTACCTTATCAGCATAAATAATTGCCATCATTACAAAGCCAGAAATTCAAATATTATACTCTACCTATCACCCTGGACTCAGGCTTTTACCGACTCCTAGTCTGCCATCTTGTCATGGTCTTTTTAATCTGGTCTTCTTTATTTAACTTTAATTGCAAAGTCAGTCGTCTTTATGATCCCTTTGCATGTGTCCTCAGCTCCCTTGCCTCTCCTTTGCTCTGTCATCTTCACTTCAGCAACCATGGCTCTAACTCGGTCCCTCCCACCAGCTTTCTATAGTGCAGCTCATTCAGCCAAGAGAGAAGCGCGCATCACAGTTCATCATCTCATTATCCTCAGGGCCCCGAATGCTGTCAAGCAATTATATTTCTCCAGTCTTTCTTCTCTCTTCGACAACTATGCCATCCTGTCTCTTTTCTCCTCAAGCCTTCAACGCTGCTGCTCCTGACTCGCCCATATCTAAGGGACTTGATTCTTATTTCACAAATAACACTCAAAAGAACATGTGCAGCTTTCTACACCACAACTACCCACCTACCTGACTCTGGTCCCTCTCTTCCTGACATCCTTCCCACACTCAGGTTCCTGTCCAGGCTGCATCCTGTCTTTCTCCACTCAATTTCACAATGCTTACCTACTCAGGGACATTCGTCTCCTGACAATTTTCACCTCTCTTTCCTGCATCTTCAGTTTTCCCTTTCCAGAAGATCAGTGCCATCTCTGTGTATGACTATTGCCATTCTTTCTCTCAAAAAATAAAAGTTCTTTCTTGTCCATTTGCATATCTCTTAGAAAAACTCACCGGACAAACTGAGCTCCCTGAATCTAACTTCTCTCCTAGCACTCTCTCTTAAATCCACATCCACCAGACTTCAGTCTATGGGGTTTCCAACATCACCAGTAACAACTGTCTGGCAAATTTCAGTGGTTGTTCTGAGCCTTAATCTTACGTTACCTTTTACTAACACTTAACACAGGAGATTACTTTAATTTCCTTTGGCCATTTTCTTCATCTGGCCTCTGGGGCCTCATGCTCACCTTTGTTACCTCTGACGTCTCTGACTATATTTCCTCAACTTGATTTTTTGATCCCTCAGATGTCCATAGGCCTAAACGAAAGACACTTACTGGGCTTCAGTCCTCAGGCCTTTCCACTTGTGCTGTATGCTCAGGACTTTAATGCTCTTTAATGCTAGTTAGATGCCCATGAGTTTCAAGTTTATACACCTAGCTCAGCTCTTTCCACTTGGTGTAGATTTTTACATCCAATTCCACTCTATAGCTCTGCTTGAATTTGTGATAGGCATTATAAATGTACCTATTATAAGTCCTCTGAAAAACCTAGACAACAAAGAGGACCCTAAGACATACATGGATTGAATTTACATGGGAAGTAGAAAAATACAAGATTTCCTGAGTAAATTGGGAGTGTGGGGATTATGGGAGGGGGCAGAAGGGGAGGGGGGAGGAAGGGAGGGGAACAGAGAAAAATATATAGCTCAATAAAAACAACTGAAAAATAATAAGTCCTCTGATATTTTCCATCTCAACTAATGGTGACTCCTTACCTCCTGATAGTGAAGCCAAAAATAGATCATCCCCAAGTCCTCATCTCATGTGCAGTCCATCCTCAGATCCTCAGATCTGTCTTCCTCATTCACTGCATCTTTGAGACAAATCAAGAATTCTATTTCTCCTTAATTTTTTGTTATGGGCTTTAAGTGAGCCAGGCTTATCACCTCCCCTCTGAATTTATTGCAATACACACAGGTTCCATCCTTGACTTCTCACAGGCTATTTTTCAGCTAAACACTGCCATATTAAACAAAGAATGGTGTCAAAGGCAGGATCATGTTGAAACAAAAGTCAGCTTTTGTCTCCCTCTGCTTAAACCTCCCCCCCCCCGTGAGTACTAAGCTAAGGCCCTCATGACATGGTCCAGGCTGCTTCCAAACTAAGCCATCCTCTCCCTAACCTTTCCTTCTCAGTAACTGCTCCCAGAATCCTGACCTTCTGCCATTTATTTACAAGGCCATGCTCACATCTTCCTCTAGGTCTTTGTTTCACCTGTATTTCCCCAGCCTGGAGTTATCTTCATCCACAGTAAGCCCTGTTAGTCCATGACTTCTCGAGAGCTTCATTCAAATGTTGACTTCTTGATGAATCTGCCCCTGGACGCCCACTCTAAAAGTCTTCTTTTCCTCTTCCCTCTCCAGAGGACACTGCTGTCGCTTTCTACACATTCTAATTGTATTAATTAATTGTCATCCCAGAAGGCAAAGGTAGACACAGAAAGAGTAAATTCAAGTGCTGTCTATGCTACACAGTGAGAGCCATGAATTTGATGAAGACAGGTATTTTGTTTGTATAATTATCATTTCTCTACTGCCTAGAGTAGAGTTTGGTGCACAATGAAAGCTTACGTGAATAAAGAGGTAAGTGAAGAATGTACATCTATGACAAACTTAGAAATAGCCACTGAACTACACAGCAAGAATTTGTAAGGGTCCTAGACAGAGCTCACAGCTCTTCTCCATGCTGGCCTGCCCACGTCAGGAGGGAAAACAGTACACCTCTGCTTGGAAGAAGAGTCCCAAGGCTCCCGTTCTTCTGACTCTTTTCATAAAACATTCATAATCCCCCACAAAATAAGATTTCCCAGTACCATTCACCTCTAATGCGGCAGCCAGTCAAAATAAATTGAATGGAAAAGAAGCTACTACCCGTGAATAAGAAGTGAGGACAGCCTCTAATCCCCAAGTAGCAATTAGCAATTCCAGACAGCAAAAGGATTTTAGATAAATTAAGACAGCCCATGTATGAAGATTCTGGCTACACACAAGGCCATATCTTTTTTAATGAAATTTATTTATTTATTAAGGAAACACTTATCACCATTATATTGAAGACAGTATTATAGATTTTGGAAGAAAACCATTTTTAGCCATCAATATGGCTCTTTTACATATTGAATGTCACTTTAAGAAATGGGTTTATCAGAGAGTATGGATGGGACCAACCTAGGCCCTCTACATGTATGTCACAGCTGTGTAACTTGGCTTTTATGTGGAACTCCTTACAGTGAGAGCAAGGGCCGTATCTGACTGTGTTGCCTGATTTGGGGACCCCTTCCTCCTTCTGAATTGCCTCCTCCAACCTTGGTGGACATGGGGGTGCCTGGTATCACTGCAGCTTGATATACCACAGCTGATATCCATGGGATACTCACCTGTATCTGAAGAGAAACACTGGAGAAGGAGTGGGCAGAGTCCAGGGTTGGAATTTGGTGGTGGGGGCGGGGGGTGATAAGGTGGGAGGGAGGGGAACTTTGGTTAGGATATAAAAACAAAAAGACAAATGAAAAAATGTGTTTATAATCCACAGTACATGGCTATAAAAATGAAAAATTTTAAGCTAACATCTCTAAATTGTTACCCGTTTCATAAGAATTTTCAATCAGTCAAGCACGTCAAATTCTAATATACTGATAAAAGCAAGAGTGCATGTGTTGATCAGTTTACCAATGGCCTTAACTATTTACTGAAGAGTTTAACTTACCACGGTTTCTCATGTGAGAAGGCTGGCTGGTATTTCATCCCCGTTTCTAATACTCAGTGAGAATATAAACCTAAAAATGGCTCTTCCTGACATTTCTGAATCACACAGTATTATGAGTGTCATCGCTATGAAATGAATCAGGATAAATTCTCCACAGGCAACACAGATTTTTTTCATTCAATTTTTTAAGCATATCTTACCCCAAACATTAGTTTGAGGTAGTCTGTTCCTGCAGAACAAAAGTAGAGACATTTTAAATGTGTAAGGACATCATACTTCCCATCCTCAACAAGGAAGTCAGTATTTAATATTTTAAGCATATCACAGTTAAGCTCAATAATTCACATACAGGATATACTATTGTCACAAGTATGGTTTGCAAACTAATAAATGGTGTTATTCAACAACAAATCAGAAGTTCAGCTTTCAAAATTCCTATTGGTGTGTTACTGTTTACTCTAACTACCAGAAGTGGGCCATATCTTACCTCAACTCACAAAGCCATTGGGAAATAACAGAGGCCATTCATGGAAACTGCTCTTACTATAACTTTCCTCTCTGGAGCAGAGTTACTTTAAAATTCAGTAATCTAGTTGGCTTTAATGTTTTTAATTCATTTGAATAGACTTTACACATTTGTTAAACATTAAATTATATACAAGACAATCTCTGCTTTTAAGCAATAGTCAAAATATAAAGGTAATATGATTTTAACATTGAAATCGTTAAATTGTATTGAAATTGAAGAACTAAAATTAAAATCCTTACAACCCATGTATCCCAATTCCTATGATATCTACAACATCATATAATATCTACATCATAACTGAGAATGCCTTATTGATTTGTCTTTTAATGATCCTAAAGTAATAAACATCACAATGGAAATTTCAGTTCAGGTTTTTCTGATACCAAAGTTATTCAAATGTCAAATCTCCTTCAGTTAGGCCGACCCCGACTTACCTCTTGCCTCCTGGAGTTGAGATTCTCATGACAGAAAAGCAAAGACCTCACTCTAGCCTTTAGAGAGCAGTCTTTGAGGACTTCAGGGGGGCTCAGTGGATAAAGAGCTTGCTGTATAAGCATGAGGATCTAAGTTCAGATATTAAAACCCACATAAGATCTAGGCATGACTGAACCCTTGTGACCCAGAGAAAACAGTGAAGGGAGAGAGAGACAGAGTCCAAGGACATAATGACCTGATAATCTTGTCAAAAGAGCAAGTTCCTAATGCAGTGAGGAACTCTATCTCAAAAAAAAAAAAGTGGTGGAAAGCAGTTAAGGAAGATAGCTAGATAGCCAACATCAATCTCTGGCCTGTCACTGCATGAGCTAACACTTTACATTAAATATATATGCATGCAAAATGCACACATTCTAGAAAAGAAAAACTTATCCTGGAACTGGGTAAAACAATGCCAGCATTTAGGAGATGAAGTCACATGGATCATGAGTTTAAGGACAGCCTGATATGATAGTGACTTCCGGATAAGTCAGGGATACATAGAGATCTCCTATCTTAATAACATCAAACAAAAAAGTAGATGGGAGAAATCCATTCGGAAAGAGTTGACTGAGAGTCCTTTCTGTATGCAGGGCTGAGTCATGGTTCTGTTACAGGTGAGGCGTAGGACATTGATACAGAACAGAGAGAGGTCCAGGGAGAAGGGGATTTACTGAAAAGGGACAACATTAAGAATGAACAGACACATAACCTTCATTAGACAAGACTCTGAAGCTGTATTCCAAACCCCACTGTCCAGAAGGACTTTAACTGAACCCCAACAGGAAACTCAGTATGAACTCCCACACATCTTACCTGTTTGGAATCGTCAAAGGAATGTGGAAAGGGAGCTCTTCCCTAAAGCTGTCCTCAACATGACTTAATGCCCTCCCCCTGGTTATGTTAATACCTGAACTTCCTCCAGGCAGACAGTCCATGGGTTAATAACCTGTTTCCAAAAGAAAAAGAAAAAAAAAACTAGGAAAATTACAATCTATAAATCATGCCTCTCTCTGTATTGATTTACTTACTTGGCTCTTTCCTAACCTAGTTAAACGTCAGCATCTGAGGCACAAAGAGTATCAATGTGTAAAGGGGAGAGTGCAGAGGGAAGAAGATGTAATTCTAGAACCATCAGTAGATACCCCCCCACCCTGGACATATTGGAGTGAAGCCCTTTGGCTGACTCCACCAAGCTGAGGGTCAGTAAGTGCTTAGACACAGGAAAGAAGAAGCTAATGGTAGGAGGGGTGAGTAAATTAAAAGACAGAAACTCAAGCCAAAGCAGCTCAACCAAATTAGGGAATTGATTGGACCCTAACTCTGGGTGAAGTTTCTGCAGTTCCAGGAATGAAGCTTGAGTCTGCATCTTCACATTGCACAAACTCAGACCAGTGCTCAAATCCTCGCTTATGATAAGGCCTAGAGAAAAGGATTCTTCTGGGTCTTCCTTCTCTCATCTGGGAGAAGGTCTGATGATAATAATAAAGCCTACTTCACAGTTTCATTGTGGGACTGAATTCTGTCCCACAAAAATGGTATATAGCACCCAGTACCTCCTATGGCATGCATGTGCATTTGGAAGTATGTATATTGGCAAATATTGTTGATTATAGTTAGCTTGGAATGGAGGGCTCCTTTGGCCCCTAAGCCTACGTGAGATCCATGTGGCGTGTCAGAGGTGGATATGATGTGATGGCAGAAGCAGGCGTACAACACAGATGACAGTAGAGGATGAGGAACTGGAGCTGTCAAAGTCAGAAGCAGCAAGGAAGGATTCTGGTCTAGGAGGTTCAACATGAGTAGATCAGTCAGTTCCAGCTGACATAACAAAGTGCCTTGGACTAAGTGGGCAGATTAAACAATAGAAATGTGTTTTCTCATGGTTCTGCAGGCTACAAGCCCTCATGAAGATCCAGCAGGGTTAGTCTCTGGTGACAATACTCTTGCTGGTATACGGAAGGATGAGAGGGAGAGTTCTCTGAGGTTTCTTCTCCTAAGAGTATCAAATCTATCTGATAAGGACCTCACTTTCATAAGCTTGTTTAACCTTGATCAGTTCCTTATTTATTCTGCTTCCAAATACAGTCACATTAATAGTTATGGCTTCTCCTAGAAGACATCAGCTATCAATCAAATGAAAATCATAATACAAAGTATAGGATACCTCTAGGGTCAAGAAGACCCCGGAGGCCTCCAATACAATATAAGCTATTGCTGTTGCCCTTGGTTACCCCCGTAACTACATGGTAAGACACATTTTGCTAAATATGCTATACATCTAGCTGTAGGATATAGATAAATAAAACTCAAAACAATGTGAAAATTTCCTCCCTGCTGGTTAGCTTCATAGTGTCAGAAGGTAACAAACAAACTACAAAGGGTGAAAAAATCAGTGGTCTTACTTGGCACTGGACCCTGCAATACCAACCTGCCAGGCAAGCCATGTCCACTGACAACAGAAACGTGAGTGTTATAGGGTAACTAATCACTTTCTGATTGGATTTGAGACCTGATCTACAGGAGAGAAATCCATGCGTGCTATAGTAGTCATGATCAAAAGCACTGGGCTGTAAAGGAATAGGCACTAGGATAGAACCTACTATTGCTATTTTGCTAAATGATTATGCCATCAAATTGCCTTCTAAGTACTTATGTGTGTGCACATAGACCTGGTTGTCTTCCTAGTATTTATGTGTATACACATAGACCTGGTTGTCTTCTAATTATTTATGTGTATACCCATAGACCAGGTTGCCTTCTAAGTACTTATGTGTATACACATAGACCTGGTTGTCATCTAAGTATTTATGTGTATGCACATAGACGTGGTTGTCTTCTAAGTACTTATGTGTATGCACATAGACCTGGTTGTCTTCTAAGTACTTATGTGTATACACATAGACCTGGTTGTCTTCTAATTATTTATGTGTATACACATAGACCTGGTT
>LOEQ01000054.1:500318-529994 GCA_001685075.1 Bramus lutescens | reverse complement strand
ATAGACCTAGTTGCTCTCAAGCTTGGTCAGAGAAGCTTTTTGTGCAGTGGGTAGCAGTCAATAGATGTGTAACCACTCAAATTACTGAGACTAAGACACAGAATGCTTGGCTCCAAACAGGACATCTACATCAAACCACCATCACCAAAGCTTGGGAAGCGTCACTGAAGAGAATATGAAAAGACTGTAAGCAATAAAGGGTAGGCTAGGGTGCCAAGAATGTTTGGTTTAATCTTAAGAAGAGTCACTCCGCCGACGCAAATAACTCCAATTAAACCAGATTAGACCAAATTAAAAATGCCTGTGTATATTAAATGCAGCACTCTCAGGTAGACCAAGAAGACAACATGGCAGGGAGAAGAGCCCACGCAAACACCGGAGACCAAGTGTTCCTTTTTCCAGCACGAGCCTGAACAGCCTGTGAGAGTGGTCCTGACCCTCCCCAAAGAGGGGTCGGCACTTGGCTGGCTGGGACTTGGAGACCAACACAACAGGCCTGGGGCTGGGGTGATGCTTCCAATCATTCATATCAGACTCCTTGGATTTAGGGTGTTAGAGGGCTGGGGTCTCACTTTCAATCATAGCAGGTAGTGGTACCTATTTCTCAAATGCCTTTACAGATCTGAGATTATGGCATCTTAACAAAAAGCTTCTAACACAGAAACATGCAGCTCCCACAACACCCTATAGCTCCTCCAAGAAGATGTTTTATTGAGAGTAAGACCCCAGCCCTCTAACACTCCTATATCCAAGGACTGTGGGATGTTTTATTGGAAGTGTCACCCCAGCCCCTGGCCTGGGATTTGCCTTGGTCCAGACTCCAACTCCCAGCCTGCCAAGTGTTGACCCCACCCCAGGAAGGGTCAGGACCACTCCCACAGGCTATTTAGGAACACATGGTCTCCCGGGTTTGCTGGGCTCCTCTCCCTGCAATGCTGTCTCAGTCCACCCAAGAGTGCTGCACTTATTAAAATGGGCATTTTTAATTTGGTCTAATCTGGTTTAATTAGAGTTATTTGCGTCGGCAGAGAGGCTTTTCTTAAGATTAAACCAAACGAAGAGATGCTGACTTTTGGACCTGAAATGGCTGCTGCTCTCAGAAACTCACAAATCCTGAACAAGATCAAGCCAGCCAAAATCCTGGCACAGATAGATGACCTCCGGGCATTGGATAGTTACAGGAAGAGGGAGAATCACTCTTTTCTAGGGTGTGGCTCCTGGTAGATTGTTTATGTCCCCATGAATGGTCACACCTGTGCGTATATAGGCAGCACTAGCTAGAAGTTGGGGAGGGGCCTGTTTGGAAGAGTAATTTGGGGGTAAATGTGATCCTATTTCAATGAAAGCATGCATGACATTTTCAAAAATAAAACATGTTTGAACTACTTTGCAACAGCAACAACAAAAATAAGAGTTTGGACTTTGACGCATTAAGGGAGGCATAGCTCAGTCCATAAAAGGAAAGTGGTCCTGTCTACAGCCCGGTCTCTGAATTGGGACACCTCACCTCTGGGTTATGAAGCAACAGTTTCTGTTATTTTAAGCCTCCCAGGTTGTATTAGTACTTGTGCTGACAGCCCTGCAAAACTAATACAACATGAGACGTGCTCTCAGCTATTCTGGTGCATGTTATCAATTTCATACATGTCAGGAATTATGATTACCACCGGGCACAGATCAACCACATCCTCAAGCCGTATCATAGGGGGATTTCTTTTCTTCCACTCTCAGCTTTACTTTCCTGTATACAACCGAATCCTCAGATCCTCTCTCCTTCCTGGTGGTCCATGGGAAATTCTCTTTATATGGTATCATATATTAGCAGTCCCGGCAATAATAACAAACTTTAGTTACATGGGACCATCTCCTTCCTTGTAAGGACAAAACTCCCTAGGCTGAATCTCATTGGCCCAGAGGAAGTCATGTGCTCATCCATAAACCAATCACTGTAGCTGGAAAGAAGTGGTATTTATGGCATGAACACAGAATGGAAATGGGTGGTTTAGATCAGAAAATCTGGCTCTGGTACCGAAACAGACTCCAAAGAGCTGAGGAGGCATAAATCAAGAAATTTCAGCAAACTGAAAGTCATAAACATTTCTGAAATTTCCACTGTGTTCATGCTATACTAGGAAGAATTATGCCTTGTAGTGGAAAACAGCAGATTCAACTAAACAGGATTGGTTAACTCAACATAAAGTCAATTTTCTAATATAGCTCAGCTTGGTAAAAATAAAAACTCAGAAGGCCCCTTATTCCTTGTAGGATGTAGGAGGAATGAGGCAGAGAAATTCAGCCAAGATTCCGTCTATGTTCTATCAGGCAAAGAACAGAACAGAAATCTCCACATTGCTTCTGTTTGCATGAGGGCAAGCGATAAAGCCCTGCCCTGCCCACCCCCACTACCTGACTGCTGTCTTGGGGTCCACCCCCCCAAAGAAATGGAATGCCTAAACATTGACAAAGAGCAATTTTCAGGATCTCGCTTTTCTAGTTAAGGACAATAGGAAAAGCCTGACTCATTCCAGAGCCCAAGGTCAAGGTGAGAAGCAGCTTCTTTCAAAAATACCATCAGTCAGGTGTGTCAGAGTGAGGAAATCAGGCCCATTAAAATGCCATTCTCATTGTCAGAGGGAATCAAGGAAAGCTCCTGTGGGACAGAGAGGTGTCAGGAAGCCAGCAGAGTGGTTTCAATTGGTACTGAAAGGCAAGAACTAAAGTCTGAAAATGACAGCCTAAGTGCACATAGAAGAAATAAAGGCAGGCAATAAATAAGGAAGGCTTTTTTTTCCCTTTTTTTAATTCTAAAAATTTATTTCTTCAAGCCACATCTCAGTGCCTCAAAGATTATCTTTAAAACAGCTGTTACCCAACAACTACTTATGGCTTGAAATAAAGAAAAACATTCCCACGCCGACTTTGCACTCGAAATAGAAGCTAAAACGACACAAAAATACCCAGGCCGTTATGACAGCCTGATTCCAAGCTTTTTATGGAACAAAAAACCATGTAGGCTCCCAAAGACCTCCCTCCTCCTTTCCCCCCCACTATTGTCCTGTCTCTCAAGCACATGCTGCTGCTGGGCTGGCAGCAAGGGAACAGAGGAGAGCAGCCATCTGGAGACAGAGGTGGCCTCACGTTCCTCTGTACCCAGGCAAGCGGGCTCTTTCCAGGGACAGTGACGATCAAATAAAATTGGATGGAACTTTAAAAAATCATCCTGAGTGAGCTAACCCAGATTCAGAAAGATGAGCATGGTATGCATCCACTCGTAGGTGAACACTGGCTGTAAAGCAAAGGATAAGGAGACCATGACTCCAGAGAAGCCAAGTAACAAGGAGAACCCTAAGAGAAACATGCATAGATGCCCCTGGGAAGGGGAAATAGACAAGATCTCCTCAGAAAACTGGAAGCATGGGGGGGTGGAAGAGGAAGAGGGGAGAAAGGGAACGGAGAGGAGAACTAGAAGGAACAGGATGGTCAAGATGGGGGAAGGACAGAGAGAAGAACAAATAAAGAGTTATTTTGATTGAGGGAGCCATTATGGGGCTAGCAAGAAATCTAACACTAGAGAAATCCCCAGGAATCCACAAGAATGACCCCAGTTAAGACCCTAAGCCATAGTGGAGAGGTTGCCCGAACTGACCTTGCCCTGTAGTCAGATTGATGACTGTCTCAAATGTCATCATAGAACCTACATCCAGCAACTGATGGAAGCAGATGCAGAGAAAACCACAGTGGAGCACTGGGCTGAGCTCCTAAAGTCCAGTAGAAGAGAGGGAAGAGTGAGAATATGAGCAGAGAGGTCAAGACCATGATGGGGACACCCACTGAAACAGCTGACCTGAGCTAATGGGAGCTCACCAACTCCAACCTGACAGCGAGGGAAACAACATAGGACCAAACTAGGGCCTCTGAACGTGGGTGACAGTTGTATGGCTGGGCAGACTGTGGGGTCACAGGCAGTGAGACCTGGATTTATCCCTACTGCTTGTACTGGCTTTTGGGAACCCATTCTCTTTGGAGGAATACCTTGCTCAGCCTAGATATAGTGGGGAGGGCCTTGGTCCTGCCTCAAAGCCATGTGCTAGACTTCGTTGACTCCCCATGGGAGGCCCTACCCTACTGAGAAGTGAATGGGAGATGGGGGAAGGGGGAGGGAGGAAGGTGGAGGAAGCAGGAGAAGGGAAGGGAGTGGGAAATGGATTTGGCATATAAAATGAGAGAAGAAGAATTAAGCATAGAGAGCTGGAGTGTTGACTGTGAAGTTAAGGGCACTGACAGTTCTTCCAGAGGAATGGGTTTTGATTCCCAGAACCACATGGGGGCTCACAACTATCTATAATTCCAGTCCCACCCAAGGGATTCGGTGCCCTCTTTTGATCTCTGTGAGTACCAGGCATGCATGTGGCACACCAGCATACATGCAAGCAAGATACTAATATATATAAAATAAATTAAAATAATTAAAATTGAAAAAAATCTCAGTACTGTGTGCTGAGCAATGAACATGGTTAGAACTATTCCAAAGCTTCACATGGGTCAAATCTCTTACAAAAACCCCATTAAGTAGGTAATCTGCTTGTCCCCCCTTCTCAGATGAGGAAACTGAGGCAGAGAATGTCAACAAGGATGTTTCCTGATCTCCCTCTTAAGTTGCTAAAAAGAATAGTGATTGAAATCTCTGCCTACTCTTAGCTTATAGAAGCTGGTGGAGGAGGAGGA
This sequence comes from Bramus lutescens, assembly GCA_001685075.1. NCBI lineage: Eukaryota > Metazoa > Chordata > Mammalia > Rodentia > Cricetidae > Bramus > Bramus lutescens. The sequence goes on along the minus strand of LOEQ01000054.1, from coordinate 525,269 downwards.
GTGGATGGAAGTAAAGAATGAATAGTTATTAAATACACAAAATCAAAGTCTGTGCTAAGTGAGCTACAAGAAGTCAAAACAGCCCAAACTTCTCACATTAACACATGACGTGAGTGTGCTTAATCATAGGAATTGCATACAGTTAAGTAACGATTAATATTATCAGTGCTGTTATGTCTTCTCACAAGAAAAAATTCTGCCGTGTAGCACTATATGGCAGGTTAAGGTTCATTTAAACCTTCTTTCAACCCCTTGACAGAGGGGTTATCATCCTCTGTTGATAAAGAAGCCCAAGTTCCCAATGATTAAATGATTCACTTGGTGTTAAAGCTCAACCAGATCGTGCATGCCTTCAAATAATACACTTCCCATAATATTGACAGTATTGGCAGTGTTAGTTAATATCACTTACTACTGTTAATAATATCAGAAATATAAGTGATTGTTTTCTTAGTCGTATTGACATAGGCTTTAGAGGCAGTCCCTGTGACTCTGGATTTCAGCTACACCATACAGCTGTGTTATCATAGACTAGTGAGTCACTCTCTCATGCCTGTCCATTATAAAAGAGAGAGAATAATACTGTTTCTTTCACAACGTTGTTAAAAAATGTTGAAATGAGATCATCAACTATAAGTGTTTAAGGCACTATCTGGGAAATATATGTTAAATAAAATCCTGTTGCTACTGCTAATCTTTCTCAAGAAGGAAATGGGATTAAGAGAGATATGTTATTTACCCAAGGCCGCACAATCAGAAAAAGAGTAGAAAGAGGGTTTCAGACCCGTGCTGACCAACAGAGAAGGTAAAGTCCAGAGGGGATCAAACCTTCAGAGGACCACTATAATAGATCAGGCATAGCTCTGATGGCTTACTCAGGACCTCTGGTAAATCGTAGAGGATGATGGCTGTTGACCCTGTCACCAGAAGCATACACATGTGAAATGACAGGAGTTTTCCTCAGCTGTTTCTATCGCTCTTTCCACTCTACCCAGAGAATCCCCAGAAAGGAACTCCTGCATGGCCTTACTCATCTCAAACCCATTCCCATTGTGCTGATTTAGACAAAAACCCCCAAAATGATCAAGACCACACTCTCATTCTGCTCTTTGATTATGTTTCATGTACAGTACAAGTGTATAATTGTTTAATAAACTTTGGAGGACTTGTGGTGTGGGGGGAGAACTCATAGAAATCAAACATTTGGGGCAGCAGATGGAGTCTGGTGGGAGATTCCTTACCTGGTATGTGTGAGACCCTAGATTCTTAAAATAAAAATCATTTGATGGGCCTTGGTCGGAGTCATCTCCTATAAAAAGAAGACACTGAGACAGACTGGCCCATGGAAGTAATTTTCCCTGAGAACAGTGGCTGCACTGAACTCTTATCTTCCATGCATCCTAAAAATATTCCAAACTGATTAAAATTTTAAACTGCTCAAAATAGCTACATGCAAAAGGCAATCCACACAGGGAAAGCTGGAAGAGACTGTGTCTTGTATTAGTAATGGGAGGGATGCTGGAAGATTGATGTTTCTCCCTCTCTCTCATCTATATTTTGGATTTTCCAACTTTCATATAATGCATATTCTGTGTAGTGGTCCATCTTGTTGAGAAAGCCTTGTGCCTCATACATATAATTTTTATATTTTATCTCATGATATTAGATTTAAAACATTAAATCATTTGAAGTTTTCCCAAACTTCTTATTTTACCTTATCTATTATTGTGTATGGTGAGGGCACACATGTGCCACAACATGCATGAATAGAGCAAAGATATCAACTTTATGTAGTTGCTTCTGTTCCTCCACCTTTATATGGGTTCCAGGATCAAACTCAGGTCGTGAGGCTTCCACAATGAGCATTTGCCCACTGAACCATCTCTTTGGTTCATCCCAGATTGCTTATTTTCAACAAAATAACAGATTAGTGGTCAAACAGAAATAAGTTTACTTAAAAGTTGAGTGAACTCAAAACGGGGCACGTATGGTATTTGACTAGCATCTCTGTGAAGAATTACAGATGCAGTTCTAAAATTTCCTGACTGACACCCTGGAAGTGGAAAAGAAGTAAAGGATGGACTTGGAGTGACTTTGTCCGGACCGTTTTCAGAGCTCAAATGCTTTTATCAGAACCCCATTAGGAAGGAGACATCAGGAAGGCAGAGCTCGCCTGCATCCTGGGAGTGTGATAACAAAGCAACGGCGGGCCAGCCTCACAGCTGTCTCGCTCCAGCCGGGTTTCAAACCCATTTATAATAATTAGCAATTGGAAAAAGCCCAAAATGAGCGACAATAGGAGAATGGCTAAACAAACAGTGGCGGATTAACTCCGATGGAATACTTCATGAAGAAAAACAATGGTGGACTTGCAGGCTGAGCTGGTTCTGGAAATGTTTACATGACCTCATGTTAACAAAGAAAACGTGAATTACAAATTACTGACTTGGGAATTCAACAGGGCCTTTTATAAACCTATCACATTCGCATCTCAGAGAAGATGAAGAAATTAACCTTACTGTTCATTAGAGAAAAGAGCTGACGTAACTTTTGGCTCTTCTGGGAACCAGCTGAGGAAATCTCCTGTTTGTGGAGATAACCGGCTTTCTGTCCTCTGGATCAAAGAAAGTTGGGAAATTAATATACTTGCCCTAAGGAGGACACTCTTATCAGATCCTATGAGCACATGTAAAGCTTCTAGTTCCTCTTACTTCTTTCGTGTCTGCTGCTATCCATTCATATAATTTGTATTTTTTCTTTTCTTCCTAATTAAACATTAAGTCTGAAAGCTTTAAATTCAAATGTGCTCATCAGCATTGGCATTCCCAATCAGCTTCATTTTAGTCTCAGCTTGCATTGAGCATTGTATGCTAACTTCACTACTGCCAGTGTTAAAATTCAAATGTTTTCTACCTTCTGAAGAAATCTTGAGCTGAGAGTCGGATACTGCAATCTTAACTTTGTTCTGTATTTAATAGTTCTTCCCTAGGCACACAGTAAAGGGTAGGCGCCACTAGCATTTCCTGACACATCATACCCTCTCAATAGGCATTGACTAACCAGCCTCTAGCATGCAGGCAACAGCGGTAAAGCCTTGGTACAGAGGGAATACTGTTTAAAAGTAGAGCAGAGTTTACGGAGACAGAGGTCTGTGTTGTCCACGCACAGTTATCCTGGCTGTTCTTACCATAACATTTGTAGTTCTGTCTCAAGTGGTGCTGTGGATGGCTACAGGGTTAAATTTCTGATTGTTCAAAGACAAAGCATGCAACTAATGCCTTGCATCGTCAAGCAAAAAGCTGTAATCATTTTGTCAAATTATAAAATTGAACTGAGGAAGAAATTGGTATATATACAAACTAAACAAATAAAAGGCATGTATAATATAAAAAACTATAAGATATTGAAAAAAGAAATTAAAGATATCAGAAAATAGAAAGATCTCCCATGCTCATGGATCTGTAGGATTAATATCATAAAAACGACCTTTCTATCAAACACATTCTACAAATTTAATGGAATCCCCACTAAAATTCTAAGTCAATTCTTCAAAGATAGCGAAAGGACCATTTTCAGATCCATGAATAAACATGAAAATGCACACACAGGGAAACACTGAATTTTAAAGTACTACTGGAGGTATCACCATCCTCAATGTCAAGTTGACTACAGAGCTGCAGTAAACATCATGGGACCATCATGAATACAGACATTTTGATCAATGCTGTCAAACTGAAGACCCAGTCATAAGCTCACACACTTAGGGACACCTAATTTATGATAAAGAAGCCAAAAATAAATACACACTAGAGGAAAAAAAGACATTTTCAGCAAATGGTGCTAATCAAACTGGATGACTACAGACCTATGCATTCATCACCCTGTGCAAGACTCAGTTCCAAATGGTTTAAAGACCTCAACACAAGACCAAATACCCTGAGTCTAATAGAGGAGAAAGTAGAAGATGGCTTGAGCTCATTGGCAAAGTGAAAGATTTTCTGAATAAAGCGCCATTAGCACTGGCACCAGGATCAACAATAAATGAGACCTCATGAAATTGAACAGTTTCCGTGTGGCAAAGGATACCATCATTTGGACAAAGCAGCAGAGTGGGGAAAAAATCCTTACCAATCACTCATTGATAGAGGGTTAGTATCTAAAATATATAAAAAATCAAAAACTGAACATCAAGAAAAACAAATAACCCAACTGTAAAACAAGGTACATAGCTAAGCAAAGAGCTGTCAAAAGACGAAACACAAATGCTTGAGAAAAAGACTCAAAGAAATGACCAACATCAAAGATATGCAAAATAAAACTAATTTGAGGTTTCATCCTACAGCAGTCAGAATGGCCAAAATCATTACAACAAATGGTAGATCATGTGGGAAAGGGGAAAACTTACTCATTGCTTATGGGAGTGTAAGGTTATAAGCCACTTGGATATCAGTGTGGTGGTTCCTGAGGAAGGTAGTGTTGATGACCCACGTTGGGACGTAATTTGTTGTATCCCGCTTCGAAGTGACAACTGCTGGGTCCCACCTGGCTTGTTTGTCTGTGCTTGGAGGGAAGCATGAGGAGTAAGAAAGAGACAGACAACAGACAGCTGATAGAGTCGAGAGAGCATCTGTAAATAAATACTGAGATTCACCTGGCATTTATTCCTCATAGCCTTTATATACCCTGATCCAAAGAGGAGGGGGAAGGCAAGAGGCTTCTCTACCACGATAGAAGGAACAAAGTAATCAACTCCTTAGTACCCCAAACCACCAAGTAACCACACCCTAGGTCAAAACATCCCATTAGTAGCCACACCTTAGGTCAAACCTCCTGCCATTTAACTTTTAAGGAGTAAGAATAGGTCTAAGCTCTCTGACTCTTAGCCAAGGTGGAATGGTCACATCTGTGGGCAAAGTAGAAAGAGATCTTTTGAGTGGGCACTCAGGTCAGTTCCATCCAAGTGGTCTTTAGGCTCTGTTTCTAAAATACGTGGTTGTTGCATTGTGTGACTACACATTTCCTGGGGTAGCTGCTACACACGTGTCTACTAACAATAGGAGGGAATCCACAGCATACTAAGGTTCAACCTGGTGAAACAATGAGTTTTGCTTGAGTCAGATGCAAGAATGTGGGTGAGGGGTTACTTACATGGCCAGGAATGATGCAAACACAGCTATATCACCAAAGCCCACTACCTCAAGATGTAGCTATACCACTCTTGAGCATGTACCCAAAGGACTCCGTGTCTTACTCCACTGATACCTGTTCAGCCACATTCGTTGCTGCTCTGTTCACAATAGCTAGGAAATGGAAACAACCAAAATGTCCCTCAACTGATGAATGAATCATGAAAATGTGGTTACGTATACACCATGGAACATTCTTCATCTGTAAAGAAAAATAAAGTCATGAACTTTGCAGGTAAACGGATGGAACTAGGAAATGTCATCTTGATTGAGGTAATTCCAACCCAGAAAGATAAAAAAATCACCTCTTCCTTCTCATTGAAGGTTCCTAGTTCCAAGTCTTCAGATATGAGTCCATAGTCCTCAGTAATTACAAAAAGCAATATGCTACCATTGCCAGGACAAGTGGTTTCGGAGCAATAGAGAGGGGACTCGCAGTACGCCAGCAATCTGATAGCGGAAATAGGGAAGGGGGCTCTTCTTTTGAGGCAAGGTTTTTCTGTAGCTATGGAGCCTATTCTGGAACTAGCTCTTATAGACCAGGCTTGCCTTGAACTCACAAAGATCCACTTGCCTCTGCCTCCCGAGTGCCGGAATTAAAAGCATGCACCACCGCCACCCAGGCTCTAAGTGCCCTCTCTTGAGTATTACCTTTATGAAGGGACCATTAAAGCTTCCAAAGGAAAGTCACCAACAGTCTTACCCAGCTATGATGCCTATGAACCATGTCAACAACCAGCATGACATGATTGCCCTAAGGGTGAAATTGTAGCATTGGAAGTAACCAATAGATCTCTAACTACACTTAAGACCCATTCGACAAGAGGCAAACTCTGCCTGACACTGAAAACCTAACTAACTACTCAGATAAATACCATGACAGAAAACCAAATCCAACCAAAATACAGAGCTATAGAGCCCAGTTTCGATAGCTACATCTATAAAACATTCCCATACCATACCTAAGGCTCAGGGAACATTGTGGAAGATGGACCAGAAAGATTGTAAGAGCTGGAGAATCAGGGAGTTTGCTGTGAGATTGTATCAGAATACATTCCCATAAGGTCTTACTAACATGACTGTTGAAGTGTGAGCTGATCAATTATGACACTAGTGGACATCCCAAAACAGGCAGGAAAAGCCCACAAGACCTCAATCTTACAAAAAAAAAAACTATAGGGAATTGAGGAAATCTGGAAGCAGGAGAGATGTCTCCCTAAGGAAAGAGCACACCAACTGGTTGTTCAGTGCCTCACAGTCAACCCTAAAAACATCAAATACCATTATATGGACTGAGCAGGTTATATTTAGGAATATATATGTAATTTTTTTTACTAAATTGCTGAGGGTTGATCTCACAGTCTTATACATGTTAAACAAGCACCTTACCACCGTATACATATGTATACAATGCATTTCATTAAATCTCTTTATTCCCATAGATTAATGCAACTCTCAACCCTCATCAGAGATGCTCCATTTTTAAGTATTTTTTGAGATTATAATTTAATGACATCATTTCCTCATCCCCTTTCCTCCCTCCAAAGCCTTCCATGTACTACCTCCATGAGCTTATTCTAACTTACGCCTTCTTCTTCTTCAGTTGTTATTGCCTGTGTGTGTTCACGTGTGTGTGTCTGTGTCTGCATGTGTACGTGTGTGTTTCTAAATATATGAATACAACCTGCTCAATCCATGTAATGTTGTATATGTTTTCAGAGCTAACCACTGGATAACCAGTTAGTATGTTCTTTCCTAGAGGAGACTCAGCATTCTTTGGTTACCTGTAGGTTTTTTGTTTGTTTGTTTGTTTGTTTGTTTGTTTGTTTTGTTTTGCCTGAGAGTGATACTGCCCAGGATTTCCCCCTTCCATGTTAGCATGTCTGTTGGTGTTGTTCTTGTTCAGTTCATGTTTATGCAGCCATGTTGGTGAGAAACCCTGCATGTGGCTTCTGATAGTTCTAAGAGATAGTCTCACAGCAAACTGCCTACATCCCTTACAATCTTTCTATCCCCTCTGCCGCAATGACACACAACTTATCCAAATGCAGAGTTGTGGAATCCAGTTACAACAGTTACATCAATAACACAACATCTATACCTAAGAGATGCTTCTTTTTGAAGTAGGCGGTGATTACTGGTTAGAATGCAGAGAATAAGAGATTGTCAAATTTTCAGTTCTAAATGAAACATCCATACTATTTCCTCTCCCCCTAAATCATCAATTCTCAATTTGTGGTTCATGACCCCTTTGGCGGTCAAGAGACCATTTCATGGGGGTTGCATATCAGATATCCTACATACCAAATAGCTATAGTATGACTCATAACAGTAGAAAAATTACAGTTATGAAGTAGCAATGAAATAATTTTATGGTTGGGGGTTACCACAACATGAAGAATTATATTATAGGGTCACAGTATTAAGAAGATTCAGAACCACTGCTCTAAATTATATTTTTTAATTGAAGGGATGACCTGGGTTTCAGACATTCCCATATAAATAAAAAATAACTATTTCTCTAAAGCAATTAGAGTGTTTGGGCTAGTACTTTGAGATAAGGAGCCAGCCTTCCTTCAGCTGATAAGCCTTTGCTTTCTGCTTTAGGTTTTCTCCCTTTATTCATCAGGTCCATCTCTGCCTCCTGGGCCACCACCTTCTCCTGGCTCTCAGCTACAAACCCTGACTCTACACACAGCTCCCTTTTCTCTCTGTGACACTGGGCAGTTTGTGTGGCATGAAATCCTCCCACTGGGAACTAAATTAAGGCATCAAAATCTTGTCACATCAGGCACCTCATAATCACCGGTTGTTTGCTTGCACTGTTCATCTGGGACAAATTCAAAAACGCTGATACGGAAAGAAAGCTATAGCCATCCAGACCTTGCTAGGCTTAGAAAGAGAAAGCACATGGCTTATTAGACATGATGTGCTGCTTTAAGGATAGCTGATGCTCCCTTTCGTATTCTGCTGAACCTCAGCACAACACGTGGCCTAGATGGGCAAAGGAGTCATACAGTAAGAGCCTAGAAGTCCCTAGGTACGCTTGCACACAATGAATGACCTTCTACTCTCTCACTGGCCTTCTTTGTGATATTGAGGTTACCTTCCTTCAGTTGGTTCCTTTTGTCTCCTCTGAATTGAGGAGAAAATCCTCGAGTGCGATAGGCTTGTCTATTTTGTCATCTCCTGGTCTGCAGCAACACATGGCATTCAGTAGACCACCACTGAGAGGCTGCTGGAGGAGCTAGAAGATAAACTAAATTACGTTGATGTTTATCAGCTGGCATGGTGATAGAGGAGAGTCATTTCGTTCTGTGGCCTTCTGTTTCTTCTTTGTTGGGGAGATATACATGTTCACAAGTGTGTGGTTTGCCCATATAGATACATATACACTGTGGAGGTGAGAGGGCAGAAGCCATCAGTCATGGTTTCTTGAGTTTCTTTCTTGGCCTAGAACTCACCAATTAAGCTAGGTTGGATAGCCAAGGAGACCCAGGAACTCTCCTTTTTCCACCTCCGCCAGCATTGGGATTATACACTCACACCTACACCCTTAGCTTTTTCACATGGGTGCTAGGCCTGGTCCTTACACAAGCTCTTTGCAAACTGAGCTACCTCCACAGTCCCTACTTCTACTTTTTAAGAAGTGTGGATGCATGTGGTACAGATTGATAATTGTTTAGTTTATATATAATTGATGTGGGATTCCCCTCTATATGCTGTGAGTATGTTATATTACCATTGGTTAATAAAGAAGCTGTTTTGTCCAATGTCTTAGCAGAGGAAACGCAGGCGGGAAATCTGAACAGAGATATAGAGAGTAGGCAGCTTCAAAGAAACACCACATAGCTGCTGAAGGAGACAGATGCCCAGAACCTTTACCGGCAAGCCACAGCCTCGTGTCGATACACAGATTAATAGAAATCGGTTAATTCAAGGTGTAAGAGCTAGCTAGGAATACACCTCAGTCATTGGCCAAGCAGTGTTGTAATTAATGTAGTTTCTGTGTGATTATTCAGGTCTGACAGCTGGGAAACAAACAAGTGGTCTCCACTTACACATATCTACTGTCCTTCAGTGGGGGACACAAGGTTGCCTTGGGTAGGTATGCAGCCAGGTTTTCAGTCACGGTACGTGGTTCATGAACATGCTTTTTGTGCTAGAGCCATTAAAAGAATAGATTTGACTTTTTCTGTTTTCTCTCTTCCTCTTTTCTGCCAAGGTAATGCAGACATTCTGCAGTTTGAAAGAGTTCACCAGAGAGCTTCCTTGGTGGTATATGACAAGCCCATTCCTCACCCTGAAAGGAAAAGGTGAGGACTGCATTCTGGGATCTCTTTGTCACAGCAATTTAACTTTCAGCTAATGGAAATACATCATCTCTAAGGACCCACACATCTCAGAAGGACTAGATGGGTATCATAAATATTCGTTTGTAATCACTTCATTAGAGAAACCTGTATTTTCAGGGACTGTCATCTTATTTAATGGATTCGCTTAACCTTTAATCTTCTCTGAAGATTTTTCTCTGTGAATGGGGATGTGTGTTTCCTGGAGATAAAATTAAGTTTGCACTTTTGAAACAACCACTTATACCAGCAGATGGAATAAGAGTTGCATGCTTAGCTTCTTTATTAATCACCAAAAAAAAGCCCAGTAGCAATCATCCTATAAAATCATTGTCAACTGTCCATGTTCTGCCACAGTCCAGAGAATGCTAGAGACCAGATCGCCGCAAGCATTGCATCATACCAGAAATGGCAGATGAGATTTTCAGTCTGATACAGATATTTTTTTTAATTTAGTAACTATAAATTATTTCATGTAGTTAATTATTTTAGACATGATCTCATACAGGCAAAGCTAGTCTTGAATTCACTAATAAGCTAAAGATGTTCTTAAACTTCTTTCTCCTTCTGCCTCTACCTCTAAAGTTCTGGTATTACAGGTATATACCATCATGTCCAATTTATGGGCCACTAAAAACTGAATCTTCGGGAATAAATGCCTGCTAGGAAATATTCTACAAACGGAGCCATGTCCTTAGCCCCTCAATGTAGTTTTAATTTATGGCAAATTCTCTGCTGCTTCCCAATTAACGAAATAATATAGTTTTCCCAAGAATAAATTTTAAAAATAGAAAATTACGAAAGTTATTTGCCAGTGACTGCTGGGCAGTTTGATAAAACAATGATAATCACTTTGGAGTATTAAAACTCTGAGAGTGGCAGTGGGCAACCTGATCAAAGCTCTTAGTGACAAACTCAGAGGACTGTGACAGTCCAAGAAGCAGCAGCTGTAGGCACTTTTTTGCTATTTCAAACTAGTTTTTCAGGAGAAAACAAGAAGATTATAGAATACTTGGTAATATCTGGGAGAAAGGCAATCAGCCAGAGGGTACAGTAGGCAAGGGGAGACCGTGGGTGTGTGGAAGGAGTGAGAAGAATGACATGTGCGTATGAAAATGCCATAAAGAAGCCATTGCATTGAGTCCACACCTGAGGAATGCCCTTCTTTATGTTTGCTATCTCTTCTTTGATCACAGTTGAATTACTAAACTATCATATTAGGGAAGGCAAGATGGCTCAGTGGATAAAAGCCTGTTGTCCTGAGTTTGGTCTCTGGGACACACATGCCAGAAGATAACCAACTTTAGCAAGTTTTCCTCTGACCTCTGTATACACATGTGGCAAGTGTATGTTTCCCCAACACACTAAATAAATAAGTAAATATATTTTTACATGTGATGGTATATTTTAAAATAAAATGGTATATTAGAGCAATTAAAAATATGATCATTTTATTTTATTTTATTTTACACATAAAGCAAAGAAAACCAGCCTACAAATCACAATCCCAGAGAACTTAGACAACAATGAGGACCCTAAGAGAGACATACATAGATATAATCTACATGGTAAGTGGAAAAAGACAAGTTCTCCTGAGTAAATTGGGAGCATGGGGACCTTGGGGGAGAGTTGAAGGGGGGAGGGGAAAGGCAGGGAGGGGAGCAGACAAAAATGTAGAGCTCAATAAAANAAAACCAGCCTACAAATCACAATCCCAGAGAACTTAGACAACAATGAGGACCCTAAGAGAGACATACATAGATATAATCTACATGGTAAGTGGAAAAAGACAAGTTCTCCTGAGTAAATTGGGAGCATGGGGACCTTGGGGGAGAGTTGAAGGGGGGAGGGGAAAGGCAGGGAGGGGAGCAGACAAAAATGTAGAGCTCAATAAAAATCAATAAAAAGAAAGATAGCTTTATTTTAAATGTTTAGTATTATTGGCAAACTCAATACAGCCCTGGCAAAGGAATGATTCTGTTGCAATTTATGAATCTCAGATCTGGACTCAGAATCCAGGTTGGTAGGTCACTCATAAGCTGTAAGCTGCCTGTTTCACACTCAGCATGGACTTGCTGAGCAGATAAAACAGAACAGGCATCAGAGCAGGCACTCAGGATGTGTCCATGAGCAGAACAGTAAAGTGTTCGCTTCTTCAGGACAGACGGCTAAAGCTGTTCACAGCTGTCTTCCCGTAAGTCATCTGCATGGCCTTAACACCATCAATGAGGTGCTGGGGAATAAGACAAGGTAATTGTAAAAGAGAACCCACAGATATCCCTAGCCCCTTCTCCAGGGTGTGTATTTCTGATTTACATGAACCAGAAAATGATCCTGGCTAGCCACTAAGTCTGCTAGCACTTTGATCATGATGCTGGATGTTAAAAAGTTGGTTTTCTACAACTGAGCCTCCCTGGGAAAACAAACCACTACAAAGGGCAGAGCCATAGCTACCCAGCGATAGACGACCTCCAGCATTTCTGGAAGTTCTTTGTCTTATAATGCTTCATTGGGGCTTCTTCTTTAACCTTACAGATCATCTGCATTAATATATTATAATTTCCAGCTTTATGATTTTATGGGATTTCTATGTGTGTAAACACGTGTTTCTTTGCATCTATATCTGGGTTTTGTGCTTTTTCTTTGGCATTTTTCTCTGGCATTTTTCTCCTGTTTGTTCGTTTTTGTCTTATTTTGTTTTATCTTATTTTATTTTATGTTTTTAGATGCCTGTTTGTTTTTTAATGAAAGAAAGAAAGGGTGTGGGATTGGATGGGAGGGGAACTGAGGAGAATCTGGGAGGAACTAGGGGAAGGAATCATAATCATAATATAGTGTATAAAATATCTATTTTAAATAAAAGAAAATAGAAAAAAGTATAAACTACATTTTTAAACCTGTTGCACAATGAAGGTCTAAAATGTTCTTTATGCAAAGGACATGGGTTAATAGGAAGAGCCACAACTCGAGAAGTCTCAGGGGGCACCGCAGAAGAGAGGGTAGAAAGATTTAAGAGCCAGACACTGGACAGAAGTAGATAGAGCGAAACAATGTCTTCTGGACTAGGCAGGAACTCACAACAGACATGCACAAGACATACACAAGATGGAGCCTGTCCACATTCCAGCACGGATGGGGGAGGGGCTCAGCAGACCCTATTGACAGTTGATAACTGCCGGGGAGGGCTGTTAGTTTCCCTTAGTTCTCATTACAATAGTCGTTATTAACCATTCCTTACACCTACTGATGCCTGGCATGTGTTGTTGAATGAATTCATTTAGTGCTACCTTTCCCTGGAGAGAGAGAGCACTCTTTTTCTGAAGAGCATAGAATGTGTGAATGCCTACCTTCAGAGAAAGCCAATGGAGACCTACCCCAGTAGTGCACTAAGGAGCCTTTCTAGCCACCTCCTGAGAACAGCCTTCCCAGATAAACAGCCTGAGCACCTTGGCCACTTACAATCAATCCGGGTGTTCTGGGAAAACAGAAATGGTTGCTCTTTTTTCTTTTCCAGTTTATGCACTAGAATGCAGATAATCCTTTTAAATAGGAATTTTTAGGCCGTGTGGGAAGGCACGCCTCATACTCTGCTCCAATTTAAAACAAGCTCTGGGACTGGAGAGGAGCCAAAGACTTTGACATTAATGAAGAAAGAAATGAGCATATTCATTTGCCCATAGCAAAGGACAGAGGTAGTAGGTGGTCACAGTCAGACACACACGCACACGCATACACACACACATGCACACCCACATACACACACGCACACACATACACACACATGCGCGCATGCACACACACATGCACACCCACATACACACACACACTCAAATGGAGAGTATAATTCTGTAACATACACACACCAAAAAAAGATTTTTCTATTCATATCTACATGAGCAATTACCACAGTAAGATGGGTTCTGATTCTTTTTTAAGTTCTTTAAAATAACTAAAGATGTATTTGTGCTGTGAAAGTTTTTTTACTCAACTATCCTCAAAAATTCAACTGGAAATTTATGAGACTTAACGTCTGCATTGCACTATGATCTGGCCTAGATTTTCAGGGGAACATACATCATTAAAAGCCCTGTGTAACGATTTCTCTGCTACTGACTTTGTTTAAAAGTCACCTAGGCAACATTTTCTAAAGTTGCTAATGGTAGTTTGCTAAGAAATAGTTTCTGGGAAACCTATTTGGAAGTTGATTAATTTCTCAGATGCCCTGAATCAGTAGTTCAGCCTAAAGCAAGCCACCACATCCTGTAGCCAAATCCTCTTACACAAAAGGAGCTCACCCAGGTAGCCTTGTTTTCTATTTTAAAATGTAACTTATCCTATTAAATATAATAACCTGTGCTTGCTTGCTTGCTTCTTGAAGACAGTATCAAGTAATTAAGGATAGCTTCAAATTTGCTATGTAATTGAAGATGACCTTGAACTGATTCTCCTGCCTCTACCTCCTGAATACTGGAAGTACAGGTATGTGCTACCATACCCAAGCCATGTGGTACTGGAGAGGAATATCAAAAATAAATTATGTTTTCAAAAAAGGTCCAATTTTTTTTCTTTTTTTTTCAGAACTCTCTGCTCATGTCACAGGCCCATTTACAGAATGGCATTTGTTTCTTTTGTTTTGGGGTTTTTCTTTGCTTGCTTTTTGATTCTTTGTTTTTTGAAGTCTTTAATAACCTCAACATGAATCCTTTGTCAGATATATAGCTGACAATAACTTTCTTTCACTCTGTGGGCTTTCTTTCCACTCAGCTGATTGTTTCTTTAGCTGTGCTGAAGCTTTTTAGTTTTATGACATCCCAAATGTCAATTCTTGGGCAAACAGAGTCCTATTTAGGACGTCTCTTCCTACACCTGTATCATTTGAGCCGCGGCTTATGCTTCTCTTCTAGCGGGTTCAGTGTTTCAGTTTTCGGGCTTAGGTATCTGACCATTTGGAGTTAGTTTTTGTGCAAGGTAATATATATGAGTCTAGTTTCATATATATGGACATCCATGTTTCTTAACACCACTTGTCAGAGTTGCTTTCTTTTCTGCAGCTTAGGCTTTTGACATCTTTGTCAAATATTAAATGGCTGAAGTTATATGTGTTCGTATATGGGTCTTTGATGTTGTTTCACTGGTCTACATGTCTGTTTTTGTGCCAATATCATTTTTTATTACTATACTATCTCTGAACCTTACCACACCCCTGGTACTTTGGACCAGCTTCTACTATTCTTGCTGATGCTCCTTGAATAGCTGAAAAGAGAGACTTGAAATAAATCAAGTTTGAACCCCCAGAATAAGAGAGTCTCGAATTAATTCTCGGCCTCACAGGCTTCCCTCATAGCACGGCTTCTCTGCCCATCCCGTCTTCTTCACTCCCCTTCCCCTTGTTTCTAGCTATGGCTTTAATCTTTCTCCTTTTAAGCCTTGGAAATTATTGTTCTCTCTGTCTAGGATGCTGGTTTTCTTCCTTTACCCACTGTTCACTACTCTTCCTTCAATTCTCAACCTTTCTTTCATCCTGAAAGACTCCCCTGGACCCTAGACGCAATAACCTAACCCTAAAATGTGTCGTCCACACAACCCTGCATCTTTCAACTTAGAAAAACATCTTTTCTCTCTGTAATAACCAATAACTAATAAGGCTTATTGTATTTGGTGAGACCATGCTTCCTTTCCATTAGTAAAACCTAATGGGCTTCAGAGATTCACCCAATGCCGTTGACGCGTTCTGACGTCATAAGAGGTTCTCCAGTGAAGAGCTGCTCCACTTGTTACAGAAATGTCATGCCAGATGTCCATCAACTTCAGTGAAATAGGGGAGTCATCAGTGAACATGAAGAGGATTATGTCAAAGTAAAGAACACGAACACATGCCTCATTTGGGGGAACACCCACAATTTTGGCCCAACTGTTGCTTAAAACACACACACAAGAATAAGAAATCTAGAACTTAAGATAAACTATTCTTATTTTGTTCTTTTTATTAACAATGAAGTAACTTTTCTTAAAAAGTCAAACTCCAGTAAATCCATCTTTCATTAATGGAAATATTCTATCTACATAGTGTAACTATTGCTATGCAGACACTTGCAACTTTGATATACTGAGAAACTATTTTGGAAATTATGCTTTTTAATATTTTGCCTTGATTGATTGATTGATGATCAGGGGTAGAAGTCATGCCACAGTGCTAATGAGGTCAGGAGACAACTTGTAGGAACAGCTTCTCTCCTCCCACCATGAGGGATCCAGGAATCACATTCAGGCAGTCAGGCTTAGCAGTTCCTCATCGCACTGAGCCATCTTAACACAAGGGGAAGAGCTTAGTACTAGGCAACTTGATATGCCATGCTTTATTGACACCCATGGAGGCCTTCCCCTCTCTGAACAGAAACAGAGGAGGAGTGGGTTAGGAGTGGCAGGGACAAGTAGGAAGGAGGAATGGGAGGTGAGAAAGGATGAGAAACTTCAGTAGGGATATAAAGTAAACAAATAAATTTAATTAGTAATAATAATAAAATTACCATTCTCCTATAAACTATTCTGATTTTTAGTTGGAGATAAATAAACTATATACAATGAAATATACAATGCATACAAAATATTCGGCATAGTCTTAGGCCAATTCTACTTTATGTTGAGATACATGGAGTTTCAACTTTCTACATGGCCTAGGTTTACCTCTGAACAAAACACATACTTGGACAATTCATCATTTGTTAACTGCAGGAAAATGATGTCTTGAGGATCAAAAATTTCAATAACAGACAATTGTCTTTTCCTGGAAAGAGAAACTTGCCTTTTCAATTGGTTTAGAATTGATCAGCCCTACAACATTAAGTACAGATGCCATTTACACTGTGGTAACCCATGTATCACATAACAGAAATCAAAACCTCTGAGAAAGTCAGTTTCTCCCAGGAGATAACAACGTTGAACTGATATTAGAATATTAGACTGGTTTCTATTTCTAGGAGAGAGTGCTCCAGAGTTTAACTATTCCTTCCCTCTCTGTATGGCTAATCAGTGGATGGCAATAGAGAGACTTTAGCAGTGAGCTCAGAGGTTGGGGTGCTGTTTAGTTCCTAGACCTGCAGCTAGATCACCTTAAGTAACGCTGATCTGCTGGGAGCCTCAGCCCCCTGATGACTTAAATGCCCTCACATGAATACAATGAAGTAAAGAAGAGGCAAACAGAGGGACTTTGCCTCTTGCTATATACCACACCAAAGTTAAGAGCTGAAAGGCTGATAGTGCTAACTCGACTTTTCTTATTCTTATGACTTAGTATTATGGTCACAATACAAATTAATTCACACAATACTAACCTGTCAGGCAAGATGCACCCACTGGCGCAGTAATGGCAGGACCTGTTACAGCACTGGCAATTATTCTGTGCTTGGATTTATGGCCTGATTCGCAGGAGGAAATTTATGACTGGGGTCTTAGGGTTTCTGTTGCTGTGAAGAGACACCATGAGCACAGCAACTCTTAGAAAGGAAAACATTTAGTCGGGTGGCTTACAGTTCGGGGTTCAGTCCATTATCATCATGACAGGACATGGTAGCATGCAGGCAGACATGGTGCTGGAGAGGTAGCTGAGAGTTCTACATCTGTACAGGTAACAAAAAGTGGCCATGCCTGTGAACGAAGCCACAGCGTTAACAGTGCCACTCCCTTTGGGGGTCATCGTCTTCCACATAGCCACAACTGGTACTGGAAACTTAGTTTAAAACAAAATAGGTCTTAAGAGTGACCTTATGACAGTTCTTTAGCGAAAGAGACATAACATAAAAATGCCTTCACAATGTTTGCTTTTTACATACCCACAAATTCTACACCCAACTTTCCCCAAAGAAAGTTCCCTTTACAATGAGCTGCAGTGATAGAGAACAAGGGAAAGCTGAATGCTCAGACTTAAACGGGACAACGATGTCACCCTCTCTAAGACTTGGGGAACATTAGAGGAAAGGGGCGGAAAGAATTTAAGAGTTAGAGGATAAAGAGAAGGGCTATGAAATGCTGTATTCTGCGCCTGACACAGCCATGATGATTATGATCTCAAGAGCACTGAATTTTGCCTGGGCTGAGCCAGCACAAGATGGACCCATTAGTCAGGCATAGATTGGCAGGGACTCACAGTACCACTGACTACTATCCTGGACTGGGATCGCTGGGGAGGGGCGGTGGGAGGCTGCTATTGTTTTCACTTGTGCACCCTCAAGTGAGCCCTCCAGGCGCTAATGGATAGTTAGAAACCAGTGGTCACATAAGCAACTCTGGCTGAATTCAGTGGGTCACAGGACCAAGAATAAGGAAACAGAGATAAGAAGGGAAAAATTAACAAGGGTTGAGGGAAAGTGGAGACAGCGCTATTCACATGTATGAAATTGTCAGAGAAGAAAGTTGTTATAGAAAGAAAAAGCACACACAGAAAAAAGGAACCCAAGCTTTATAGTGTTGTGCTAATTTAGGTAATTTTAGCCAGGCTCTGCCCTCTTCTCTTTTCAGATGTCAGGACGTCGTGACTACCCATTACAGCTTCTTCAACATCTTCCCTGTAGTGTACTTTCTCAAGAGTAGCAACTGGTGACTCTAAGCACGCACAGTTAACATCCTCTGTGCTTATTGTATTTATTTGCTTGGCCTTCATATCCAAACAAGTGAGCCCCAAAAGAGCACAGCTAGAAACTATGGCATTTGGGATTTGGATTGAGCACCTGTGCCTCTTGATGCTGAGCTCTCTAGGTATGACACACCACTTATCACTAAAATCAGGGTTTGCCCCTACAGTGCCTTCTTTTCTTTCCCCATCCACTCACTAAACAATTCTGTAGCTAGTGTCTGCAGACTGTCAGGAATCCTGCACGCCACAGGATAGAGAGAGATTGTGACAAGTCAAAAATAAACACTATGTCATAGGCATGCTTCTAATGGTGCTCAGAAGAGTAAGTAATAAATAAAGGAGGATAGGACAGCAAGAACAGCAAGACCAGTTCCAGCTGGAATAGAGTGCCTGCAGGCCATTGTTTCAGGGCATGCATGCCCAGCAGGTAAAGGTGAAGTCACTGGAATGTAATGAAAGGATGAGAAGGAAGGAACCTATTAGTTACTAAGCTCCAGCTTTGGACCAAATACACTGCCCACTGTATCACTTCTCTGCCTCCTCCTCTCCCCATCTTATTTGTCTGAGGAAGTATATCCATCAATAAACCAGAATTTGAGCATCAGGTATACTAGGTTTTTCCAACCCCACATTTTAAATGTCTTGTATATGTTGTTTGTAGGTCTCTGAAGAAGTTATGGCTATACCCTCTCGCGGAGAAGAAAACCAAGCTTGAGGGAAGTTTGGAAAGTTGACTCAGGAGGTATTAGCTACTTTTATAAGTTCTGTGATGGAATACCTGGACAGAAAAATTTAACAGGAAGGAACTACTTTGGCTCGTGGCTTAAGTGGTTTCAAGCAGAAAAGCCATGGAAAACAGAGCCCCATCCTCGGAGATGGGAGTGTGCAGCACAGCTTATTATGTCTTGACCAATCAGGAAGCAGAAAGCTTGGGACAGAGCTGGTGAAGCTGGGATGTGAGAGGAGAAAGACACGCATTGATGCTGAGTGTCTGATCTAGGCCCCTTACAGGTGTTAAGGCTGGGCACTGTGCCCTCAGGACCACCTGGCAAAGGATGGGGATGTAAATACCGCTTGTGGGTAGGAGATTCACAAAGTCAATTCCCAGACTAGGCAGACCCTCAAGTCTCTCTGCTAGATCACACGTTTTCCTGAATAGATTTCCCATTTAAAAGGTAGAAGGTATTCTAACTGGGTCCTGGTATTTCTAGGTATAGCTGTTATAGTTTGAATGTATCCTCCCAGACACTCCTGGCTAAAAGCTTACTACCCAAATCCATATGTTGATGTTAGCTCAGAATGAGGTTTTTAAGGGACAATTCAGATTAGGTAAGATCATGAGATTAGAACCCCTGATGGCATCCATGGTTTTACAAGAAAGAGTCTAGGCCAGTCTTTCAGCTAATGTGCCTTCCAGAGCCTCAACAGCCAGAGTCCCTAACATGAAGCCACAGGTGAGAAGAAAGGCGTTCAAACTTCCAGACCCAATGCCCATTCTTCCTCTGTGGGAAGTGTTAATTCTCCTGCCAGGTGACACTGCCTAGAGCAGAGGCATTCTCTCAGATCTGGTGTCCATCTTTCAAGCCACGACCTCTATAAACAAATCAACCTCCGCGTGTCCTCACTAGCCTAGACTCTTGTGGAGCAAGCTAACACATGCCTCCTACCAAGACTTCTAAACTTGTTAGAGCGTGCGCAAATACAGCCTAATTCTTAAAGTTTAGCATCATAGTATAAAGGGCTAAAAAATGATTGTTAAAATTGTGGGAGACTATGTATGCCTGCTGTGTCTACAGAGTGTGTGTGATTTAGCTCAGATTACAGTTCCCTTGGTAGGCATTAAGTTTCCCAATCTGTAAAAGGAAAGCATTCACTGGCATGGTAGCTGGGATTGTGCTCTCAAAAAAAAAAAATTCCACAGTAAAATCCTAGCCCCTAAGACCTGAAAATATGCTTGTATTTTTAGAGACAGGGACTTTTAGATGGTGTTAAGGTGAGTTTTCACCTCCAGCAGCCTGTGACTCTGTGAAAAATGATCAAATACGGAAGCTTCCCGCTCAGTTGCAACTTGATTTTCCTGTCCTATAACTAAATGTATGAGATCTTCAGCCATATAGTCTGTCTCTCTCTGTCTGTCTCTCTCTCTCTCTCTCTCTCTTTCCCTCCCTCTCTCTTTCCCTCCCTCTCTCTCCCTCTCTCTCTCCCTCCTTCTCTCCACCCCCCCTCTCTGAGATAGAGTCTTTCTTGCTGTCCTGGAACTCTGGAACTCACAATATAGACCAGGCAGACCTTAGACCCACAGAGATCTGCTAGTCCCTGACTCCCCAGCGCTAGGATAAAAACCATAAGCCACCATGCCCAGCCCAGCAATACAGTCATCAACAGCCTTACTCAGTTACAATGCTGAAAGTACAACAATGACCTAGCAGGTAAGTTATAAGCCCTAGTTCAATAGCTGCACAACTGTTTATAGGGGTAGACAACTACTTTTTGATTGGATTGGGACCCACTTCTCAGGAGGGAATTCATTCCTACTTCTGTAAACCTGGTCAGGAGTCCATGACTGGGGAAGTCATAGCACCCTATCCAGGAACCTACTAGTATCATTCTGATAATTTGCGGTGCCAAACTGGTTTCCAAATACTCATTTTTATACCCATAGATTTAGTGCTGCATGAAGCCTTCATCAGAGAAGCTTTTACTATCACTAGCAATGTTTAGTGGGAAAACCCACATTTGGCAAAAGTGCAGAGACTAAATAATGGTTATGTGCTCATCCCAAAATGGGACAGCTATAGCACACACTCCCAAAACTCTGGGAATAGTGCAGAAGAGAGTAGCAGAAAGGAGGTAAGAGCCAGGCTGCACATGGTGGCACACATCTTTAATCCCAACACTCAGGAGGCAGAGGCAGGTGGATCTCTGTCAGTTCGAAGCCAGCCTGGTCTACAAGGAGTCCAGGACATCTGGAGCTCTGTTACACAGAGAAACCCTATCTTAAGAAAACAAAAATAAAATAGAATGTAAGAGCCAGAAGATACAGCTCTGGACATGACATAGCTGTCATGAACTCACTGCGGCTATCTGCATAAGATTCACCCCTCAACGTTCATCACGAATGAGATGGTGGCCCATGAGGTCCCATCCCTTTCTAAAGGACCACTGGCAGTTAACTGTTGTTGGGGGAATGGCAATAAGTTGTCCTTGCTCCAGCAAATAGCCTCCCATTCATGCTAGGGCAAAAGCTCCAACGGAACTCTGGTGATACACAAGAAGGTGGCATGGAGGTGGGAGTTCACCTGTTGGGAGGTTTTAGTACAAGGAAGGGGGATGAGAGGGAGAAATGAGGGTTCAAAGTTGTTAATACTTACGATAAAAACATGAGATTGTCAAACGATGGTAAAAATGTTCTCATAAAAGGCAATAAGGTTAACTGACCTCTTTGGGGGTCTGAATCCAAAGTGATTCACACTTATTTTAAAAACTAATGAGGACACACCAAATACAAGGTGTGGCCATGTGAGAAGGCAAGAAGTCAGTCATCTGCAAGCCAAGGAGCAGGGCCGGGCCTCTGGAGAAACCAAACCCACCAAACACCTTCATCTTGGACTTTTGGCTTCCAAAATGGTAAGAGCGCAAATGCATGTTGTTTAAGCTATTGCTCTCTAGTGTTTTTGTATGGTTCCAGCAGAAAACGAATCCAGGTGAATAACCTTTACAAAGTGTTGGTTGCCAACTGAGTGTTCCATTTTCCTTTGCTTTCTTATTAATATAGCTTACTTTCACATAAAAATCTACCTGTATGTGACAGAGAAAAGTGACCTTACCTGAGCTCACAGAATAGTGTAAATCATCTAAGTAGCATGTACAGCCCATTCCCACTATCATGGTTATCTAAGGAGCACACCTATGACCAAACTCAGAGCAGGAGGAAGAAGGCAAATCTCCTGATGGTTTCTGGAGTGTTCTCTCACACCTGGTGGAGAGGCACAGCAAATATGGTCTCTAATTCCCAAAGGAATTTCTGCCCCGATGGGACACCTGAAATGTCTACAGCTATTCTGTGACCTGGCAGGAAGGCAGCTTGAAAGCTGACAGTTCCCTAACAGTGGCAGAGAGGGAGATGAATGTTGACACCTCTCACTGCTATCTTGGGCAAATCTGCCGCACTTCCCACTTTAGGCCTTGCTGCGATGGCAGATAAAAAAAAAAAAAATTCCTTTCTATTTAAGCCAGGAGGGGAGTCATCTGCTGCTGCAGCTAAAGACTTACCCCTAGGTGTGTTCCGGTATCTTTTGCAGCCCTGGGACTTCCTGGAATTCATGTTCTGAAGACGGGTGGCCACAGTCAACATGTGGGGAACGCGCTTCAAAGTCACCCACCACAACTTTGTAACTGTGTGATACTGTGAGAGACTAGCAGGTATTTCCTTCTCTATTTTCTACATAGAGGCACTAAAATCCTTTATAATCCCTTTAAACAGTAGAGGTTCTAGAAGACTCTTTTGTTCTGATATTTGACCATTAAACCAGGTTCCTGACTTAAAGCTCCCAGATTTCAGGGTTGATGGGAATACCTTTTGCTGCAATACGCAGTCCTTAGTGAGTTTCTGGACAGAGGCAGGCATTGGAAAGATCAAGTCCCAACTAAGAACTTGGGCTTTTCAATCCCACATCTCAAACTCTAAGGAAGAGAAGAGAGGTTAGAGCTAACAGTTGACTCTCCCTATGTGGTGATGAATAATAAAAATAATAATAAATTTTATTATAGATTGCATAATATATACTAATATTATTAATAGCTGAAATATGAAAGACTTCAAGGCTAGTGAGCGTATCTGCACACAGAGGGCAACACAAACCTGCAGCAACACAGTACTGCACTCAGGTTCTCCAGACCAGGCAACATTTACCCCTTCGTCTGGCTGTTCACATGTATCCTTGATTGAATCCTTTATGATAAATAAAAACTAAAACAAACAAGAAAAAAGTGTGTATTTCGTCATAAAAAAATTTAGAAAGCCCTAGAAGGATTTTGTGAGGATCCTCATTGCACGGAACAGGGCAGGAAGCCCAGGTTTCCGGCTGCTCTCTGAAGTAGAGACAGTCTTCTTAGACTAAGTACCTCACCCATGGTTCTAAACTCAGGACCAGGGTATTAGAAATGAATATAGGATGTTCTCTTGGTATCTGGAGAGCGGGAAAATTGACTGGTGGGAGAATAAAGACGACACGTCTGGCATCAGAAGTGGGATGATCTCTAAGTACAGGGAGCACACAATGAAACACAACTTGTTTTCCCCACGCAGGTAGGAAACGCCTTTAGTCCCATTTAAAGAAAGAACAGAAGTTAAGAAGTAACTAAGCCAAAGCCTCGTAAGATGAGGCTAGTATACAAAATCTGGTCTTTTTATTCCCTATCAGAGGAAACGTGGATTTTTTTCAATCAGCAAAGAAATCCTGGTGGTCATAAACTATCTCGATTTGAGCTAGCCATCTTTTCAGAAACTCTTAAAAAGTCCTTGAGTGTCTATACACTGCAATGTTTATGGAAACATTAATGAGCCACAAGTCTTATGCTGCACGATGGGTTCGTTTACCCAGCTGGCAACCCCGGCTGCCCTCAACTCCCATCTCAGCCAAAATGAAATGAGACATCAGCACCCTCTCCACAGTCTGAAGGCGTATAATCCCCTCTGCTCTGCCCCCCTCTCCCAGCCTATGGCTTTCTCCGCCGTTCTCACACTTTCATTACAAGATCATTTGATTTCTTCCTCATCCACTTTCTCTGCAAAGGAACTTTCCTTGTCCTCCACGCTCTTTGCACCTTATTCTCTGTGATCGTGGAACCAAGATGACGTTCCCCGCCCCTGCTAAGACTTCAATTCTATTTTATCTACAGCATGTGGATCACAAATCCACAGCAAGCTACACAATTCTATTAGCTAACACTAAAACTTTTAGGAATATAGTTGGGCTGGTTTTCCTAAGCAGGGTGTCCACTCCTCTAATGGTCCATGACTGGAGAAGCAAAAGATGATAACACTAATAAAAATAATAATAATAACAGTAAAAACATAGCTAATAGAATCTCTACATCCACATGAGTGCCTCGGAAGCACAAGGCAGAAATATGGCTCTCTGGGTGCTTGGTGGAGGTAGGTGAGGCCTCAAAAGCTGCCTTTTATGTGACTCCAGTAGACGTTGCTTCCACCATGAGATTCCCTGAAAAGCTTTACTACTGGCGTTGCTCTTCCCTGCCCGCTCTATTTCTTAAACACAGTACAAACAGGCAGTTAAAAATGGATGAAGGAAGGCACCTGGCCCTGCTGCTACACGATAGAAGCTGGACTGCGTGGAGATGTTTCTCCTCAGGAGAAGTCGAGGAAAGAGCGCTATATTATCTTCCACAGAAAGAGGAAATGCAGTTCTAGGGACATGCATCCTCAGCTAATTAACATCTTCCTCCACCAGTCTCCACTTCATCTCAGAGTCAGCCAGTCCTTCATCTCAGTCCTGGGAATTGGATTCCTCTCTTGCACGTTTGTTTCTCTCTCTCTCTCTCTCTCTCTCTCTCTCTCTCTCTCTCTGTCTTTCTCTGTGTGTGTGTCTCTCTCCCCCTCTCTCTTTCTCTCTTTTCTCTCTCTTTCCCTCTCTCTTTCTCTCTTTTCTCTCTCTTTCCCTCTCTGTGTGTGTCTCTCTCCCCCTCCCTTCTCTCTCTTTCTCTCTCCCCTCTCTCTCCTCTCTCCTCTCTCTCTCTCTCTCTCTCTCTCTCTCTCTCTCTC
>LOEQ01000054.1:471692-494818 GCA_001685075.1 Bramus lutescens | reverse complement strand
CGGGTGCCTCACAGAGGCTGCTGTGCTGCATGGAAGCTCATTAGATAAACACCATTACTGTCATCGTTCCCATTTCACCAAACGGCACTGAGGCACAGATAGGCTGTGGACTCTAAACGTCACACTTTTCCTTGTTCTTCTTCCATTTGTGTGTGCACACACATGTGCATGTGTGCATGTGCGGACTTATGCGTATGTGTGCATGCATAGGACCCAAGGTCCAGAATTCCTCTCAATTACTCTTCCGCCTTATTCACTGAGGCGAGGTCTCTTAATCAAGCCCAGAACTGGCCAATATGGCTCGTCTGGCTACTCTCAGTGGCCAGCTTGTTCTGGGATCCCTGTCCTCCTTCACAAGTGGGCCACCTCACCATCTTAGTATTTTTTAATGAATTCTGGGGGGCTGAATGCCACTTCTCATGCTTGTGTGTCAAGCACTTAAGACACTGAGTCACCTCTTGAGTCCCTGAACCTCAGAAGTTTAACTATTACACAGCCTTCAGTGTAACAGGGGATGTAAGAACCCCATGGATTCAGAAACTAGCCCACATTGTTTTATTATTAAAAAGAATACACAGTTTGAGACGCCCTGACTATCCGCTTACTTTCTTCTGGTTGATTAAGTGCATTAACAGATGCTATATTTCTCCAATCCCTTGAGTCTGTCTGCCTTTCTTTATGCCCCAGCTTCCAGGGAAGCATGCAGAGAACAATAGCATTCGATGTTATCTGTTATCATGATAATGCCAGTCATCTACAGCATCGCCAAGAAGCTCTTTCCTGTTTGCTATCAGATGTGATTTTTACACAAGGGAACTGAGCACAGATTTATAATCAAGAAAACTGAGGCTCCAAGAGGAAAATATGTTTATCTAAAACTTTGAACCAATCATATATGGTGGATCTTGGATTTGAACTTGAAGTGTTTGAACCTCAACAAGGTTAATGCTCAGGGACTCAACATGATCAAGGATTCTTTGACTTCTAACATCAGCCCTAGACTGACGGTGAAGTGTGGACATGAACTAAGGAAGAAACACAGCACAGGAGGGAAAACCGGTTAATCAAAAGGAAGGAGTGGAGATCATCCCCGTATTCCTTGATGTAGGCAGCGATGGAGAGGTGCGTTCCAGCTTCAAGATACTTCATACACCTGTTGATTTGCTGATCCCTGTTCTCTAAATTCCCATGGCTTTAACTCACTTTGCAGCTGGCCTCTTAGCCGCTCTCAAATCATAGACCTGGGACAGTGAACATGCTCACCCACAAACAAGTACCTGGGAGTCTACAGGACAGCAGGCCACTATGTCAGGCACTAGAGGCGCTAGTGAACAAGGTAAGGACAGATCACAGGAGCTGTGTGAGGCTTGGGGAAGCCTTGCAGAGGCAATGGCTATGCTGTGGGAGCTCTCAAGAAAGATGAACATGCATCAGAACAAAGGAACAAAGGAGATTTAATTCGTGTGTAGCCCTTCAGCCAAAAACGCTCTCTGCCAATCCTGACGACCCTGGGACCCACGTGGTAGAAGGGAAGAAATGAGTCCTGCAAATTGTCCTCTACCTCAGCACATACACAAGGCATGTGCCCCAGCCTCTCCACACACCAAGTAAAATCAATAAATGTTTTAGAGGCAGAACAAGCATTTCTGGGCATAGGGAACAAGTGCAGAGATTTGGAGGATTTCCCCGCTGTATCGGGTTGGATTTAGGGAAAAAGTCAAGAACAGAAGCTGGAAAACAAGTTATGGGCAAATCTAGACGGACCCTAAAGGACAAAGGGCATAGCTCAGGGGCACAGCATTTCCTAACCAGGCTACTGGACTGCTACTCTGTCATCCAGAATTATGAACATTAGAGACAGCGTCTATAAGCTAGCGACAATATGGAACTCATCTTCATGGGCCTGATCATCCCATGGCAAATGCTCCCAAGGACTGAGAAACTAAATCAAAACTCTCATTGAAGTTAAAAAGGAACACAGATATCTTTTCTTTTAAAAATTACTTCCTCCAGTAAAAATAATAATCATTGTAACTTAAGGAATATGGTACCGCGCATAGAGTCAGGGTACCCACAGGGGTATGCAGAGGTCTCCATTCCTTGCCTGCAGCCCAGAAGGCTGGTGGAAACAGGTCTTCAGGGTATCTCTATGTGTTGAATAATGTAGAATGTCAGCCTGGCCACGTGAAGAAAAGACCTAATAGGGACGTGAGCACCATGCTTCCAAGGCCAGTTCTCTGAGCTCTCCTCCCCTCCACCGCCGGGGAAGCAGATATGCCAAGTGTTACGCACAAACTGAACACAAGGAGGCAGTATGGGCCCACAATGCAACTCTCAGCCAAGCCACCTGAAACTAGAGATTAGGAACAAATACAAGAGGAAAATGGACCCAGATAACAAAAGTGGAAGAGAAGAGTTCCCAACATATTAGCAGAAATGTGTCTCGTATTAGAGGCTGTTCCTATAAAATGACCTAATCCATTCATCCAAAGTCCTGAGCAAGTAAACTCTATGAAAGTTCTGAGTCCTTGCTCACGTCCTTGGACTGGCTCTGATACCCACCTTCACGTGCACCTACTTCCCACTTCCTGTTCTCCGCTCTCCTTTACACAGGGATGCTAAGCAGCCCTCTTCTCTGCGATGGTACTATCCTACACCTGAAACAGTCTGCCTTTGGTGTGAATGGTCTGTACGTACGGCCCAAACGCAACCTCACGGCATTGCCAATCATCCTAGACACAGGCCGACTAACCTGTTTGGTAGAGAGCAGGATTTCTAGTGGAAGAATGAGGAGCCAATATATCCTGTCCAAAAAGCAATCTTAAATACTAAAAAACAGGGTTGTCAAAACCACCGTTGAAGAGCTCTGGAAACCAACCAGATAGACAGCAAACAGAGTAACAACTGCACTTTATCTGTGGACTGTGTGAGTTCGTGCTGTTTGAGCTTGGAACTGGGAACTCATTTTCTCCACCCCTGGACTCCATTCAGCTTCCAGCAAAGTGGTTCTAACCCAGTGGGACTGGCGGTGAGAACCAACAGCTTTGCTACTGGAGGGGAATCACGTAGCTTGGGGATGGAAATTTTTTTCTTCTTATTTATTCATTTATTTATTTATTTGTGTCTGTGTGTGTGTGCATGACTACAACATCTTCAGTAACAAGAACAATCGAGGAGTTAAGTGAACCCCAGAAAGCAATGGCTCTGTTAACCTGAGATTGAAATCCTAACTGTGGCAAGCAACAGACTGAAAGACTAATTATATTATTACCAACAATAAACCAAGAAATAATAGTGTCTTAAAGGGGCTTGGCAAATTTTTCACATACTGTCTGCTAGACAGAACACTGAGACCCACACAGAAAAGATGCAAGACCTGAAACTCCCTAAACTTGGATAACACCGTCAGAACTGACAGAGCTGTGTAGGAGCCTGACTGGCCTGAAATAGGCGGTGGGCAGAAAAACATCCTCTCCACCTCCCCACATCACAGAGAGGTCCAGACCTTAGCCCTAGAGCATGTGACTATGTTACCATGGCAAAAGGAACTTTGCAGATGTGATTAAAGTTAAGAGCCTTGAAATGGAGAGGAGATAGCTCATCTAGGCAGGCTTGATCTAATTACATGATTCCCTAAATGCACAGGATGCTTTCAGCTGAGTTAAAGAGGTACGCTCTGAGGAGGATTTGACCTTCTCCATTAGACGTGAAGATGGGTGAGCAGACTGGTGTTAAGTGTTAGAACTCCCATATAAACTGGGAAAGCAAGGTCATGAATTCCTACCACACACATCCTTGGTGGTACCATGATATTAGCCATGTGATATGTGCCTTCTAGAATACTGTGA
Source organism: Bramus lutescens (assembly GCA_001685075.1). Classification (NCBI taxonomy): domain Eukaryota; kingdom Metazoa; phylum Chordata; class Mammalia; order Rodentia; family Cricetidae; genus Bramus; species Bramus lutescens. Next base: position 490,970 of record LOEQ01000054.1, on the reverse strand, counting down.
ATAATACACTTCTGCCCTTTAGACATGTAATAATAAAAACATGCCAGCAGGCAACAACACTCACTACACGTTGGCTGAACTAGGAAGTAGAGGAGTCACACTTAAATAAAATGAGGCGTTTGAAGACGAGAGAGACATGTTAGCAGCCATACACCACCAGGAAATGGTACCCACAGGCTGAATCCAGATCAGGGGTTAAATAAACAAACAGCAGCAACAAACCTCAGAAGAGATCAAAATCCAGCATTGCTACAGTATATGACCTAAATTATCCAGTCCCAACTGCAAGAAAGTATGAAACATGCAAAAACAGGAAAGCCTAGGCTAGAGATGGAACTCATACAGTGCTTGTCTAGCATGCGTGAATTCCTAGGTCCAGTTCCTAGCACTGTGCAAACCACACATCAGGCTAGGTGTTACCAGAACTTGGGAGGTAGAAGCAGGAAGATGGGGAAGCTGAGGTCAAACTTGACTATATAGAGATTTCAAAGCTAGTCTGTGATTAATAAGACCCTGTCTCAAAAGAAAATATAAACAAATAAAGAGATGAGAAAGAGGACGGAAGGGAGAGAAGGAGGGAGGAAGAAAGAAATATCTGTATCCAGGACATAAATAATCCCATAGGCATGATCTCTGAACGGGTGCAAGTATTGTATTTAATAGCCAAAGTTATTCAAAAGAGGAAGTCTATTCAAAGACCCACAAGAAGCAATGTTTAAAGAATAAGAAAAAATATGACCACAGTGACTCAACAAATAGAGAAGCTGATAAGAGCTAGAAATTGTTTCAAAGGACCACATCGTACAGAGTTTAAAAGTTCAGAGACTTGCGTGATGCTGCATTCATTTCCTGTAGCTGCCATACGCTGTGCGCACAAAGTGCCATACACTGACGGGTCTAAAATTAGAGATGTATTGTTCCATCATTCTATCAGTAATACAAAATCAAGACCATGGATGGTAGGTCAATGCTACATCATAAGACCTCTAAAGGGGAGATTCCTTCCTTGCCACTTAGCTTCTCCAGCTGCAGGCAATCCTGACAAGGCTTTGTAGGTCCGTTACCTTCATCCCATACTGTCTCCTTCACCCTGGGTCCTCAGTCATCTTCCCTCTGTCCTCTGGCCAAACTTCCCCTCTTACGAAAACACTGACCTTTAGACTAGAATCCAAATGGACCCAGCACAACCTCATCTTAATTGGCCTTGGAAAGCTTTATATCCAAACAAGATGGCGTTCTTCGAGGAATGTTGTTTAGCCCAGCAGAGGTATCATCAAGTATTCCCACCTTCTGTCAATCAGCACAGTAACTAGAGGAACCTAGTTACTGTTCCTGCAGGAGCACAATCTCCTATGTCAGGCCTGTGGGCAGGCAGCAATGACACACAAAAGCGAGGTTAGCCAGTGTGTTGGTAGCAGCACCCTGCGTCTGCAGCTCCAACTCTAACCAATCAGGAGGACAGATCGCTGGTTGCTCAGGCCCTGGGTAACTGCAGTTATTGAAGAGCGTTCTTTAAGCGACAGTCAGCAATTCAGGAGATATACACCTAAGACAGACTCTGTGTCCTAGGAGGATCGAGGTCAAAAACCTACGACATACATCAGGGAGGCAGATGAGACTGAGCCCACAGCCTTCTGAAAGTCAACAAATGCATAAGAACCTTCGACCTGGATCTCAGCAAAGCCTGCTGATCTCCCTTGTTACAGCTGAGGTAACAGAGAACTAGTTAACCAGGATTTGGATCAAACCAGTTAAACTTTGCTTGTGTGGCCTGTATCAGTCACATCACTTATTTCTATATTTACAGAGTTTACTGTGGCTCACAGTTTGAGGATAAAAGAAAAAAAATTCAATCATGGCAGAAAGGCTTGGCAGTAAGCTAGACACATCCATAGTCAGGAAGCAGAGAGAAAGGAGTGCTGGTGTTCAACTCAGATTCTCCTTTTCATTCACTCCAGAATACCAGCGCACAGAATGGTAGGTGGACCTCTCCACTTCAATTAGCCAATGTGTGAAATTTCCTCAGACATGCCCAAAAGCTTTTCTTATAGCAGATTCTGGTTCCTGCCAAGTTGCCAATGTAAACCAGCCCATGGCCCATCAGGGGCACGTAGTAAGACAGCAGGGAACAGCAGGACTGGTCTCTATACAAAGGTAGAGGGGAAATGTGTACGGAAATAGAGAGAAAAGTAAAAATGTTTCCAAAGAAGTGAGAGGTTAAAAACCTCTCAACAGGTGTCAAGTATGATAAACAAGGAAATCCACACCTAGAAACACCATAGGCAAAGGACTGAATTCAAAGACAGCAAAATCTTGGAAGAACCAAGGAAAGTGATTTTGTTCATCACAAGCATAGGAACAAATAGTGGCAAACATCACACCAAAAACAAGAAACAGACTTCAAGACGGCTCTATAAACCGGAGAGAGAACTCTGCATGTCATTCTTTAGGACAGGAGGCCACTGAAGGATCTTAATTTAGTTTGTGATGTCGTGTGACACACATTTTGAAAAACCTTCTTGCCTTGGGAGAGTAAGAGCAAAAGGAACAGAGGCAAGGAGCCTACTTGGGAGCCAGAGGTAGAAGCTAACTTGGTGATGGATTGGGCTGTGTTAGGAAATGAAAAGGAGAACTATATAATGATTGCTGGCCTTTTGGGCCATCAGGATCATTCTCATTTATCTGACACATAGATAACAATGGCTGAAACCCAGAGAAAAGCATTGACTAACTCAAGGTCAGTATGGATTACTGGAACAATCAGAGATAGTGAGAAGAGCATTGACTAACTCAAGATCAGAACAGATTACCGGAACCATCAGAGATAGTGCATGCACAGTGGTCTTTCCACTGAACTCTGCCATCTGGGTCTTGAGCAACTGGTTGGATGATGATGGTTTACCAAGGAGGGAGGGTGTAAAGGGGAAACGCACAGTATGCATCAAGGAATAAGACGTAAGTGGATGTGGAACAAGGGTTTGTTTCAGTTCTGTGGGGTTCGCAAGGCTCGCAGCTTAGACTTCTGAAGCTATTTACTAAGTATGATCAACAATAAAAAGATGTTCAAGACTAGACCCACATCTTCCAGGGATCAATAAATATATTAGGAAAGAAGAATGATGCATGTAAATTGAAGAAGACTAGCAAATGTCCTGTATAAAAGTCAATAAGCACAGGGTGATATGTAAGTGGGATCTAACTCATTGGCAGGGCAGAAACATCCGGGGTTGGAGCATGGAGCAGTGTAGCTTGAGGCTCACATTCTTGTTTAGATGAACTTGGATTTGCTCTAGGCCTAAGGGAGATTTTAAAACAAATTTCTCTAGAAAACAGCCACACTCGGGAAGTTTGAGAAGACAAGTGTTATTAAAGTTCAAGATAGGAAGATAAAAGACCCTAGAACAGCAGGTAGAATCAAATTTTGAAAGTCTTTGAAAATAACCTGGGGGTGGTGGGCTTGATCCGGTGGCCTAGACTGTGGATGAGGAGAGAGAGAAGACATTTAAACAGAAAAGGGGCCCTGCTAGAGATGTGTGTTACTTCAGCAGTGTCTGAGAAGAGGCGATAAGGTACGGCAGAGATGAGGAGACGAAGGAAGAAACCGCCCAGGAACCAGGTCAGAGATTAACCTACGTGAGGGGCAAGAAAGAGCTGAAAGGAAAGGGAGCAAATATGAGGGATGGATGAGACCGTGGTACTTTAGTGACAGGGTTTGATGAGTGTGGACAGAAGTTCAAGATAATCCTGAGATGACCACGTGGGTCTGAGAATTTCACAGTCCCATGGACAGAGATCAGGATCCTGAGAGGAAGGAGAGAAGGGGGTAGGAAACAGGTAGTGGATTTGGTTTTATGTTTATTTGGAGGGTCCAGCAGGAGGACATTAGTTCTGAAGCAGAAGTGATCAGTCACTGGGTAGAATACTGTCACCCATGCTCTGGAAACAGATCTAACCTTATAGCAAATATTTAGGACCGGTATTAGTAGCTAATTGTGCATAGGAGTAGTGTTAAATCCTTTACATAATTAGGTCATTTCCCTCCTCATAATAGCCTAATGAGGTAAATGTTATTATTGACATTTTACAAATGAGGAAGTCGAAATTCAAAAAGCTTAAGACGGGTGTGGTGGTGCAAACCTTTGATCCCAGCACTGGAGAGACAGAGGCAGGCAGATCTCTGAGAGAGAGTTTGAGGCCAGCCTGGTATGTTCTACAAAGCAAGTTCCAGGACAGCCAGAGCTATACAGAGAAACCCTGTATTGAAAAAAAAAATCAGAGAATTTAAGTTCCTCATTCAAGGGTATGCATCAATTGAGTGTAGCAATCTGACCTGTTGCTACCTAAACAATGAAACCAGGAAAGAAAGATGAAGCCTAGAAGCTTATGGAATAGCCTTTGTTGACTCTATTCAAGTGTCCATCGAACTTCATGGTGAAATGGGTCTCCAAGATCACTGAGCCTCATTATTCCAGCTCATGAATTAATGGAAGCTCGGAGAGAGGAATTAACAATGCAAGGGTCAAAATGCATTAGACAATTGGAGGTGAAGTATGTCTTCTAGCCAGCCAGCACTCTTTCTTCTAGACTCTGCAGCCTCCCCCTGATAAGACTCACTCTACACCTCAGATGCTCCAACAGAGTTTCTCTTCATTCTTATTATATGCAAAATCTGAATTTCAAGGACCTGCAAGCCTTGGCCCCTCCACCTCTCCAATCTCATTGTCACAGTGCAGTCCCACAGCCACACTCACACCCCCACCTCAGGTCTTCTGAGGGTTCCAGTCTTTCTGTTTACCGTGCTCTCCCTTAGGAAGCACCATGGCCACTTCCTGCCTGTCAGTAGGAACCAAGCCAGATGGTCACATCCTTGCAAAAGCATGCTTTCAATAGTCAACTTGAGAGACCACCACCATCATCACCTGACATGGTACACATATTTTCTTTATGCAAGTAGTGTTCACGTCAAAGCGCTTCACTTACTGTGACTGTGAACCTTCAGTCTCCACCTACTAAACATACAGTAACCTTACTGTATATGCAAACTGGAAAGCAACTGTTTTAAACCGGCATGTATGCATTTTACAGCACGCCAGATTTCATGTAATTTCTTTCAGGTACCCCATGCACTTTGACTAGATCCATCTACTCCCGTTCTTTCCCTTAGTGATTTTCACCACCACCACCCTGCTAGTCTCCTCCCTTCCCCTGGTTTCCCTTATGTTTGAAACAAAATTTTTCAATGCAACCGTTAAAGAATAAAGTGAGAAAGGAGAGAAGCAAGGATGGGAAGAAGTCAAATCCTTCCTGTGGACAGAGGAGGGCGTGAGACTAGCTCCCTTATTCACTGGGTACCACGGCCATGCCAGGCTTTCCTACCAGAGCCACAGCCTGGAGAAAAGAGATAAAGATAAAGGTGTTAGAAAGGCTCAGCCATCTGGAAACAGTGATTCTAACCAAACTCCCCCCCCCTCTCTCTCTCTCTCTCAGAGAGAGAGAGAGAGAGAGAGAGAGACGTGTGTATCCTCCTCTCTGTCTGTCATTGTGGCTTTCTGTCACTCTCTCACCACTGTCTTCTTATCTGCTTCTCTGTTTAATGCCTAAGTCTCCTCCCTTATCTGTCCCCTGTTCCTCTCCTCCATTGCCCAGCTCCCAAAAGCCTTTTCATCTTCCTGACCCCTTATCGCACCCTTGCCCCCAACACCAGCTTACCCATGTCTGCTTCCTTTTGGCTCTCAACTTCTTATCAGATGTCTCCCCTCTCCATCACTGTCTCCTTATCAACTCATCACACACACACACATCACAACACACTGTGTGTGGTGTTGTGTGTATGCACATGCATGCTGTATTTTTCCTCCCACTTCTGGGAGAAACATACAAAAGCTAGAGGCTGTACAACATAGCAAAATCTCAGGGCTTACATTCCAGGCTCTGATAGACAGCCTGATGGACAGAGTGGCAGACCTCAAGATCAGTGGAGAAGGATTTTTTGGAACCAAACCCCTAATTTCACACACAGGTCGGGACACAGGTTGTGGAATCTATACCCATCCTCCCTCTAGATTTTGAGACATTTTTCTGCCCCTAATAGACAAACATCATCAGGCAAATGGCTTTGCTCCCCTTAATCCTCATCTTAAGAGTACCTCCCTCTAAGGATGATGTAGGACAGACACGGATGTGTGGAAGAGGTTCCTACAAACTTTCATTCAGTCTCCATCCCTCTCTGAGTTTCTAATTCTTTTTTCCCCCATAGTAAAGTCTACCCCAGTGGGTCCTCTTTTCCCATAAAGCACAGTAGCAGCAATGTTGGAGACTTTTGGCACCTCACCATTGTCTATCCTGATCCTAAATTCATTGCCAAAGGCCTCCCCAACAATTGCCCCCTTGCCTGGAACATCTGCTTCATCCCAGGACAAAGGGAGATGGAGCTGAGTCCTCCTGAAGGAAATGGAAGGGCCAAACTTTCCACTAGGACCTCAGGAAATGACTTCAGCGGCTCCACTTGGCCAAGTCCTGGTGTTAATCACTTTCTCACACCCATTGCCACCTCCTGAGCCCTGCTCTCTTTGACTATAATTAAAGATGTCACCTGGGTGTTGTTGTGGAAAGTAACACCAAGAGCCCTTCACACACCTGCTCTGGAAGACAGTAGATTAGCCCTGGGCTCAGCACAGAGCCAGCTGCTGCCAGTTTGCCCAGCATGGGGTATGGGTGTCACGTCACTGAATAATGCAGGAGCAACAGGCAGCAAGAGACACTGGCCACACTTCTGAGGCCAACGCTGACAGCCTAAATTTAAAAGGGTCCTTAGCCAACCAAAAGCAGTCAGGCTTTTATTTTTTTAAAGATAATGTCCCACTATATAGCATGACTGGTCTTAAACTAATAATCCTTCTGCCTCGCTTCCTGAGTGAACCACTACATCCTGCCTCTGGCTACCTCTGTTTTTTAGTAAGAAATCCCAGGTTTGGAGACAAGAAATATTTTGTCAAAAGTCACTTCACGTTAACCCCAGAGCATGAGAAGTTGGGTTTCCTACCTCTCCAGTCTGTTCATCAGCAGGACTGGTGTGGCCCCACTCAGGAATCATCTAGCAATGTCAGGAGACATTTCAGCCCCACTCAGGGATCATATAGCAGTGTCAGGAGACATTTCCCATCACCTTCCCCGGGGGTAGAAAGAAAGCAGGGATGCTACTAAGCACTCACAGCAAGTGATGAGCAAATCAGTCTTCCAAGCCAACTAACCCTGCCCGGAATATCCACAGTCCCAACACTGACAGACCCAGGAACCTGTTGCTAACAGTCATTGCAATGCCCATTGACAACCATCCATCAGGCCCTCGCTAGTAATCGTGACAGCCGTGCCACAGACTAGGACACAGTTTAGTTTGCTGTGACCTTGCGACTCTACGGAAGATCATTGCTGGCATTTCCTAATTTTGTGCCTTCTCTCAACCTGTCACCACCCCCACCCATCTCCCTCTGCCACATCTTACCCCCCTTCCAGGGCCTGCCTGGAGTCCCTTCCTCACTTCCTTCTCTTCCGGGATCTGAGCTCCAGCAACACAACAATACTATCACTGCTGTTTGCTTTAATCAATGGGGACATTCTGTTTTTAATTGGATTGGATTTTTATTACATAGAATCATGATGGGGGGGGTCACACATGTCACGGCATGCGTGTGGAAGTCAGTGACAATTCTGTGGAGTTGGTTCCCTCCTTCCGTCTTTACATGAGTTGCCAGGCTTACATGACGAGCACCTTCCCCTGCTGGGCCATCTTGCTAGTCCTTAAGCTTTTCAAATTAGCATGCACAGTGCACAGAGATTCCACTACAGCATTTTCAAATGAAATTTGGTGTCCTTTCTCCTCTCTCTCTCTTGTCTCTCATCCTCCTGACCCCTACTTATACCCCCATCCATAACTATCTCCATTTTCATGTCACTTGTATCCCCCACTTTCCACCCCATTTTCTGCTCTCTTTCTGGCTCATGGCCTATACTCACACTCACCCAAACTTATATCCACACACATGAACAACACAAGCCAGGGTCTGCATATGAGAAATAATGTGTGATTTTGTCTCTAGGAGTCTAGGTTGCCTTGTTTAATATTATACTTTCCAGATCCATCATTTTCCTGTAAATTTCATGATGTCGTTTTTCTTTACAGATGAATAAAATCCCATTGCTCATGTGCAACTACTCACTCATGTGTTGGTGAAAATCTAGACTGCTGCCACAGCCCCAGTATTGGGGAGAGAGCAGCAATAAATACGGACATCCCAATATCTGTGTTAGGATACTAGGCTCTTTGGGTATATTTTCAGGAGTGGAATAGCTGGGTCATATGATAGTTCAATCGTTCTGACATTTAGAAGAGCCTGTCTTGGGTTAGAGTTAGGAGGTGGGCGAACTCGGTGTGTGTCCGGAGTCCTGACTCCAATGCCAAGGGGTGTACGCTACCTCTACAACTGTAAAGCAGTTGTCACCTGAGCACCATAAGCCTCACTTGGTCCTCATCTGTACAGCAGAGGTGAGGGTGGTGGAAGTGCTGCCGTTCGCTAGTCCATGACAAGTCCTGACCATGATATACAGCGGCTGTGAAAGAAATGCTCGTGGCTGTCACGACCGTATACGGGAGAGCCTTGTTCCTAACTGGAACGTGATCTCCTTCCAAAAAGGAAGTTCTGTCATTTCCAAGTCCTACTAATATTGCCTGAAACATGATTCTGAGAATACAGTACTTCTTTTTTGAAAACATTAAACTTTTTGTTTTTATTTTCATTTATTCTTTAAGAATTTCTTAAGTTTTGATCATGTTCTTGACCTTTCAGCAATACCTCTCAGATCCACCCACCCACCCAACTTCAAGATCTTTTTTGTAAATAAATAGATTTTTTAAACAAGCCCCCCAAAAATGAAGTCAGGGTTGCATTAGCCAACTGGAGAGTACATGCAGATAGGACACAGCCAGAACAATGGTGCTGTGTCATCCTTGATCACAGATACACCTGTGACAGACACATGACCCTCATTTAACTAGCTCAAAAGAAAAAATGGAAAGGAAAAAGAAGGGAAAGGTTAGGAAGGAAAGAAAGGAGAAAGGGAGGAAGGGAGGGAGAAGAGAGGGAGAGAGGGAGGGAGGAAAGGAGGGAAACAGGGAGGGAGGGAGGGAAGGAGGGAATGCTGGGTTGGGCCATGGTTCTCAGTGAAGATGATATCACTGCCAAGTGGGCAAAAACCAGTTCTTTGTGGGCAGAATATCTTATTCATTTTGTGTCCAAAGCATAAAACACATGTAGATATGTATATACATGCTTATATATGGCATATTATACCTAAAAAGATATAGATATATCTGTAGTAATAAAAACTCGTGGAGGGTTGGGGCTGGAGAGCTAGAAGGTAGGAGACAACCAACATGCTATGGATGTATACACACACACATACACATACACATGTCCCATACACACAGAAAACAAATAAACGTAGTAAAAAATGTAATTCCTGGAGTGGAGGAGATTGGGGAGAACTATGCCTCAGGGAGGTAACAAGAAAGCGTGGCAAACACTGTTCTAGTGAGTGTGGCTCTATATAGGATCATCACACAGCGTGAAACAATGCATTGTTGATGCCACAGGCCTCTGTGCTCCACCCTGTGTGTGATCAGAGCAGGAAAGCCTCAAGCCTCTATCACCAAGTCAGTACTTTTCCATGGCAGTTCACAGACAGGGACCCTGAGATCTAAAACTGCCTTTGATGAGACCTGAATTATACAGCTATGAAAACACAAAGCCAGGAGTTTTGTGTTTACTCAGTGGTAACCCCAAGTTTATCATCGCTGGTTGTCATAGGCAATCAATTACATAGCATTTCCCAGACAGCCCCAAGCCTGTTCACTTACTGATGCCCAGGCCTTGCCTTGGGTCTGCACCAGAGTTATCTTTGAGAATAATGGCTGGTAATTGTTGGCCGATTCAATTTCTCTGAACTAGGCATCTGCACTGCTTCATGTGTTCCTAGCAACCCTCTAATGTAGACGTTCTCATGGGTAGAGCTGTCTGCCCAAGGTCATTCTCTAGCAAGGCCATGAGCTTCCCTGTCATCCTGATGCCCCAACATAGGAATGGAAAGATCAAAAACACCTCAGGATTCCTGCAAATATCAATGCGCTGTGCTTCCAGCCTCCGGTGATCGACATCCTATGTGCTCACCCACATCCTGATTTGGAAGGCAGCTAGACTAAGGGCATACAAAGGAAATGTGGAAAAAAGGAAATGGGGGCAATGAGGTGGGGGAATAAAGAGAAGAAATGGAAGAAATGGACAGAGATGGAGATACAGGGAAGGAGAGGATATAGAGGTAAGGAACAAGAAGGACAAAGAAAGGACATGGGGACACAGCAGTTCTGATTCTGGAGAGAGGGGAGAAGGGAGACGCTGAGCTATTTTTATGGACCTGAGAGCTGCTGGTTTGCATGTTTCCAGTCTCTTTGAATATTGAGGTCAGAAGGTTCCAACTCCTCACGTGAGAAGGAATAGGAATTCATTAATGCAGCCTTCTGGAAAGCTCTTCAAGCTCCTTGTGTCAGATCTTCCCAGATTAGAAGAAGGAAAGTGGAGGGGGTGACCCACCATGTGTGCTAGATGGGGGATCCCTGGGCTCAGTTAGCACCTGCAGGACACCAGCACCATGTCCTCCTTACTAATGTCCCTAGAAGGGGACTGAGCCTCTAATGTCTTGGTCTTGTCACATCCAAGAGGAAGGTAAGTGGGATCCAGGCTCTGTAAAGAGTCAAACCAACTCTAAACAAGTCAGTTAGCGAATGAATTCTCAAGAACAAGTTCATATCTCAAAAGACTAGAGAAGGAAAAATGGTTGGCTGAGTATCTCGAAAGCCTCACCCTTTGTCCTGAGTCTCTGACTGCAAAAGAAAAAGAATAGAAAGAGTTAGGGAGGGAAGGAGGTAAGAAAAGAGGACTTTGACAAGCTAATTTACATGTCCTTTGAGTCATTTTCATGTTAACTTATGAAGCAGGAAAACATAGAATCCATTTAACAACAACAACAATAATAACACCCGTTACTAAATGAAGACCTGAGGTTTGACTTGATCATTTACCCATAGACTTGATATTAATAGACAGAGCTGTGTTATGAAACAGAACAATCTGAGTCTATAATTGACTCACCCTCTAAGTTCTCCCAATTATTTAACCATACTAAGCCACAAACAGACACAAAAGCAATGAAAACCCCCCATCATATGTGTATATGTGGATGTAGCCCCTTCTCTCCTCCCTTCTCCTCCAGTCCCACTGCCCATACCATTATATCTGGCTCATTAATAAAGAACCAAGAAGTTTAGGGGTCTGCATTACACATACACACCTCTCGGTATCATGTCAGGAGTTCCACCGTCAGTTCTATGCAACCTCTGAGCTCAGCAATGGTCTAAGTCTCGGCGTTGTCTATGCACTCTGTGGAACGGTTCCTCACACAAAACCTTTCATGTACCCTGTCTTCCCAAGAGTGGTCTAGAGACTCGGATATAAGAGGAACTATCAGGGAAATACGTAGCTAGAGCCGAGATTGGCTCTTTTGGAATGGCTCAGTTTTAAAGACAGGGAAGCCTTGGCTGAAAGGGAGGTTACAGCATCTTCCCTTGAGCTCAGATGACCAGGAAACAAATAATAAAAACAGATAAACTTCAACCGAAAGAGTTTGTGACTCCACAGGGAAAGACAGGAACGCTCTGGAGTCCTTGATGAACACTGTCAGCTCACTGCCAGGCTTGAGCTTGAAGAACTCCCATGAGAAATCCCTGCAGAACCTGGTTTGGGTAATTTAGCCCCTTCTTTTCTATCAGCAGCATGATTCATACTGGCGAGAGAGTAGGGGTGATCTAGGTGGTTATAGAGACATTCGTGATTGCCGTATCCTTCTTCTGGACCTGAGCTCACATGACCTGGGTCCAGATAGCCTGGAGACGGTTAAAATCCCATCTCTAAGTCCTTCCCTCACAGGCTCTACTATGGAGGCTTGATTTCTGGCTTCCTGAATCAGAATCCACATTCCAACAAAGGATCTGGAAGCCACTTTGGAGAGCAAGAAGCGTTCTAAAGGGTCAGATCTGGATGCTAAAATGTTGGGATGTATGGATCAGTTCAAGCAAGAATCTAGACACTAGGTATCTTTAACACCAGGTTGTGCTCACAAACCAAGATGTACAGCACTTTCTTCTGGAGAGATCTGCTCTGTGAGGCTCCTTCCTCCATCCTTCACCTCAGCACCTCCCATACTCACAGTATTATTCCGGAATGCAAATCAAAGCAGGACGTGGCCTCAGTGGCAAGCCTGCATGTGTCCATAACTAGCGTCCGGTCTTATTCTCCAGCCGTGCCCACACCTCCGGAGACTCACAGGTTCCGTGTTCAAAGCCCTAGAAAAGTGTTTGGCTGGGCTTAAGCATGCCCACTCTTAGAAAAAGAGACAATTGTCCTTCTTGTGTTCCTCAAAAATAGAAGAGAAATACTAGAAATCATTTTTCCATCAAGCCAGACATTGGACATTGCAAGATTAACATACCATGAAGATTTGGAGGGTGACTCTGGAAAAACAATTGCTTCTAGTCAACTGAGAAGCAAAAACTACACCACCAGATCTACCTCATCTTCTCAGGAAGTATTAGAAGAGATGCGTAGTAAGCCAGTGAAAAGCTCCAACGCCAAGATAATGTCCTTCCCCACAGAGACCAGGGTCATTATGAGATTTCCAGTAATGCCTGTGATTCACTGAACAATGGGTGACACCCTTGAGAGCAGAGTCCACGAGAAAATATCATCAGGAGGTGACCTCCTTTCCAGCCTCTGAAGGACAAGCCTTGGGAGAAAAAGATGATGCTGGACTTCCAGGTGTGGAGGCTAGGAAACAAAACCTCTTACCATGGTCTGGTTTTACCATCCTCACTGATCTCACACCTTCTGGCAAGAATTCACCATGCTCTCCTTCCCCTCGGATCACATAATGAAGCCTCCAGAAGTGTATTTTATCTGATTAGACGCCCGAATGCCACTCAGTTGTTCTTGTAGACGGAAGGGGCCTTGTTTTCAGTCATTACCATCTGGCCACCTGCTATACCTCCTAAACATACCCTTCTCCAGAATTTCCTGCAAATACATCAAAATGCAGAGAAAAATCAGTTCGTCTTTCCAGGCTTTGCAACAAGAGAATACTTGACAATGCGTGGTGGGGGGAACTAAGAAGCTTCAGTGGCAGATTTGGGTTAGAATCATGATAACTGTCTTTGTTGTTATATCTAAAATGCTAGCTAATGCTCTTTCCAGGCTATGGGGATTGTTTCACTTAATCTTCTTGATCCCCTGAATTCAGTTATTTTATTGTCCCCAGTTTACAGATAAGAAAACTGAGACATGAGTAATTCGGCCAATATCTCTTATCAGGAAACAGCAGAGTATATCTCACTACAAGCAAAGCCTGCAATTCCTCTGCAAAATTGTTTCTGAATAAATGTGCGTGCCTTCCCCGTCTCTCATATCCTGGGTTCATGTAGACCCAGGCATGAGGCAGAAAAGGGAAGGAAGACACAGCTTGAGAGTGTGAGAAATAAGTAAAGCCTGGTTGTCTTGAGACCAGACAGACAGCACAGGCGCAAGGACAGAAGAGGCTGTCGGGCAGACGCTTGCGTTCAGAGAAAGCCTATGAGGCAGCAGACACCCCACTAAATCACACAGCTCTGGGCTCTGACAAAGGTCAGGCAAGGTGGGTGGGCAGGCATCTAGGATTTGAGAATGCCACTAACCCCAACACAGATAGACAGATGCATTAAACACCACACACACACACACACACACACGGATAAATAAGGGGAAAGAGCCAGCATGCCAACCATTGCCATCTCTAACAAGATGGGAACAGGTGTTGGTGAGAATGGTCTCTCAACTTATTCTAGACTGAACTTCCTGAGAGGAGCATAGAGGACTCCGCGTGCAAAGGGCTTAGCTGGTGTACTGGTGTCAAACGTCCCTTCTTGCCCCTCTCACTTCTGGGTTCCTGCCTGTCACCCCTAAGGCCTTCCAGAGCATCCTTACTGTTACCATTACCATGTATCCAGCGCTGACTTCATGGCAGGCTTTCTATTCCCATTGGACTAACACAGTAGGCATGAGAGCCCTGGCTCCACCCAGGACCTTGTCCCCTCCCTGTCTTTTTCATGACTATAACGTCCTTAAAGGCCGCATGTTTCAGGCAGGAAGGGTCAGAAAAATAACCCAACCCTTTTGCACTTGAAAAAAGAAAGAAAGAAACAAGCTTTGACTGTATTAAACTACTGAGGACTCAGGTTACTTTGTCCTTGTTACTTTGCCTGACTCATATACTATGATCATGCAGCTTTGCTAGGAGAATTGAGCTTACGTGTGCCCAGAATTTACAGACCTGGTTGGTATATTGTAAGCACTCCATAAATACCAGTGGTGGTTAAAACAAATCCTAGATGGTTGAACCGTGATGCTAATCCCCAGAGGGCTTCAGGCCTTACTGACGTTGGCATTCACTGCGCCAGCATGAACATCCACTCAACTGCTTTTCCTAAGAGCAGAGCACTAGGGTTGGGCTGCTGCATATTTGCAAAGGCTTCATTGGTTTCTCTAAGGTTTATAAAGCAACCTAGATTGTTACAGTTGGAAGGCAGCTTAAAGGCCACCTTGCTTTGCCCCAGTTGAGCCTTAAGTCCTCTCTCCAACATTCAGACCAAGTTTTTCTCTGGCTACAGACAAACGTCCAAGCGGCTAAATCAAGAGTTCTTACTGATAAGAGTCTTCCTCACTGCTTGTCTGAATCTATTCCCAGCAATCCCTGCTCTGGCCACTGCCATCTTGCCAGCACATTCATCTCTAATCTACCCACTAGATCCCCCCAAAACAAAGCCTACATTTGGCCTGGTGACAAACTTCCAGCACTCAGGAGACAGACACAGGAGGATTGCAAGTTTCAAGAAATTCTGTGCTAATTAGTGACACCCTATCTCAAAATAGAAAGCAGGGTATGAAAAGATCATTCACCTCTACATCCAGTCCATTCGGACACAGAGATCCAACCCCAGCCTTCTACTGTCCCTGCCGCTTACTGTCTCTTACTCTGATCTTCCAATGCCTCACCTATAAAGCCAAAGTAATGAATGATAACACCTAACTCGTAGTTTCTCAATTCAGTACGGTGTACAGAGCCTAGAACACACTGTGAGAAAGCAGATCCCAGTTCTCAGGGGGTTTCAGAGGACTGGTAAAAATAAAAGTTGAGGCTATAGCTTGGGGGAAGAATGCTTGCCTAGCCTACATAAGGCCATAGGTTCAATTCCAGTACTGCTGAAAAACATAAAAGCAGAATACTAGGAATAGTAAGTATCAAGTCAGCATTTACAAGACTAACAAGTACTGCAAGAGAAAAGGTGCAGGATGCTACTGAACAGAATGGGTTTGTGGGTTTAATGGTTCCCCCAAAAGAGACCTCTGCTCTGATACAGAGAGATGCTGTTGTTGGTTATTAGCAGCCATTCAAAAGGTCTGGGAAGCCAGGCTGAGGAAACCACGGGCCAAGGAGTTACCAGCTCACCCCTTTAAGGCCTCTAAACATCCATGGTAGAGAGCTGTTCTGGGGCAAGCAGCAGAGCAAGGTCAGCAGCCTCAGAACAGGAGCTGAGGAGCAGCTCCCTCAGCTGGAGGGCAAAGGGGGATCCAGGAAGAGGCCACGGGCGCTCTGGGCCTGCTTTTCTGTGGTGCAGAGAAGTCCTAGCCGCTTACAGGAACTGGACAGCATGAGCAGAGGAGACAGAGGAGACAGCAATGTCTGGCATCACTGCCGGACCTCCCCCACGAGGAAGTAAGCCCAGCCAAGGGATGCAGGCCAGCAGGTGTGATGAAAACCAGACTCCTGGGTGCAAACTGGGTTCCTGCTAGCGAACCAGGGCTTCCTCTTTCTCACAGGGAAGGGGGAGGAGATGGGACAGAAGAAGTGACTGAACAGGACTCTATGGCACCTCCCCATCGGAACCCAGCCTCGCTATGACGCTATGACGTCAGACCAGCCGGATGGAGGCAGGGAGTGGGAGGTGATGGGCCCAACTTCATCCACTGCAGTCCTCAGCTTCCTCAGACTGTTTTATGTGGTCTAGTTGCATTTTGTCTCAGAAAAGAGCCCGGAAGGGAGGCTTTCATCTGCTCCCTATTCATGCTGTTCGCCTGCTGCTTCATTGATTGCCCTTCAGCTGCCCTGGCAGGGACTGGAATGTGACTAGGGAGAACCCGCAGGCCTGGGGCGAATACCAGAAATCCCTCAACCTAGTCACAGAGGATACCCCTCCCCCGCCCTGCTTAATGCTCAATAAAACACAGAAACGTTCTCACTGGAAAATGATAAAGAACCCTGCTAAACCCTGTTTAAAACACTGTTTTCTCCACCTGGCTTGAATTTCGTTTGAATATTCACTAGAGAAACACTCTCTTTTTCCTTGGAGAAACTAAGCCGTTGAGTGGAAGTTCCTTGACCCCAACAGCAACCCTGAGCTGCATTAACGCTAAACTGGCATATTTTTTTCCCCATCTGTCTCTCTCCTGCATTGAAGTACAGGACTGGAGATTCAGCGAGGAAGTCCCCATCAGGTGCCCTGGGTGGCTCAGTACTTCCAACAACCCAAGGGGGTCATGGAGAAAGCTCTGCCTGAGGTGTGCATACCCAACTCCATGTTGTCTATTCCACGATGACTTCAGGAAGCCATCCTGCCTCTCGGTTGTCCCACCTGTAAGATGAAGCCAATAATAAAAACCTGATGGGATTCAAAGGAGTCAATTAAGTGACCATGTATAAAAGCTACAACATGCCGATCCGTACAGGCACTTGAAACCAGCAACGGTTACAGACCCAAGCTGCCGCATCCGGCTTTCACTTTGGGCACTGGGTCTAAACTCAGCTCCTCATGTTTGCGTATGGATCACTTCCCCCTCTGCGTCACCTCCACAGCCCCCAGCCCAGCGACTATTCTAAAGGCTCGGTGGAGAAAGCGTGAGACATCTGACATTTGCAAACCCTGCTAAAATGAGAGGTGCCACCTTCACCACCTTCACCACCAAGGCCTGCTAACCTGGAGAGGTGAGAATTACAGACAGAAAACAGAAATCACACTGCCACTTGGAAACCTGCCAACCGCTACAATCGGTGTATAAATAATTGGAAAAGTAAGCCAGGCGTGAATCAGGTGCACCACACAGAGGTACAGAGAAACAGTGTGGGCCCCTCCCTCTTCTCCATGAGCCCCATTCTGTACTGGCTTTTGAAATGTAGTTCCTATGAGGCTCTCTTCCCGTTTCCAGCCCTCCCTCTGACTCCCGCCTTGTCTTCCCCTTCTGTCTCTAAGCCCATGGGTTTGGGTACTTGGCATTCTGGTTCTCCGGTCCAGTGACGTGTTCCTGAAAATGACTATTGCTTCTCAAAATTAATCTCCCTCCATCCAACTCATCCTTCGTCCAGAAAGCCATCAAGCTAAGCTCTCCAAGTCTGATTCTTCCCTAAGGCCCCCACGATTCACAGGACACCTTTTCAAGGACACCCTTGGGTGAGCCACACTTTCAGCCATCTCCTCAATCAACAAATATTTATAGAGAACACATCAGGCGTTGAATTAGGTGTCAGGGATACAAAAATGAGGCTTACATACTTATAAACATTTATTGATAAAGAGAGCATTTTAAGCAAATTTTTAGTTGTGGAAAACATGAAAAATAGAACACAGGCTAAGAGGGACAAAATTGAGGATAAGAGAGGGCGAAAAACTATCCCTTGGGAAGGGCGACTATTCTGCATCAATATTGTTGAACCCAAGACCCCAAGAGTGGGCAGGAGATAGGTGCAATGAGAAAATCATTCCAAAAATATGGAATAGCGTGAGGAAGAGCCTCAACAATTTGTTTTATTTTTATTTACTTTGTGCATTGTGTGAGCATGCATGTGCATGTGCACACACACAGGTTTATGCATGCTGCAGTGCATATGTGGAGATCAGAGAACATTTTGGAATTGTTCTCACTTCCCACCATGCAGAGACAAGGTCTCTCTTGTCACATCTGCTGGTACACTCCGTACTTCAAGTTAGCTGGATTGAGAGCTTTCGGGCTATTCTCCTGTCTGTGCCGCTCATCTAACTGGGATTACAGACTCATGCCTCTGCATCTTAGGGGTTTATTTTTTATAGATTTCTATGATCAAACCCAGTCTGCCAAGCTTGTCAGCAAGCACTTTTACCCACTGAGCCATCTCTCTAACTTTATCTTCATAATTTCTTTACTAACGAATTTGACTTGTGTGGGGACATGAAATGAACAGTCTCTATTTTTGTTAATTGTCAAGCAAAAACTAAAAGCAGTCAGGTTGTGGTAACTCTGATAAAATGTATCCATTAGCCAGATATCCAAATAATTATCTAAATTGTCCCAACTCCGACATCAGTCGCCATGTCTTCCCTCGGAGGTATGAAAGCTGGGAGATAATGGGAAGAAAGTTATTTTGTAATTACCCAGCATGAATTATGACTCCAAGAGTCTATTTCCAGGTGTACTTTAGAGTAATTTAGTTCAACATTATTGAAGTTTAATTTAGTACATTATTGGCGCAGAGAAACTCTGGAACCAGACTCAAAAGGAAAGGGTTTTCATCCTGACACTGAATCCATCTTCCTGTGGACACCAACTTCATTAAGCCTTCAGTGACTTCCTTGTGTGAGGGAAAAAGAGTATCTGCTTTACGGCCTTCACAGAAGAGCTGAAAAATCAGGGAAACTCACGTAGAAATTCTTTGCTGAATAAGACTTCATTGGAGGAAGCATTTCTCATGCCTTCCTTGACGTGGAGAGACTCCCTGTGGTCACAACTGATTAAAAAAATAATAATAATAAAATAAACCAGTTTAAGGAAGAAAAACTATATAACAAAACTTTAACTAGTTCTAACTATCTGTAGGCACCTGAACCCTGACATCTCCAGCTCTGACACTTTTGACTCCTTTGGGAGGTGACTGTGATAGTTGCCAGCTGCTCTAGATTTAGACCCTTCCAGGTTCAAACCCTTGCAGGAAGACTCTCTCTCCCTCTCTCTCTCTCTCCTTCTCTCTCTCTCTCTCTCTCTCTCTCCTCTCTCTCTTTCTCCCTCTTGCTCTGTGTGTGTGTGTGTGTGTGTGTGTGTGAGAGAGAGAGAGAGAGAG
>LOEQ01000054.1:452367-467773 GCA_001685075.1 Bramus lutescens | reverse complement strand
GCAGATGCCAGGAGGCTGCAGCTATTCTGGGATGCAGGCTGTGGCTGCTCCATCACACCAGCCCTGCAAGTCCCTTCTTCTCTAGGGCAGCATGGATGTCTCCAACCTCTTTCTAGGTCCTAACCAATGTTAAGTCTGCTGTTAAAGACTTTAAGCCAAGCGGTCAGTCCAAAGATAACCATCCTATTACAGAAAAGAAAATTTCTAAATAGCATCGCCAATCTTGGCAAATGCTTAGTCATCATCCTTACTGGAGCTTGACACCTACTCAACCCTCATCAGGTCCAAATGCCCATGTTATTAGGTAGAGAAATTGAAGGCAAAGAGAAGCTATGGTCTGTCCCAGGGCTCCATAGAAAACTTGAAAGAGAGAGCTGGGGGTCACCTGATATCTTAGTTCAGAATCCTTCCCCTGAGCTACTGAGCACTAGAATGTGGTCTGATTCTCATTCTTGGTCTCATTGTTGTCCACTGGCTTTGTGATTACAGCACAGGCTCTACATGTACCAAAGAAACCAGAGTTAGGCTCCATCTCTGCCTTTGGTGATAACCTAGGCACACCTCCTTCCATCTGCCTTTTTTCTGTCGGGAGAAATGAAGTATGGTGATGTCAGCCTCAAGGGGTTAGAATGGAAGATGAATTTGGCTCCCTGTCCCAGATAGATACAGTGAGCTCCCAGCATCTTTGAGTACCAAGATGATAACAATGTCCATGCAGCATGAACTGATGAAAAGTGTCAACACGGATTCTACCGCATCCCCGGATGCTCTCAGCCTTGTTAGTCCACTTCAGTCAGGAGATCTTCCCGACTCACTCTCATCTCTCCATCACTTCCTGTTTCGCAAAACTCTACACCTCCACTCCCTAGCTAGCTAGCTCTAAGTTGAACTACACGTCTAATGATTCTGAGTTATTAGTCTTGTCTTCTCCTCCCAGCACTGCAGAACCCAGGGCCAGATACAAAGGAGCTTATGGAAAAATTAGCAACTGAGCGAACAGTCAGTTGGACCAAGGTCATCTCAGAGCTTTCCACATCTACCTTCTCTTGCTCCTTCAATCCTTTGAGCCTTTGGCATTATAACCAGACCTAGAAGCCTTCGATTGGGGAAGCTCAACATGTCTTTTTGTGATCCAAAAGGGAAAATGAGTAAAGTACGTAAAATATTCTTAGAAACTTGCAGAGGAAGGAAATGCTTTCCTCCACTTCCACATGAGGATAGCAAGGCTCAGAGAGGTTAAGGGACTGACCCATGTTCACAGCAGAATAGAGAACAGCTAGGGTATTCTGTGGTGCTCTTGACAGCTCCCTCTGTACCAGATACTGCAAGGAGAAGCCATGTTAAATCTCTGTTCTCAGCCACTGTAGGCTCAGCAAGCCTTTTCCTTTACCCAAGCAGAAGAGAGAGATTTAAGGGCTAAAGCTCAGGAGGTGAGAGTACTTACTTCTCTTACAGAGGATGGAAATTCTAGCCCTAACACTGTTATAGTCAGGTAACTCACAACCTCTTGTAACTCCTCCTCCAAAGGACCAATGCCCTCTTCTGGCTTCCGTGTTCGTGTGCACCTGAATATCCTGTGTACAAGCCCCACAGAGACACACACAGATTCACAGACATAAAAATAATTTTAAAGTAAATAAACAAACATTTTAAACTTATAATCTGAAAAACATGAGATACAAACACTTCCCCTTACATGAGTGCTCTAAGAATGAAATAAAATAGACCTTAGTCCCTGAATAACAATCACATGCTTGGCATGAAAAGTGTTCAACGATGTTAGCTGTGCATTAGTGTCTGCTCCCCAAAGGAGATATCAAGAGAGGCTGTGCATATACAGGTGGGAAGGAGTTGGGCTGCATCATAGCCTATAAGGTTTGGTACAAAAAGGGTCTTGGAAGCTAGCTTGGGTGTTCTTAAATATCCCAATGGAGTTTCCATTAGAACAACTTTTTGCTACAAATTTTGTCTTCTTGTGGCAAAATACCTGACAGAAGTTACTTAAGGGAGAAAGTTCGTTTTAGTTCTTGGGTTTTGGAAGATACAATCCATCATGGTAGAGCCGCATGGGCCATGATAGCAGGAGCTTGGGATGCTGCTTCTCATCACACCTTGGTGGATCAGGACTCAAAAATGAAGACAGAACTGGTGCCAGGCTATACTTTCAAAAACCTGTCCCCAATGCCCCACCTCTGCTAGCTACAGTCCCAACTCAGATCTTGTAGTTCCAATCCAGCAAGGCCTGGGTGAGAACAGTAACTGTGACCAAAGGAAGAACTTGGTGGCAGTGCCCTCACAGAAGCAGGCAGGAATTAGTGGCCCAAGTCATGGCAGCTTTCTACACCCTATCCAAAAAGGGACAGCACACCTTTCTCCACATGAGCAGATCAGAGAGAACAAAGGGCGTAGGTACCGGAGGTGGGCATGCCATTCTGCTCCAGGCTATTTCTAGACAGACCTCCAGTTGGTAAAACCTAATTGATGATTGCCCTATAAACCATCCCAGAAGAAAGCCTGCTGCTCTTCCCAATTCCTGCTTCTCATCCCTTCTTCCTTAGACACCAAAGCTCTCTTTTCCCAGAAAACACCTAAGCAGGAGCTGGTCTCACACTCACCATCCCCCCCACACGTCTCAGGTGGCCTGGGAGGAAGTGTCCACCCTGAATGAATGAGTCATATGCATAATTCAGAGTCAGTGGTCATAGGAACAGCTCCTAAGTCTGGGTTATGGAGTGGATAGATTGGAGAAACCGCTGGACAGCATCAGAATCATAAATGGAAGATGGCTGTGAAGAACTCAGTCTCTGTAGACACCCATAGAGGAAGGCAGAAAGAGGGAGCCAGGCAGAAAGGGTTGCTCAGCACAATCAACAATCTTATGACCAGTACCCCCTCATAGGGCAGGAAAGGAAGTCAAGAACAAATGCCTTTCCTCAAAGAGGTATTCCTCCACCACCCCGGCTTTGAGAGTCATACATCTCTTATAATTCCTATCTATTTCATGTTTTTGAAACTTCATTAATGATATACAACGAAGTATAATCTCTACCACTAATTTCCCTCTCCACCTCCTTCCATACCTCTCCCAACTTCAAGTTTTCCTCTTTTTTCCTTCTTTCTTTCTTTTTAATAATCTATAATGTAATTAGTGCTATCCTATGCACGTGGTTGTGAGGCCATCCATTGGATCGTAGGAAACCTACCAGTAGCCACATCCTGAAAAGTGATTCCCCTCTCCCTCTATCAATAACTCCTCAATAATGAGCAGGGTCTGAGGGTGACTTCCCATCTGTGCCTGAATTTTGACTGGTTTGATCTTGTGCAATTGTATTAAGTATAGCTGCTGTATAGACCTGCCTCTTCTGAGCTACAGAATATCGAGCTGATGACTTAACCACCGCACTTACACCTTGATTTGTTTTTATCCACAGCACCTATCATCTACCAAACCACTGTGTATTTCTCTCTGTGTTTATTATCTTTGTCTTCCAAGCAGGAATGAAACAAACAAGAGTTTGTTTTGTTTACCTCTAAAGAGGATGGGCAGTCAAAATAATTATCTAGGCATCTTGGACACTGACCAGTCTAGACAGAGATGCACATAGCTCCCAGGTTAATCAAACTTGGCTGTGCACCAGAACCTGAAATGGTTATGTGTCTAGTGCCTAACAGGGGCTCAACAAGTAGATGAAGCTAAACCACCCTTTTTGAACTCTCTGGGATTGATTTTGTACATTACAGTGGCTATGCATATATGGATTCCTTTCCATACCCATAGCGGTCTTGTGTGGGCAGCTAAGGAATAGTTAATCTCTTTCCTTTGGCCCTACCCTATCTCCTCCAGAGCAAAGATGACCTCCTTCCACAGGACATGGAGTGATAGCCTCTGTCATTTCTAATTCCTTCTATCCTACTATGAATTATTTTGTTCATCCCCTTAATCTACTTCTTTCTTCTAGAAGCGAGAGAATCTGTCTATTTTGTCCACCAATAGACCACAGTAGTATTACTACACACACTTTTGGCCATTACATATACTAAGGACTTGCTAAGCTCTCCGTGAAGTAGAGGCACAGGCAGATACAGGCAGAGACAGCTGAGGTACTCAAAACAGAATTAGCCCATTACTGATTCTATGGTTGCTGTGTACTAAACCAGGGAGAGAGAAAAATAGAAAACCACTATACCTGCCCACAGATTACTCATCGTCTAGAACAGATAAACAAGCATTCAGATGGAGAGTAGTTTTTTACTTCTGTGATAGTAAAATTAATTCTCAGAGAAACATTTACCAACCCAGATTTGTGCCCCTGGAAACACATTTAAGTCTCCGAGCTGCCTGGGATTTGCAAGATAATGAAAGTGACTCCAGGAAAGACTTGGCCAAAAGAATACTTGGCAATGTAAGAACCTACCTTCCAGCTACACCTCATTTCCCATCTAGCTAGCTACCACGTTGTGTATAAATGTCCCTTTCCTTGAGACAGGCAATCATGAAATGTTTTGTGTATGATTTTCAAGCAGCCACATCCATTTTCCCTGTTGTGTACACGTCCATAGCGTGTACTGCACACATATATGCACACTGATTTACAATGATGGATGCACATACACTGTACATATGTATTACACACATATAAACACGAACACACACCTACACTCCAGTGGTCAGGAACTGTATAGAATGCCAAATCTGATGTCAAAGGATAATTTGAAGATTGCCAAAACAGGAAGTGAAAGAAAATGTCGAAAAGATCAAGAACTGGACCTGGGAAAGAGGTTAGTGTTTCCCACAAACGTACAACCTCACTTCGCATCTTCAACACACAAAAATCAGAGAAGCAGTGCAAGCCCATAATCCTAGGGCTGGTAAGGCAGAGACCGAAGGATCTATAGGGCTTGCCGGCCAGCCAATCTAGCCACGTTGCTGAATTCCAGGTTTAGTGAATGCTATGTCACTAAAAACAAGATGGGGAGTGTTAGAGTAAGGTACTGTCCACCTCTGGCTTCCAAACATCTACACATGTGCGTGTATTCATACATATAACACACATGCACATACACAAACCAACATAACCAGCTGGAGAACTAGAGAACAGATCCTAGAGCCAAAGAAAAGAAAGAAATTGGAAATTGGTCACGGGTAAAGAAGAACAAAGGCCTCATTTGGGTTGTAGTGTCCTGCTCACCTCTACCAATTTCCTTTCCAAATAATAGCAACAACAGTAGTAATAATAATTGCAAAAGTCTGTTGAGAGCTGCCCATGTGACACACCATGCTAAGGGTTTATGTCTAATTGATAACCTGAGTCAGGAATTAGTGTTATTCCAAAGTACTTACTCGTAAGGTGAAGCAAGAGGTTTCAGCAAACCAGCAACAAAAGCTTCTAGGTCAATTTCATAAAATGATACTCACAATAATGGTGAGAGGGCTTTATTCATTCGGTGTTCCTGAAGGACAGAAAACTGTACCTAGTGTTTCTGCTCCAGATTCTCCCAGCAAGCAAATGAAATACATACCAAGATTATCCTCATTTCATAAATGAAAAAAAAAAAAACAGAATAAGAATAAGGACATGTCAGAGTTTCAGAGCACAGAGCCAGTGAGTGTCAAAGCAAGCTGCTGGCTGTTGATTGGTGCTGTTCCATCAACACGATTCTCCACATTCACTCAGCGTCGCTCACTAGATACAACTAATGTCCTACTGGTGTTTCTCTCAAGTAACCAAGGTGTTTGTTCACAGAAGAGAGAGCAGGAGTGCCCTGAGATGCTGCCATACAAACAGGACAAGGTCTTTGCAACTGGGTGCACATAGCGGCACTGGATACCTGCTCAGACTGATGCTCCACTTTCTAGCACAGACTGAGGAGATGCCACAAAGGCCACACCCCTTCCGGAAAACCTAAGACTGTTATTGGTGGCCAAAGGAAATGTCATCGTCTCTAATGGTGTAGCCACAGGGAAACTAGGTGAGGAGAAGGATGAGTGTGTGTGTGTGTGTGTGTGTGTGTGTGTGTGTGTGTAGGCTGAAGATCAATGTTGGGTTGCTCTCCTTGATCTCGCTACACTCTGTTTTGGGGGATGGGGTCTCTCACTCCCCTGAAGCTCTCCAATTAGGTAGAATGGGCTGGTCATTGAGTTTCATGGACTGGCTGTCTCCACCTTCCCAGTACCTGACTTTTTACATGGGTAAAGGGAATCTGAGTTTCAATCCTCATGCTTGTGTGGCAAGTACTTCACAGACTAAGCCATTTCCTCAAGTCTCTACCATTCCCCTCTGATTAGTATGAAGTCTACTAACTAGTAACTTAATCACAGGAGGGACACTCAAACCTATTCCCATATCCTGCCCAGAAGCTGGACACATTGAGGACTGTGTTAGTTTTCTATGGCTATTGTGACAAATTACCACAGCATTAGTAGCTTTGAAAAGTAAATTTATTTTCTCACCATTCTAGAAATTGGAGCCTGGTGGATCATCATGGCTATGTTCCTTCTGGAATGCCTGAAGAGAGTCTATTTCATGGTTTTCTCTGGCCTCTAGAGACGACTTTTGACTTTGGGTTCATGGCCCCTTCCTCCATCTTCAAATCAAGGAGTGTGATATTTCCAACCTCTACTCCCATCTTTATCTTTCCTCCTTTGGCCCTTATGCCTCTTTCTTTTCTTTGTAAGGCTTACATCAGAACCATGTAGATCATCCAGAACAACCTTCCCACCTCTGTTTAAACACATCTATAAAGTCCCTGTGCCCTAAAAGGCTACATATGCACAGGTGTTATCCTCTCTGCCATAAGGATAGAAAATAATACCAAGTGTGCTTTGTTCTGTCTTTGTATCAGAGCAAAGTACATATTGCATCCATTTATTAAAAAATATATTTGTGGCATTTCTCAATATATTTTGTGTGTATTATTCCAAATATTTGTATCTATTTTTCATTGAGTTTCTCTCCATTCTCTGTGGGGTTTTTTTATCACATTTCTTTCTATAAAGCCTTGTCTTTTAATGCTGTGTTTTTGACAAATGCAATCTTATTACTAATGATATTGTCTACTTCCTTACACAGGAAGATACCTCCTCTCACAGCGGAGATTAATGTGTTACTCTCCTCTCTTCCTGACTTGTGTTTTTGTTTTTGTCTTTGCTGTGTAGGGAAAAAATGAAGCATGGACCCGGTATCTTAATAGCATTTCTTACTGTGAGATTGTGTATAGCATCGTTAGCTTGTTTCCCATTTTTCATACTCTGTCTGCTGGTAGTGAGAACCCCTTGCTAAAAGGGTGATCATCTGTGGTCATTTTTTCAAAGCATTTCCATTGAGTAATGCCACTGCGTGGCTTCCAGTGTGCCATCTGTACTTTAACCTTTCAGTTAAGCCAATCTCCCATCATTACTCTAAGTGTGACCCAATATTATCATCGTCACTATTGTCTTAACAGCATCATCTGTGCATTCTTGCCAGGGTTTTCCCCAGATGGCTTTCCTTTCCAATTCCCCAGTTCCTGCTAAATGCTTCATTAAGTTATGGTAATCTAGCAAAAGCCATCTTTCCTATTTTTAAACTTTCCCAGCAATATGAGAAATCGGCTTCCCATTTTCTCCTTCCTCATTATTCTCTATCGTGTCATAATTTTCCCTGAACAACTTTGTATGCGGTATATTAAATTAATCCTCATCTGCTTAAAAGTTGTCTGTCATTGTTACAACTAATTTGTCATGCATTCAAGAGATCATAATAATGAAAATGATTTTTCAACTCATTTCATTTTCTGCAGCTCCCTCACTGATTTCTATGTATCTTAACAATAGAATAAGTTTTGCTTTTCTATCCCAGAAAAGGTCTCATACAGTATAGACTGGCCTTCAATTAACCGAGCACCACCTTGAAATTCTAATCCTCCTGCCTTCACCTCCTGGATGCTGAGATTACAGACACATACCTCCGTGCCCAGTTTACGGGAGGCTGGGAACCAAATCCAGGGCTTCATACATGCTCACCAAACGTTATATCAGCTGAGCTACAACCCATCAATAGAGTGATGGCAGCCCAGAGTCTCCACAACTTGCCAGAAATTCTGAAAAGATATGTCATGACTCATCATACTGCTAATTGAACCCTTACTGTCTGCTCTGCGAGAGACTGTCCTTTTACAAGGAGCAGCACATAACCACCCAGGACAGTGTCTGAACATAAATGTGTTACTTTTACATGGAAGACTCTCATTTCAGTCCAAATGGATGGGGAAAGGGCTCACGGGGTCTTTCGGCCATTAATAAGCACTTGGTGAGAGGGTCACTGTCATTTATGTGCCCACTGGTGAACTCAGCAGGCTCTGGCGAATAGTTTCACACTCATGCTCATGAGAATAGCCCTAGCTAAACTCTGTGGGTCCCCACACAAAAGCCTTGTGTGTGGGAAGGGGACTCGTAGGAAAGAATGAGGAGTAGATGGGATGAGGAAGAGATTAGAGAGGAGGCGATGAATGTAACCAAAATGCTATATGCCCATATAAATATAAATACATTTATATATGCAAATATAAGTAAATGGAATTGATCTTCTATAACCATATAGGAAAAGGAATTGTGGTAGATAGGACAATGCCAATGAATAAATAAATGTAATTAATATAAAATAAGATAAATAGTGAGTTTCATATAAGCCTTTATTAGGGCTAGACTGAAAACAAGAAATACTTTAATAAATTACAGTTCAAAAGTTACAGTTCAGTATTTCTAAAGCTATTTTCCACTTAAAACTGTTCCCATGATTGACAGTACTGGAGGAGAAAGGAAGGAAGGAAGGAAGGAAGGAAGGAAGGAAGGAAGGAAGGAGGGAAGGAGAAAAGAAGAAAGAAGTCTCTAATAAACACAGGAAATGCTGGGCACCACATTGTCATGAATCCTTCTTCCTGCTGCCTTGCAGACTGCTTTCATGCTCAGCTCCAGATCTATCCTCCAATAAAAAAAAATTGCTTCATTTTGTTGAAGGCACTAAAGTTATTTGTGAGCATTTTTCCACAGTACATTGTATGCCACAAAACACCAATTTAAGATTCACAAAATCCTTAATGAGTCAAAAAATGATTAAAAGTAAAAAGACACTTAAGATATTTCTACTTCACTGAACTCCACATTTGCAGAAGATACATTGCAGGCTGCCATAGTTTCCTCTAAACTAGACTTCCTGTGAATCTTGGGGCTTACCTTGCATAAGGATACATTCAGATTGTCAGCAAACATGAGAGTTTTCCTTTGTCTCCTATCGTCACACAAATTAATGTTTTCCTTTATGCACAGCTTTTCAGCAGTGTCTCCCTGATCCTTTTACCTGCTCCCTTGACAAGCCTATGCGTGGTGATGTGTGCTGGGTTGGTGCTTTATTGAGATAGCATGCCTGCATGGTGCCTGGAGGTGCCTGATAAGGAAGAAGTCTAGCCTAGGCCGTGTGTGTGTGTGTGTGTGTGTGTGTGTGTTCCCTTGCGTGTGAATGTGCTCCCCCTTGTGTTTTCATGTGGAAGCCAGGCATCAATCTCGAGGGTCCTCCTCTATCATTCTCCATGTTAATTTTTTCTTTTTTAATTAATTTTTTTTCACTTATTTTACGGAGCAACCACAGTTTCCCCTCCCTCCTCTCTTCCTGATCCCTTGCCTCACCTCCCATCTAGCCCTCCCCACCCCATCCGTGCCTCTGTTCAGAAAGGGACAGGCTTCCCATGGGAGTCAACAAAGCGAGGCACATCAAGTGGAGGCAGGATCAAGCTCCTCCCCCTGCATCAAGGCTGGGCAAGGCATCCCAGCCTGGGGAATGGGTTCCAAAAAGCCAGCTCAGGCACCAGGGACAGGTCCTGATTCCACTGTTTATGATCCCACAAACAGAGCAATCTACACAATTGTCACGCATGCAGAGAGGTCTAGGTGGGTCCCACGCAGGCTCCCTAGCCGACGGTCCAGAGTTGGTGAGATCCCACTAGCTCAAGTCAGCTGTCTATGGGTTCTCCATCACGACCTTGAGCCCCCTGGCTCATCCTTCCTCCCTCTCTTCAACTGGACACCCGGAGCTCAGCCCAGTGCCTGGCTGTGGATCTCTGCATATGCTTCCACCAGTTACTGGATGAAGGCTCTCTGGTGACAATTAGGGAAGTCACCAATCTGATTACAGAAGAAGGCCTCTTTCATGTACCCTCTGCACTATTGATAGGAGTCTTAGCTGGGGTTATCCTTTTGGATTCCTGGGTGTTTCCCTGATACCAGGTTTCTCCCTAACCCCAAAAATGCCTCCCCATAATGATATCCCTTTCATTACTCTGCCCCTCCATGCCACCCCCAACTCGACCATCCCAATCCCTCGATTTCCATTCCTCCACCCCCACCCCAGTTTATCCAGATCTCATCCATTTCCTTTCCCCAAAGAAATCCATGCACCCCTCTTGGGGTCCTCCTTTTGCACTCTACCACTGAGCTAAATCCTCAACCCCAGTATTTTGAGACAAGGTCTCTCACTGCACCTGGAGCTCACTGATTTGCACAGAATAGCTGGTTGGTGAATCCCCAGGATCCGCTTGTTTCTACTACCATTACCCCCCAGCTCTGGGGTTACAAACATGAACTTCACTTTTTACATGGTTGCTAGGAATCCAAACTTCCAAACTCAGATCCTAATCTTCGCACAAGCACTGTGCCCATTAAGCCATCTGCCCACCACCCATTTTTTAAGGAAACTATACATATTTTTTCCTTTAACCACATTAGTTCTTACTGTACTGCAAATTTCATATCAAGCAAAAGGGGAAAATTCTAAATTTTGTCTTCTTTTTAGTCAACACTAAACGTTCATCTGTGAATACCTTTCTCTACTTCTCGTAATTACTTTCTCTCGATTCTCTCCAGTGAGGTTTTGCTTCCAAGCATTTTTCAGTTAATGAAGGAGATGACAGCATTGCCTCCCAGAGGCCAGCCATCTTCAGTCACAACTGGGTTAGGATCAGTATTTGTTTTTAAAATCATACACAATATTTATGAACCTCCAGCCCACTTCAGGGATGGAGGGATGCTAACCACGTAAGTTGGTGTCTTAGCATCAGAGCATAAGCATGTGTAAATTGGTTGTCATACTGCTGTGCACTAGATGATATAAAAGGTAAAAGGCGACCTTGAATCCTGGTGGACAGGATGCGGTCGGGTGACCTCGAGAACTTCTGAAATGCCCAGAACCTGGATAAATTCACACTTCTTCTCTAGAACATCATTTTTGTTTCCACCCTAAGGCATGATATCATTTAAATGCAGGAGGCTCCAGGTCAGCACACTGAACGCATAGAGTTAATGAATGTCTATATCCACCTGGTGTGTGTGTGTGTGTCTGTGTGTGTGTGTGTGTATACAAGGTATGCACAGGTACATTTTGTGTAGAGGCCAAGGTAGGTCAACCTTGGATGTCATTCATTCCTTAGGAGGTTTTTGAGCAAGCACTGGGATTCCAAGCTTGCACCAGTACACCAGCTTTTCACTTGGATGCTAAGGATAGAACTCAGGCCCCGAGCTCGCATGGAAAGCACTTCACCGTCGGTGCCGTCTCCCCAGTCCGACCTCCAACTCCTAAGGTAGAAACTACCATCTTGTCAATTATTTAGCACACAGTAAATATGCAAAAGTTATTATTTTTTTAAGGAAAAGAAATCAAGTGTGGTGGTTGTCAGCCAAGAGCATTTGGGAAGCAGGGAGATTGAGAATTCATGGCCAATCTCGACCGCATAACAAGACCCCCGATGCCGGGGTGGTGGGCAGAGAAGAGAAGAGGGTAGTAGAGGAAGGAGAAGGGAGAGAGGAGGGGCAAGGGAGAGGGAGGAAAAAGGGAGAGGGAGGGGGAAGCCAGCTATTTATTTAAACCAACTAGTCAAGCCAATTTGTAATGATGAACAAGACACTTGCTCAAGGAAAGAGGTGTTGAGATATTTCACATTCATGTGAACTCCAAGTAGAAGGTGGGAGGATGATCTCCTAGGGAACAAAACAACAAAAGGGATTCCTGGGGATCTCAGAAAGAAGAAAGAAGTGTAATATTCTTTTCTCATGTGCAATATGTGCAGTAAACACACACATGTGTGTCCATGTTCATCTGTGTAGGGGCGCATGTATGTGTGTGTGTGCATGTGGAGGCCAGTGGCGTCATCTGCAATAATTCTTAACTTGTACATTGAGGCAAGGACTCTTGTTTGAACCCTGAGCACCCCGCTGTATCTAGTCTCTCTAGCTAGTTTGCCATGGGGATCCCAACTCCACCTTCCATGCACTGGGATGAAAGGGAGACATCCACAAACACTGGGCACCTACACGGGTACTGAGGGTGGAAACCCCAGTCTTTATGTTTGTACTACAAGATTTTCACCTCCTGAGCCACTGCCCTCACCCAGGATCGTAATACTCTCCTGGTCATTTCCATTCCTAATGATTTATCCGAGCATCTGTGGAGGCCCGCCTACCCTCACCTGAGCTAGTCAGCTGTTTCTTTGCATCCCAAGTGTTCTCAGATCAACCGGCACTCCAGCCAAAGCTCCTCGCCCCAGAGAGCTCATGGGGTAAGGACTTAGCTAAAAGGAGCAGAGCAAAGAATTTACCCATAGTCTTCCCAATAAGCTTGCATCTAGTCACCTGGTGCTGGGAAGCAGATGACGCTCAGACCTGGAAATAATGCAGAAATAATACAGCTAACAGAGAGTGTTTGCCCATCAGGTGAGCAAACAGAGAATCAACTGGGTTCCTTTCTTCTTTTCATCCTTATTCTTGGCTTCATTGTTCTCGTCCATTTTGCTTTTTTCCATCCCATTAAATCCCTTTCTCCATATTATGCTCTTCAATCTCTTTGGGGTCCGATGCACTTAAACTCTCCTTGCTCCATCTAAGATTCCACACCAATGCTCTCCCCACTCCATCCTTTGCCAAGGAACCCCCAATACCTCCTCTTCCCCTGCTGTCTCCTCTTTCTTATCCCCCATCCTAGGACTGCCTATCCTCCTTTCCTTTCTTCCCTTTGCCCTGTCACTAGGACCCTGAGGGTGGCTGTGAATTCACCAGGAATACTTCATTCTCTCCTCTCATCTTGATGGGGTCTATAGCCAGTTCTCCTGTTGCTCAGAGATGTGGAGGCAGTTGCTAAGAGACAGAGAAACGTCATTACCTGGCCCTCGAGGAAAAAAAAAGGGAAGCAATAAAGAGAGAGAGGAGGGGAGAGAGATGGCGGGAGGGGGAAAGAGGGAGAGAGGGAGGAGGGAGGGGACGATCTGGCTCTGGCGGAAGCCACACACCAAGGCAGCCTCAGCACCAGCTGAGTTTCCCAAGAGGCATTCAGATTCTGTGAACTTTCTAAGCATCCTCTCTCAGATTTCCCTTCAGCATAAAAGAAGGGGCACAGGGACCACAGGACAGGAAAACGCAGAAGATGCTGGCCTGGGATCCAGGAGACGTGGAAGAGGAAAGTCGGGGGAGGGGAAGAGCCCAGTAGGCAATCTGTTCGGAAGCTAGCAAGCAAAGGAGCAGGGATTCCAGGATGAGGGAGGCAGAGCCGTTTGTCTGCTGCAGATTGATGTCTGTGTCCTTGGAACAGAGTGAGTAGTCTCCCGAGGGTCTCTGTGGGAGTATAGCAGGAGCAGGAGACCCTGAGGCTGAGAAAAACAAGTCTGTATGAGGGGGCACCAGGGGTGGGGGTTGGAGGGGCAATTGAGGACAGCAGGCGGGTAAAAGAGAAGCTGGGGCCACGGAGGGCGAGGGATAAGCAGTGGGGTGGGGCCCTGGTGGGATGTGGGTCTCCATCCCTGTGCCAGACCAAGTATGTGTGTGGGCTTAAGAGGGAGACTGGGAGCTGAAAACTGGAACATAAAAGAAATGCTGAGGTCGGGGCTGTGCTGTGAAAGATGCAGGGGGCACATTGGAGAGGGGGCTCTGCAGGAGTGTGTGCAGAGCGAAGCTGGAGGGAAAACTACAAAGTGTGAGAGCGTGTGTGTGTGTGTGTGTGTGTGTGTAAGAAAGAGAAGGGGGGAGAGGTTGAAAGTGTTTGAGAAGGGTATACAAACCACCACAGCTTGGATGCATGCTTTTCTTAGGGAGTTGTTCAGGGTGGGGTGCTTGGTGCTCACCGGGGTGGAGCTATGAGCAATAGAAAAAGAAAAAAAAATGCAGCCAGCTCCGGAGAGAAAGCTGGGAGGATTTCAGGTCAGGTGGATATGGATAGTAGGTGATTGGAGCTAGGCTCTGCATTCACCGTGGTCCTCATCTGAAAGACCGCCAGCAAAGAACTTTGTGCCTGGGGACAGATAGGTTCAAAGAAGAAAGAAGTGAGAAAGAAAGGCAGGAGGTAAGGGGACAGGGATGTAGGGACCCTCGGGTCCTCTGCCTGAATGCTTTTCTTGTCGACAGAGCGATTCTGCCTCTGCCTGCTGAGTGCACAGCTATGGTGACCTCTTGAAGACACAGATAATGCTTTTCCAACTGACCCCTACCTGAGCCTCCAGAACTCATGGCTTTTTCCAGATTCTGTGGCCCAGACAGTGGGTGTCACTTGGGACTTAGCCCTCTCTAGGCAGCAAATAGCAACCCTCGAAATTCCAGAGGCCAATGAGACTAAACAGCCAGGCTTTCAGGAGGCCATGGGAACACACTTCTCCAAGGCCCCTTCCGAAATCGCTGGCCCTAGGTCTTTTCTGAACTCATGCCCCAGGAGAAACAGCCTCTGGAGATCCAGGTGCAATCCTGCCCTCTTAATCGGTCCCAGACCTAGGACAGAGCTTAAGCTTCCTTAGAAGAGGTGCCAGGACCTTTAAAGGCCACCTTTCATCTCTCTCACATCCTCCCTCCCACCTCTCAGACACAGCACCAGGAGGAAGCATCCAGCAGTCATGGGTGACCGGGCCACAAAAGATCCGCAGGGATGCTCTCAGGACCTGCTGACAGCTGCTCCAGCTTCATCCTTGTTCCCCTCATTTCTCAAGCTTTGATCATCCCCGCAGACCTTGGGGTATCTCAACTGAATCCTTGCTCCCCAGACCCCACAAAGGGACGTCCTGTGGATCTTAGGAAGTCCTTGGGTGCTTAGAGGCTCCCAAAGAAGTCTTAAGCCATGATGGCATGCTCTCAGAAGCCCCACCTTCCCAACTCAGGCCTCTAATGTAGCAGCCTCCCAGTACCTTGACTGTTAAACCGAGGGACACAGGCCTCATGGGCTCCCTACAGCATTGCTGCTGCCAGCTGCCAAAGATGGGCGACACCTGGGCCCAACTTCCCTGGCCCGGGCCTCCCCACCCAGCCTTGCTGCTGGTCTTCTTCCTGTTGGCAGCTGGGGTGATACACTCTGACGCTGGTACCAGCTGCCCAGTCCTTTGTACATGTCATAACCAAGTAGTGGACTGT
>LOEQ01000054.1:435756-452276 GCA_001685075.1 Bramus lutescens | reverse complement strand
CCTGGCCCACAACCGCATTGCGGCGGTGCCGCCCGGCTATCTCACATGCTACATGGAACTCCGAGTGCTGGA
Organism: Bramus lutescens; assembly: GCA_001685075.1. Taxonomy (NCBI): domain Eukaryota; kingdom Metazoa; phylum Chordata; class Mammalia; order Rodentia; family Cricetidae; genus Bramus; species Bramus lutescens. The sequence continues at coordinate 452,204 of LOEQ01000054.1, read as the reverse complement.
TTTGCGCAACAACTCCTTAGTGGAGCTTCCCCAGGGCCTCTTTCTCCATGCCAAGCGCTTGGCGCACCTGGATCTGAGCTACAACAACCTCAGCCATGTGCCAGCTGACATGTTCCGGGAGGCTCACGGACTGGTGCATATCGACCTGAGCCACAACCCCTGGCTGCGGAGGGTGCACCCCCAGGCCTTCCAGGGCCTCGTACATCTCAGAGACCTGGATCTCAGCTATGGTGGTCTGGCTTTCCTAAGCCTTGAAGCCCTGGAGGGCCTCCCGGGGCTGGTGACACTGCAGATCGGGGGTAACCCGTGGGTGTGCGGCTGCACCATGGAGCCCTTGCTGAAGTGGCTGCGGAATCGGATACAGCGCTGTACAGCAGGTAAGGGAGGTGACTGGACTGGTCATGGGGAGGGAGGGTTTGCAGAAGTAANAAAATGGTAGTGATATTGTGTGCCCTCACCTTTGTGTACCCCTCTTTTGTTCAGCAAGTGTTTGTTGACTTTATAGGACACATGCTGAGTGCTACAGAAATTCATTTGCTAAAGAATTAGATTCCCCTTGCCTGTGTGGTACCTATGATCCCAAAGAAGACACACAGCAAGCAAAAAAAGGGAGAAGTTGGTCATTGGTGACATTTGCTGAACTTCTGCAGAATGAGCTGAGACCCTGGCTCATATTATCTCAGTGAACCCCCTTTTTTATTGTCCCCATTCTATGGGTGAAGAAGCTGAGCTGTAGAACCCTAAGAAGGCTTGCCCACAGCCGCTCACTGAGAAATTGGCAGAGCCGTAGATAAAAACACATTCATCTGACTTCTACTCTACCTCCCGTCAGTGCCGAGAAAACCCTGAAAGAAACAATCATGACTAATCCTATTTATTTTAGTACTTACTATGTGCCAGGCCTTATTCTAAGCATATTTCATGTGTTGGCTCCTCTTATCCTCATAAGAACCCTAATGAGGAGGAAACAGAAGTACAGAAACATTTTGTAGCTTGGTCAGAATCACACAACTACCATGCGTGGAGTAAGGACTCAAATCCTAGCAGTCTGGCTGTTCTCTGGCCATACTGTCAGGAATCAGGTACTGGACTAAGTAACCTGCTCTGGGCAGGCCAAGCGACCTTAGCGGAGTCTTCAAGGTTTACGCATGGGGTGGGCATCAGGGGAGAGGGACCGGAGACACTGTAACTGTAGATTCCCAACCAGAGAGTGGGCTGAGGCCTAAATGGCTAGCATCATGGAGGGAATGGGTCCTGGTCCCATCCAGTGGTATTGAGACCTGGCCCAGAGGTAGCNGGTGGCCCGGGCCACCAAATGCACTTATGATATAGCACCCAGCCTTGGCCTAAGGACCGGGCATCAGAACAGGAGGAGCTGCTGGAGCCCCATCCCAGGAATTCCCTAGAGCCTAAGTTCAGTATACCCGGGGGAAAAAAGAAACAATGCTGAGTGAGACAAGAGAGAGAGGACTGAGTGGGGAGCCCAAGACTAAAATAACTTAGGGGGGCTGTGGGTCACGATTCCAGTGTTTCCACAGAGCTGTGGGAGGAAGTTCTCCAGTACCAAAATAGCTGGAGACTGAGAAGGGATGATGGTGGGGACCAGGATGGGGAGGCTGCCTAGAGCCATCTCCCTACCAGCCCAACCTCTCCGCAAGCTGTGCCCCCCTCTCCCTCGTCACTATTGGTAGAAAGAGCCTTCTGGGGCACGCGGCTCTCTCGTCATAGTAGGGATTCCTCTTCTGCTGAGATCTCTGGGGCTCGGCTGCCCTGCAGAAAGCCTGGCTGCCTCAGAGAGGAGATGAGACCAGCCCCAGTCATTGTAGACTTATACATCAATTCAGGCAAGAGACCTGAGCTCTCAGCAGGAGTGGGAGACCCAGTTCCCATATGCAGAGGCTTTTGTACAAATGCAGGCAAGGGATTTAAACCTCCAGGAGACCAGGAGACTGGAGAATCTCAAGTCCCAGCAGTATAGCCTCAGACATCAATGCAGGTTGGGCATCTGAGCTCTGGAGAAGAACAGTGGTTGTCTTCAGGTCCCTCCTTCTCCACAAAGAATGGGTTACATTTCCTCTTAGAGGCCAAATCTTCCCAGAGTATGTAGACCTGGGTAATACCATCCCTTTAGACATTTTTTTTATCGCTTCCTCTCTTTTCTCCTAGTGAGATTCTCCTGTTTCCTATGCCGGGAGACAGAATTCAAACATACACTTGAGAGAGCTACTGAGATACAATCTGATTTCGAGACTGATCTCTTGATTTCCGGATAACTTTGTCAGCCCATAGGCTCCCACCCTATGTGCCCTCAGCCTCCCTTACCTGGCCTGCGTTGTCTCGCTGCAGCTTTACATACATACACAATCAACTCTGCAAGTTGATATTGTCTGGTTTCTAGCACAGAGCTTCTTGTGAGTCAACTCTAGACATGACCAGGACCTGATCAGAGTCTAGGGTCCTGTGAAAACAGCCCTACTGGAATTGACTCAACCCGTGACTTGGGGGAAAATGCATTCTTATTCCAGTAATGAACACACACACAAAGTTTCTAAGACTAACAATATGGATGTATACCCATTTGTCTAAAGGATCAATCCAGGCCATCACTTTATTTTTTGCCCTCAAAAACTCTGTAATGAGTAGGCACTGACACAGCCTGTATTTTAAAAACTGTAATTTTTTTTAAAGCCCCACATTGACTAACTTGGAAAATTTAGATCAGATTATTCTCTGCTTATAAAGGTAACACATGAGAGACAGAAAGGAAAAGATAAACAAGATTTGACCAAGTTTAGATTTCAATTAGTATTTCCATCCTGACCCAGGACTTAGCTCTGAAGCTGCTGCCCAGAGCTGTAGGTAAAAGTGTCTTGGAAGGCCACCCTTACTTCCAAAACAGACTGAGGTTAGACCACTGACAACCATCGTGCATTTGTTGAAGTGACCCTAAATGATGGTTCCACAAGGCTGGGGAGAAAGGCTAATCGCATCAAAAGAGCAGCTTCATCCCTCAGATGTCTGAGTATAGAACATGGCTCCGAGCTGATCCAGCTGTGGTCATTATAAAAGGCACACCCTTTACCTAATGCTTGGTATGCCCCCAGAAGCTTTTGTGCACTGTAACTCTCTGGATCCTGAGTACAATTGCAGAAGGCAGATATGATGATTGTCTCTTGGCAGATACAGAAGGACTAAGTACCCAGAGCCACACAACTGATGAGAGGTGAGGAGAGTCACACTCAGGTGATAACTCCGGTGGCTTCGCTCTTGACTGGATTATCTGGAGAAAGCTCATGAGTTAGTTTTCAAACAAACAAGACACTAGGCTTTTACGTTAAAGTCCCACATCTGTTCAAGAAAGACCCGCCCAGTGCTTACTGCGAAGGGATGCTCTTCTGAGGCTGCTGTAGGAGAAGCATAGCTTCAAGGGAGGAGAGACAGTAATAAAACCGTCAGGGAAGCACACCATAGGGGTCAGCAAAGCAGAGTAGGCTAGGGAATGCAGGGGACGCAGAAGGGAAGAAAGTGAGAGAGGGGACTCCACAGAGTCGCAGAGGAGAATCTTCATCACAAGGGGCAAATAGAGAGGTCCCCCCCTTCCTAGCTAAGAGGAGACATGCTTGGGGCCGTGGAAGAATGATAGAGACATACGCATCGGGAGCAGAAAAAGCTAAGCAAAATGAAGGGCTGGGGCAGAGTCCTTGGCACCCTAAAGGGGCTCTTGGCTTCCTCTCTGTGTGAAAATGAGAAGCCAAAAGAATGTATGGAGAAGTGATGTGTCTAGATTTCAGGCTCCATGTGTCACAAAAATCCCAGATCCACCATTCGAAATAATTATAAGACTTCCCACAGATAACCCTATGAGCAGCCTTTTTCCACATCTATAAAAATAAGCAAAAATGCTTTGTGGATTATCGAGGTGATGAGTGTATTTGAGGCACAGTGAAGAAACCCAGTGACTCTCTGGAAGGGGCAGGAGACTCTCTCATCCCTTCTTGCCCACAGAAGCCTTACCCTCCTTGGGTTCTGTATTGCAGATTCTCAGCTGGCTGAGTGTCGGGGCCCCCCTGAAGTTGAGGGTGCCCCCCTCTTTTCACTCACTGAAGAGAGCTTCAAGGCCTGCCACCTGACTTTGACCCTGGATGATTACCTCTTCATCGCCTTTGTGGGCTTTGTGGTCTCCATCGCTTCCGTGGCCACCAACTTCCTCCTGGGCATCACGGCCAACTGCTGTCACCGCTGGAGCAAGGCCAGCGAGGAAGAGGAGATTTGACACCAGTGCCTCTCATCCCTCCATGCTGCCGCCACTGCTGCTGACCACTGCACACCTTGGATCATGGTGCCCTGGCCACTTCCATCACAGCTCAGACAACGTTGGGAAACCAACATTGTACGAGCGTCTTATCCACCTTGAGCCTGGCACTGTGCTAGCACCTGGGAATGAAAGACAAATCCAACCCAGTCCCTGCCCTTGAGGTACTTATTTTTAATAAAAGAAAGTAGTTCCAAAACACCCTTTTATGGCAAAATGCCAGTGCTCTGAGCACAGTGTTAGGGAAGCCCAGAGGAGAGTCCATTGTCTGTGCCTCAAAAAGCCCAAGAAGAATTGCAAGAATGATCTGCTAAGTAGCTAGAGAAAGTTTGACACAGCAAATGGCAGAACACACGATGCAGGGAATGTTGAGAGCCACTCACTATTCTTTGTGACCTAAGGCTATAGAGGAGGTATAGACAAAAGCAAAACTTTCCCGCTGACAGCCAGTTTTTCAGTCCCCACGGCTGCCTACCATTGCCCTCCAGGAGTGTGATGCCTCCCGTGCCAGCTCCTTGACCTCCTTCCGCTAGCAGCTTTGGGGTGAAAGGACCTCCCAGTGACTTCCCTGATGGTTAAACAGGTTGAGGGTAATGACCCTCAGCACCCTTCCTTCTTTCTATCCCTGTCTCTGCCTCCGACTTAAGGCTTGTCTTCAAGGAGAAGGCAGAAGGCCCCACAAAGAAGGCAGCAAAAGTCTTGGCACCCTGGGATCCCAACTGTGTAACTGTTCTTTCCATGGTGCTTACACCAAAGGAACTCACCAGGAAATTGCACTGTAAGGCTCAGATCCTAGCATGTTGATACCCAGGGTAGGAGGACAAATCCACCACATTCACAACCATGGGACTGTATGTCTTTTCTTCTAAGGAGCTCACTCATTTGAGCATAAAGGAAGGAGCACTATTCATTGCTGATTCTTGCTTGTGTCCGGCAGTGTGCTAAGCTCCCTCAGCAGTTTCCTTTCACACACACAACAGCTCTCTCGGGGATTTAGTGTTCCCATTTTGCAGATGAGGTCACCAGGCTCAGAATAAGGATAAGGTAACATGCTATTTCATGATCGAAATACAACCTGTCTTCTTCACCACAATTCTTTCTAAAGCTCCATATATTCAGATTCAAAGCACCCTAATGAAGTTGCTGATATGGACCAGGTATTTTTCTGGGCATGCTTATATTTTCTGATTCATCTCTTTCCATTCTCATTGACAGAGTTTTTACTGTTCCCACTTTGTAGTTGAATTTATTGTAGAGAGCTGGGCGACTTATTCAACTTATCTGTGCAAACAAAGAATATGGCCGTTGTCTCCACTGAGGAAATCTGTATCTAATCAGGACTCTGTGGAAACGCGATCTCCACCATCTTTGCTGTCACCTTCATCTTCCTCATTCTGTGTCGTCAGCTTTCATCACGATCTTCCCTGTCTCCTTGGACACTGGAAAGGCCAGGGAGCTTCTTTTGCATTCCTCCTCTTGACTTCTCACACTGCAGTGTGGGAAACTAATCCAAACACTGGTTTACAGATAGGAAAGGAGCAGCTCGGGATTGAGTCTCACTCCATCCTAGCACTGGACTCGGTTCTGATCCAAACACTGGTTTACAGATAGGAAAGGAGCAGCTCGGGATTGAGTCTAAATCCATCCTAACGCTGGACTCGGTTCTGCCGTGCTTCTCTTTCCAGTGTTTCCTTGGGCATTTGGGGGGAAAAGAATGTCCTGGAAGCCTACACAACAGAAGTAACAGAACCCTAAAATTCAACAGTCATTAGCACAATAATCACAAAAGAAATAAAGGGCAGTAAAGCCCAGCTGTGTCCAGTTGTGCTCACAGTGAGGCTGTGCCAGCCTCTAAAACAGAGGCAGCACAAGGAACAGCTAAACAGAAGACACCACCTTAACCATGCATGAGTACATCGTGAGAACTGCTGACTGTGTTGACAGTCATTTTGTTTTCAAACAGATCTACGGAAAGCAAGAACTGTAGCTCCTACTGTGGGTTGTCTTACAAGAGAAACAAGGGATCTGGGAAAATGATAGGTGAGGCCCTCAGTAGAAGATGGGGAGACTTAAGGCCCAGTCTTGTCGGCAAGGCCGGCTTGAATGAGAATAAAAACAAGAGCTTTCCATCTCACTCCAGACCCAGCACGCATCCATCATCCACCTTCCAGGTAGCCCTAAAATGCTTGGGGGAGGAGATTATGCCATCTTCCGTCTCATCTAGCGGCTTCCCCCTCACTCTTGCTTATACCATTGAGGCCAGAGCTCTGCTTCTATGAAATATGGCATAGACCTATGCCCTGCTCTCCCTGTGGCCCAACTGTGGCCAACAATGGTGGACTTCAGTTATCATCTGTCAGTTAAGTTCATCACCTACAGTATTTTTGAAAGGAACTTTTAGAAATAGTATTCCTGATTTTAAAAAAATCATTTATCTTTCCATAGAGGAACACCATGCTCACTTACAGTAATCTCCTGAGCACTACTGTTTGCTGAATTATAGTTAACATATTTTAAGATATACTATTCTGTTTTGCATAGAATTAGAACAAGACGAGACACCAAATGCCTCCTGAGATCAAGTGTCCTTTCGAGTGGCACAATTTGATCTCCATTAATGGCAAAGACTTCTAAGCAAGATATATATCAAGAAAATGTCTCTCCAACTTCTAGAAAGTCCCCAGTTAACTAAGGCACGAGAAGGGGGACATCCAGCCTCCATACCAACATGGGGTCCCACTCCCACCACAGTCCTGTTCAGGCTGCTGTCAGCACTAAGTGTCTAGAGAAAATAAAACAATTCTTGTTGCAAGTGTTTGCATATCCTGGTAACCACAAACCTATTATTATGTTCCCATGGCATTTCATTTAGTTTGTTCCACACTGGCTAGCATGTGTATGATGGGCATTTGTTTGTCCGTCTGTGTATCTGTGGTTCACTTGTGTTGGTTTCTGCTGACTTGGAGAATATTCCTTTGGAACTTGAGTTCAATTTTCAGACACAATCCACTCAGCTACAGGTTGATACACAAATATGGACCCTACCCAGTTGTCTGGCTGCACAGGAAATATGAAAAGAACCAATGCTGTAATTGAAACAATCTACTGAACACCTGGCTCCTTCCAACTTCCCTCTGTCCTCCTCTATCCCCTAGACACTTGTCCCCTTTGCAGAAGTTTCCTTTATGTTGTGTCTGAAGATATTAGGTCATAAATAACCAACAAGATTATGGTTGCCAGAGTCCAGACAAGAAAACTGTTCTTTAGAAAAGATCCCATGTCCACATCACACCATTCTGGACCATGTATCCTCAAGAAACCACTTCCTTTTTTCATTCTTATGAGGATTCTCATGGAAACTTGAGGAAATAGTTGCCCAGAGATGCAACAGAGTTTCATGGTCTCAGTTAAGGACTTGTTGTAATGGAGTTGGAGAGTTCAGTACATGCATTTCATCCCAACCTTTGGGAAAAGCCAACAGCTGCGTTTCTTCATAGACATATTCTCTCCCATTCTTTTCAGTTGTAGAAGAGCACAAAAAGATACCTTTGTTCATTCCTCAAAGCTAGGAAAGCTTGTTTGCTTTTGTGTACCCAAGAAGGAGGCAAAAGGAAGTGAGGGAGGCAAGACCCAAGGACCTTTTATCAATCACAGTGATGGTCAGGAGCTGGGTCCATAAACCTCTCAGTTCTCCTAAGCCTTGTTGTTTGGTGGTGGGAGGGCTGGGGAGGAATAGGGAAGATGCCAATCTTTGTATGGAAATTATTTTATAACCATGCACTTTTGTAACTGGAAAGAATTTTTCATAATTATACATTAATAATAAAAAAGTGTATAGTTTAACTAATTTTTCTAAAGAGTTGTGAAGAGGAGGGAGGGTGGAGGCAGAGAAAGAAAGATAGAAAGGAGCTAGGCAGAACTAAAAGAATGTGTGCCAAAATATACACACAAAAGGTCTATGGGGGGAATAGATGAGAATAATTAGGAGATGTGCCAGCCATGGAGGGGCATGTGTGGGAGTAAAGACACATCACAGAAGCCTATTTCTACCAGGCAAAAGAAAAAAAGGAGTACATGCATTTCTTTATGCACATACCCCCTGTGTGTAGGCATATTTTGGTATCTGAAATTAAACAAAGCAGAGAACATATGTTTTAGACATGTTGATGTTTGCAGTTTGGGTCATCCATAAAACATGCCAAGGCAAGTGGGAGTGCTTGCCTAATTAGCAACACTGAGGAGCATGTGCTAGGGAGATGGCCCATGCCAACCACATGGATAAAAAGACAGCAATGGATATGCAGGTAAACTTACTGTGCAGCTGCTGCTGTTAAGTATTAGGTGTGGGTTCATTCACTTAATTCTCAAGAACCCAAGATAAAATCTAAGAATAGTGGTCCATGCCTGTAATCCCAGCACTCAGAATCATGACAGCCTAAGCTATATAACAAGACCTGGTCTCAAAACAACATAAAGGAAAAGGCTAAATCCTATTATCATAGCCACATGGTATATAGAGAAACTTAGACCTGAGATGTATCAGATTAATTTTCACATAGAGCTTGTAACTAGCAAGAATGGGGGACAGTGACATACTGCATGTGACCTCTGGCTTCCCAGGATAAGAAACACAAAAGTATTTTAGGGAGCTACAGTCTTAATCAGAAGCAAGCCTTCAATCACAGAAGCCCTCTATTGTGACTGTCCCCTTGGTATGCATGGAGGATTGATTCCAAGATGCCCCCTCTTGCATATAAAACCCCACGGTTGCTGAATCCCTTGGATGCATTCTTTCTTCATATCTTAAGTCATCTCTGAATTATCTATAACGCCTAATACAGAATAAACACTACATAATCACTGTAAAGTACTGCGCACAGGATGGAAGGAAGCCATCTATTCAGTATTCAGTATAGAAGCAGCTGAGTTTTTAATAGTTTTGACCCTTAGTTGGTTGAGTCCATAGATGGGGAACCTGCAGCTGGAGAACACCAACTCTACATGGTGACAGAAATTTGAAGATCATGGACTGCCAAGATGGCTCCTCAGGTAAAGGTTCTTGCCATCAAGGCTCAAGACCTGAATCTGATCCCCAGGACCCATGTGATGGTGGAAGGAGAGAACCGACTTCCACAGAATGTCCTGTGACCTCCACATGCATGAGTTGTGCACACACACACACACACACACACACAAATGAATAAATAAATGAACATATATAAATCAATGTGATATAATAAGAACATTGAAGTGTGCTGAGTGAAGCAACTAAGATGCTCTTTGCTTTAATAATTGCATTTCTCCAGGCAGCTTATTGTATATAAGGTATTTAACAGGTAACCCCAAAATGTCAACAGAATAAACATTTGTTTACTAGAACATTTAGCACAGTACATACTTATTTATTACTCATGTCATTTCAATGCCTCTCAAAGGCTCTGCTCCACACAGTCATTCAGAGACCCAAGATCCTTCCCTCTTGTGGATCTACCATTTTTGATGCCTCTTCTGAATCCTCTGCATTGTGGAAGATCTCCAGAGAGATCTGGAAAGTCAGAGCTGAAAGTATTGAACAATTCCAGCTCCTTACTTCAAGGGTATGGACTTTCTATGCATCTAAAAGGCAAAGAGAAGACTTGGGTTACCATTGCCAGTTATAACATGATCTGCAGTTATGTAGATAAAAGTTTCTGTCCCACCTGGTCCCACAGCTGTTCAGTCCCAAAAAAATATACAGTTACCAAATACCTGTTTCTGTTTCCTCTACACAGCACAGACAGCTCAAAGTAGATCACCGACGATCCTGTTCTCACCATAAGGCCTCCTAGTGGCCCAGTGACCTAGGAACAGCAAAGGAAGGTCATTTACCTACCAGACCCTCTCGCTGTACAGATGCCCAACACACACTGGCAGCACAGGATCAGAATAACAGCTCATTAAAACCGTAGTTTGGAACAAAGGAGTCACACAGAATCTTTAGGTCTGTTACAAGTGTGGAATCCTACTGGGAGATCATCTTAGAAGCCTGAGGTTACTCAGCTTTTACAGCCAGCCTCCTGCTGGTGCAAGTGACCCAGCCAGAGATCTGTTTTAGGTCTCCAGAGTTAAAATATTTTTGAAATCAGGTTTATGCTTCCTAAGCAATTTACTTCCTTTTAAATGTTAGTAAATTTTGCTCTACTAATTTTCTCTAAGTTTTCCATTTCAACACATGTATGAAAGTCTTTCCGAAAGGTGTTTTCAGGCCCACCTTGGTGTTTTGTTTTCCCCCTCATCTGTCTCTCCCCTCTGCCTCTCAACACTGCAACCATCGGAAGCACTAGTTAATGAGGGAGCATCCCTGTTCTTAGTCCCCTCCAACTGACTAGCTGACTTTAGCTGGCTACCTTATAGTTTGGGCTCCTTTAGTTCCAGAAATACCCAGCTTTTCAGTATTTTCAGTGCCTTGGTTTGCTTTTTTTACTTTCTCACAGTTTTCACCTCTTCTCTTTTTATTCAGTATATGTTACTTGGTTATTTTAAGCTCTTGCAAACTAGTTAAACCATTTAGAAACCCATTTTTGGAGCCATTTGATCTGAATCCACAACAAGTTATACAGCATGGGACTCCGTGAAGATAATGAAACACCTTGTTGAATACATTCATGACAAGAAATAAGGGAAGTGAGGAGGAACGGACTACCGAGCTACAGAGTGAACCTGTGGCATTGAAACGATAGAAGGTCTACCAGAAGGTCTACCAGATGGCTGAAGGGATGGCTCAAGGGTCAAGATGTTTGTCACCAAGTCTGACAACGTGATGACTCACATGATGGAGGGAGGAAGCTCACACACGCGCACACACACATGCACATACATACACACATGCACACATATGCACACGCACACACTCATGCATACACACATGCACACACATACGCACACACACACACACCACACACACACACACGCACACCAAATAAATTAATATGAAACAGAATAGGAGAGAGAGAAGAAGGGAGAAAGAAAAAAGTAATGAAGGAAAGAGAAAGGCTACCACAGGAACAGGTCTACACTGGAGTAACTCACAACAGGGTGGAGAGTACGAGGTGGTTTACAGGGGAAAGCATTGCTGACCCACATTTCCAACTTACTGGACCTGGACAGCAAAGATCATGGCTTAGAATTTGCTATGTAGAGCAACCTGGCATGAAGCTTTCAATGATCCTCCTGCTTCTGCCTCCCAAATGCTGGAATTACTGGTGTGTGTCACTATGTCAGGAAATAAAACCGATTTTCTTTTTAGAAATGCCAGTGTGACAAGCTTGCAAAAAAAAGAATATCAGCAGGTGTCTCTCCAACTTTATGTTTAGTTCATGAAAACCTTCAACAGGACACAGCATGAAGTCCTACAAATATGCTAATGTGGCTAAAATTTGCAATATTAAGGAATCATGTTCCTATGGCTAAGCCAATATTACTATATGTATACATTAAAACCCAAAGATCCTTGTATATGAAAATTAAAACCCACAGCAATTAAAAGCCTTGACACAACAAAACTATCTGGCCAGGGGTTTGCTCCCCCTATAAAAGGTAATATGTACCTTCACTGAATCAAGAACATTGACAAACCTTCTGTGTGATCGCAGGGGAAACGGGTTCTGAAGGGATACTGGGGTTGATATGAATGGAGGATTTGGGGGACATGTTTTGATGGGGGATGTGATTTTGAGACACGAGATATTGAGAGAGAACACAACAGAATAATCAAAAATACCTCCCAATGTTTCTTTGTTTTTCCTTTAGATACACTCAGAAAGAACCAAATGCGGAAAAGATAGCTTAATTCTATTTTTAAGAATGGGAACAACAGATAGTCAACAATCAGTAAATCAGGAAACTCCAACAAGTCGTTGGAAGTGGGGCAAAGGAAGCAGACATACAAACAAATGCACAATGCCAGGGAATAGCCCAAACCTGAGCACTCAGAGATGGGGGTGGAGAAAATGGAACAGAAAGCCGTGCTTCAGACAGAGGACAGTGTCACTCTGGTTGTTCCGGTGAACTCTCGCCTGAGCATGCAGCTCCAGGGATGGGAGTTTATAACAAACACAGCAGTGATGTGCCACAGACAGAACGTGATCCCGAAGCTGATCACAGAAGGAAAGTACAGCATCCCTCAAGGATGAAAACTCAAGAAACACACACTAACTGAGACAGGTTCAATGGTTCTTGAAGCAGAAATATATTATATTATATTATATTATATTATATTATATTGAAAAATAAGAACAAACTTCTTGTCTCATCTGAGGAATGATATTTACTTTGGTGTGTTGGTCTTCTCAGCTTGACAACTGTGTAAGAACACAAAACCACTATAATTTCTGTACCACACACAACCCAAGTACTTACAATATCTTGTTGATAATTTATCACCACTGTGGGAGACAACCACTAATGAGAAATACAGAGCATGCACTAAGGAGCCATACTGCCTGGGTTCAAGTCCCAGCACTGCCCCTTGCCAGACATGTGACTTTAAGCAGGTGATGTCATCTCATGCCTGAGTGTGGCTGCTTGTAAATGTAATAGGATTTGGTACCAACTTCCTAGGTCCTCCGGGAAGTGTAAAGGAAGCCCCGAATGGAAAGAACAATGCTTAGGTCGAGTGATATTCAGTCAGCAGCAGTAGCTGATATGATCATCCCTCTTTTTCGGGGAAACAGTTAGAAACTGAGAGAAGCTGAGAGATGTCTAATTTGCCTAACGTCAATGATCTGCGATGTATAAAACCCAGGATTTTAAGCCACATCTATCTTTCACATCCAATGTCCTAAACTCCTTCCCTGTCCCAGACAGGTCATATGAGTGGCCTATGCCCAACCTTGGACCAACAGTTGCACCTTTAAGTACTCATGTGTCTGAATACTCTACTGCCCAGCTGTGTTGAGCTGGTCCTCTGGATCAACTTAAACTCAAGGAAAGGATAGGAGAGAAGCTGAGACAGTTTTTCACCTGGTCAAAAGTAGGGCTGGCAGCTTCTGCTGTGTGCTCTTGAGAGCCCTGATCTATCACACAGTTCTCTGAGTCCCTCTGTCTCTGCCTGTCCCTCTCTTTTTCCCTCTGTCCAAGTATGTGTGTGTGCACACATGTATATGCATGTCTGCATGTTCACGCACTCAGGTGAACCTGTGTGTGTATGTATGGGCAAACCAGATCAACCCCGGTTGGTGATTTTTAGGAACTGTCCTCCTTTATTTTGGAGGCAAGGTCTCTCTTTTTAATTAAATTTATTCATTTATTCTACATCCTGACCACAGTTTCCCTCCCTCCTCTCCTCCCATGCCCTCCCCCACTCGCCTTTGACCCCCCCCATCCCCTCTTCCTCTGTTTTTGTTCAGAAAGGAGCAGGCCTCCAACAGGTATCAACAAAGCATGGCATATCAAACTGAGGGAGGACTAAGCTCCTTTCCTTGATTTAAGGCTTGGTAAGGCAACTCAGTATGAGGTATACATTCCCAAAGCCTGCCAAAGCATCATGGACTGGCCCTTCTCCCACTGCTAGGAGTCCCACAGTAGACCAAGATATACAACTGCCATACATATGCAGAGGGCACAGGCTGGTCCCATGCAGACTCCGTAACTGTTGGTCCAGTGATTGTGAGCTCCTATGAAACCAGGTTAGTTGTCTCTGTGGGTTCCCCTTTGATGACCTTGACCCCCTGGCTTGTACAGTCTTTCCTCTCCCTTCAACAGGATTCCCAGAGTTCGGCCCAGTGCTTGGCTGTGAATCTCTTCATCTTCTTCCATCAGTTACTGGATAAAGGCTCTTCGATGACACTTAGGGTAGTCACCGATCTGATTACAGGAGGTGGCCAGTTCAGGACCTATACACTATTGCTAGGAGTCTTAGCTGGGGTCATCCTTATAGACTCAGGGGAATTTCCTTTGCACCAGGTTTCTATCTGATCCTGAAAAGCCTCCCCATCAAGACATTTCATTCACTATTCTCCCCTTCTCTCCTGCCCACAACCCAACCCCTCGTGTTCCCATTCCCACCCTCCCCCAGTTTACCCAGGAGATCTCATTGATTTCCCCTTCCCAGGGAAAGGTATGCATCCATCTTTGGAGCCTCCTTGTTACCTAGCCTCTCTGGAACTGTGGATGATAACCTGGTTATCCTTTACTTTACATCTAATATCCACTTAGAATTACATACCGTGTGTGTCTTTCTGGGTCTGTGTGACCTTATCAGGTAACCCATCCATTTGCCTTCAAATTTCCTGATGTCATTGTTTCTAACACCTGAATAATATTCCACTGTGTAAATGGAGATAAGGTCTCTCACAGACCAAGAGCTCACCAATTAGGTAAGGCTGACTGGCCAGTGAGCCCAAAAGATCCCCTCAATGCTGTGATTTTAAGTGTGCCATTACACTCTAGTTTTTTAAGTGGGTTCTGGGGTCTAAACCCATGTCCACATGCTCAGACAGCAAGCATTTTGCAGACTGAGCCCACCCTAGATACATTAAGTTTCATTCACATGAAAGTCTACATAGAGAATCCACATGGAGAGGAAAAAGTCCCAGTCATTCAAATGACTGGGTCAGCTAAGCCCAACTTTCTCACCATCACCTGAAAGCACCAGAAACATTAACAGATACAGCTTGAACAGTCTACACCCAGCCAGCCTCCAGCCTCATCCAACTGAAAACCTTAACCATGAACAGCCTAAGAACTGTCCACCCAAGCTAGTGACAGTCATTTATTCATTGCTTGAGCCTCTGTGTTTAGGGCTGTTTGCAGAGCCACAATATAAAATTTAAATTCACAGGGACAAAAAAAAGTATATCAGCAACATAAGATTAAAATCCAGAGTAGCTATCACAATCTAGACAAAACCCACGTAGAGGTTGCTCTAGAATATAACCACACAGATTTAAGTCCATCCTCTACCACTTATGAGTTCAGTAAGTTACTCAATACCACAATACCAGGAAGACATGGCCTACCTGATAGCATCATGGCAGTGATGCAAGAAATAATCCATGTTAATAAACTTAGAATAGCACCTGATACTTGGTAAAAATTCAACGCAAGACTGGCTTCTGCCTTCATTATGATTCAGAAGATGCTGATTGTAAATGAGTCAAGCTGGCCCGTGCAGGGAGCGGGTGCAGTCCTATGTCCTGCCTTCCTAAGGCGGCTGCTGGGAAGCTCTCATTTTCCTTTGCCTAAGGAAATTCCTGTGCAAAACGTTGCAAAGGTTATTAAGAGACCTTGACAAGGACAACAAAATTAACAGAGATGAGGAGATGACAGCCCTTCTCACAGTGATCATGAAGAGCACTGGCATCTCCAGCAACTGTGCAAAATAGCATTATAACAGAGATGGATCATGCAAAAGTGATTTTCAATTTGGGCTCAGAGTAATAGGTGACTTTTACTCCATGAAATGAAGTCTAAAACTCTCTCACACCCAGTGGAAGCTATTGAGCTATCAGAGAGCATGAACTCCAGAAACAAGGCAACAGCCCCGGGAGGCGTAAGTACAATACTGAGCCAGTAAGTGACACGCAGAAGAGAGCACTACCCAACCATAGCTTTGACGGGCAGAAAAGAGGAAAGTCATCCTTAGAATAAAGGATACTAAGTGGGCAATAAAGACGTTCAAGGAAGAAAAAGACAGGGACAAAATAAGATCTCAGAACGTAAGAGCAACATGAAACCCATCTGGGCAAAATGGAATCACTTGCCACCACCATGAAAATTCTCGCTAGACCCTTGGTGGGAGAGAAGTGGGGACTGTTTTTTTTGTTTTTTTGTTTTTTGTTTTTTTTGTTTTTTTTGGACCTGTTGTATATCCTGTTCTGTTACATCCAAGATGTGCAGTCCATCACGGGCTGGAGATACAACTCAGCTGGCACATGCTGAAGCCTTGGGTTCAGTCCCCAGGACTGTGTAAGACTAGGCCCGAAATAGAGGAAGCTATGGATCTAGTAAAAGCCATTTGATGTATGCAGTTAGAGAGGAAGCGGGGTTCTGCAGGGGAGGATCAAAGAACTAATAGAGAAAACCTCCCAGCTGGAGCAGGTGAGCAATCTGTTAGAGAAACTGGCCAGTCCAGAGCAGCTCACCCACTTTCAGGCCC